>CM072525.1:7690859-7893359 GCA_036898135.1 Oncomelania hupensis | reverse complement strand
AGGCCTCGGACATCGGTCATGGTCCGATTCGTTTGGAAAATGACCGAATGCAAACACCTGTGTCCCGTCAAATGTCCGATTCTATTGCGAAATTAGCGGTCATTGTCCGATAGTATTATGACTAGAGCAGTCACTGCAAGAAACATCTGTACAAACTGGAGTGTCAAAGCCGTTAAAATGAGTTTGAATAGTGGACAATGCTAGACTATTATCACTCTTTAGTACATTCCGTCGAACAACAAAAGGGCCGCAACTCTCGACACTTTTGAAAGGGAAATAACCGACACCATACTTCCTCTGCAACGATCTTATTACGCTCCAAAATGCCGCCGAAGAAAAAGCTTTGTGTTGCTAAAGGGCAGTCTGTTTTGAACTCGTTTTTAAACTGTTTACACAACAGCGTTTTTGTTTTACTTTTATTCATATTTATTCTCAGTCACTGTCTTCTAAAGAAGCACCATTAATCGGTTCGCTTCACAATCTGAATGTCCTATTGCTTTTATGTAGTCAGGACATGATGTCCGATTAGTTTTATGATTTAGGACATTTTGTCCTATTGCCCTCTAATCCTAGGAACACCACTGTATTTATTTATAAAATTCATTTGTTGCAAGTGATCCACTACGTTCAAAGATTTAACATATTTTAGTTGTCCCGCACTGCTTGAAATTATGCGATATTTACTGTAATGTTCACATGTTATCAATGTTAGCTAGACTCCATCCAATACTATTAATGAAGGGAGGGAGGAAACTGGACTCCGTATCGCTGGTATTAATAATGCTATTACAAAATGCTGTGTACACGATTTTTCTTCACTCGAACTCGATGCTGTAAATCTTAGAAGACCACTGTAACAGACTATGGAAAGAATGGCAATATTTATTCTATCGTATTTTAAATTGGCTGCATCTAATACCAGTATTAAAAGTGGGACGAAACTAGAGTGCTCTGAGAAAACCCCTCCATTGAAGAAGAGGAAAAGGGAGAGGGAGGGGGGATATAGAGAGAGACAGACAGAGAAAGAGACAGTCAGGGAGAAAGACAGACAGAAAAGGAAACAGAGACCGAGAGAGGGGTGGGGGGAAGAAAGAGATGGGGAGAGAGAAAGACCGAGACAGCGAGAAAACACAGATAGACGAAGGGGGAGAGAGATATAGACAAAGAAACAGACATATAGAAGCACAGAGAGAAAGACAGACAGAGTTAAAAAGAGAGACTGGTAGACGAATAGATAGATAGATAGATAGATAGATAGATAGATAGATAGATAGATAGATAGATAGATAGATAGATAGATAGATAGATAGATAGATAGATAGATAGATAGATAGATAGATAGATAGATAGATAGATAGATAGATAGATAGATAGATAGATAGATAGATAGATAGATAGATAGATAGATAGATAGATAGATAGATAGATAGATAGATAGATAGATAGATAGATAGATAGATAGATAGATAGATAGATAGATAGATAGATAGATAGATAGATAGATAGATAGATAGATAGATAGATAGATAGATAGATAGATAGATAGATAGATAGATAGATAGATAGATAGATAGATAGATAGATAGATAGATAGATAGATAGATAGATAGATAGATAGATAGATAGATAGATAGATAGATAGATAGATAGATAGATAGATAGATAGATAGATAGATAGATAGATAGATAGATAGATAGATAGATAGATAGATAGATAGATAGATAGATAGATAGATAGATAGATAGATAGATAGATAGATAGATAGATAGATAGATAGATAGATAGATAGATAGATAGATAGATAGATAGATAGATAGATAGATAGATAGATAGATAGATAGATAGATAGATAGATAGATAGATAGATAGATAGATAGATAGATAGATAGATAGATAGATAGATAGATAGATAGATAGATAGATAGATAGATAGATAGATAGATAGATAGATAGATAGATAGATAGATAGATAGATAGATAGATAGATAGATAGATAGATAGATAGATAGATAGATAGATAGATAGATAGATAGATAGATAGATAGATAGATAGATAGATAGATAGATAGATAGATAGATAGATAGATAGATAGATAGATAGATAGATAGATAGATAGATAGATAGACAATCATTGTTTAGAGCTGAATTAGGACCACACAAAAAAGTGACCTGACAAGTCTAATACCTTCGATAAATATTTTGTACCCGGCGTAGAAAATAACGCTCTAACCAGTTACAGGTCCCCACGCTAAATAATATAAATATCTTACTCATGTTGTTCTAACTTGTGGCAAATCCTGATTAAGGGTTAAACAAACAAAAAAAACAGTAAACTCTACAAGTTAACCTGAAAAATTGTATGAAATGAGGATTTACTGTAGCGGCTAATGAGATTGTTAAGTCGATAAATAGAGACGTGTGCGTGCGTGGGGTCACAGGTCATGGGACAACAATTCCCATCCCAGATTTTACTCCTACTGTCCTCCTACACACATATACACACGTTCATACACACACCTACACACACCACACACACACAGAGTGGAGACCACTGATTTAAAAGTAAAGAAAAGTTTATTTAGTTCAGTGGGTGGAGACAAACAGACGTAGACAAACATTATAAAAAGCAAGACAGACACACAGCGAGACAGACATATTGCACTCTTGGACTCAACGACAATTTTTTGGGATGTTTCTCTTTTATTCTTGCTTTTTTACCTTCTCGCTGTCATGTTACTGTTTTAACATTAGTTTTGCCTCCGTTACTTAAACGTTAAGCTTAAAGTTGAAGTATCACACCAAAATCAACAAACCTTACAGCCGTGTATGCACATTATGCACACGTGTACGCAGACTTTTAAATAATACTACCAAAAAAACCAACAGTCATTAAATGGACACATCCAGCAAACAACTTTGTCATGATTTTCATTTATTTTTTAAAATTTAATTGTAACGTTCTTGTACAGCGCTGTTCCAGCTCAAGAGCTGCTCAAGGCGTTGTTGGATACAAGGATCTAACTCAAGCCGCTCGATGTGCTCACTTGCAGCCTTTGGGCGGACAGTCTGACGCCCACACAACTGAGCACAATCCTGGGGGACTGGGTAATGGGGAGAAGGGCCCTAGTGTTCGCTGAAAGAAGTATTTTGTTGTATCCGGCGCTCACCCGTCTATGACAGGAGTGTCAGGATGGGATGGAATGCTGGGAGTGCAGACACTAGACCTCGGTTTATACCTTCATCCGATGGAGTAAATGTTTAACAAACTAAGACAACAAAAACAACAGTATTCCTAACCTAGGAAAATGAAAAGAACTCCGTGTTAAAGCTTCATCCAAAGGCGTGCCGGGAAGCGCTAGTAATCAAATCGGCGATACTAAAAATTACAATTTTAAAATACCACCTTGGAGAATATTAATGACTAAATATCAGAAGATATATATATATATATATATAAATATTAAAATCTCTTTTCGGGCAATCCCCTCCCCCCTTTTCCCCCCAAAAATCTTTATATCTGTGAAGTAATTTAGACTAAAATACAAACACACACACACACAAACACAAACACATTATTTTATGTTACATTTTAAGAGAAAATTTAGTTTGTTGTAAGTAAGAAGAACAGTAGTTATTTTTTTAAACGGACAGAAAAGTGAGCCATAAAAATAAAATAAAATAACTAACCACACACATTTCTACATCTCTTTCATACTTCAACAAAAACAACAACACAATAAACTAAAAACTAAACACCACATTACAATCACAAAATAATGTAAACATGCTGACAGATTGAAAATCTCACAAATAGTTCTAGGTCATTCATAATTCTTTAATTTTCTTTCACTCCCTGTACTTGTGCACACGCCAGCAAACGAAGATGATTCAGATCTTTTAAGGTTTTTTGTTTTAATTGCACTGCTAAGTGTGATCGCCAGTTGTCTGAACAATGACTCATCAACATCAGAAAGAGAAAAATGTACTGTTCATATCAAACTGTACAAAAGAGATGTGCGACCGTATGATTTAATAAATTATCCTTAATTTTGTTTTACTCAAACTGCGATATTTTCAACTAATGACAGTCCTATATAATGGACATGCTACTGTTGAATGCAATAATAGTTGGAGCTTCATTTAAGTCAAATCCATCATCCTTTCATAATCTCAAAATTATAATTAAATTGTTTTTGGTTTTTTACATAACGTTTCATGGAAACAAAAATACGTTTCGACTGATAATCATACGTTTCAGACTTAACACGCCAGGTAAGGTTAAGTTGGTTTTTTTTAATCATTACGGTTCATACTAAATACAAACCGTTTCGGTTTATTAACAAAAATATTTCGAACAGGGTAGGTAAATCATTTTACAAAGTAATTATAATAACGTTACATGGTATAAACACAAAACGTTTTGCTTTGTTAGCAAAAAATGTTTTGAACATAATAAACTGGCGAAGTTAAAACATAACATAATTATAAAAACGGTTTATGGTAAACGCAAAACGTTTTGGTTTATTTTAAAAAAAAAATGTTTTGAACGTAATGAATTGGCGAAGTAACTTTTTTTTTATTATCATAAAGTTTCATGGCAAACACAAAACGCTTAGGTCTATTAACAACAATGTTTGGAGCGTTACATGAACTCGCACAGCAGACCTACAACGAAGAATACAAAGCATGGAGATAAGGCGATACAGACAATCACGCAAGCCATTGGAAAACACGATGACCTGCTCACAGTGGTGAAGAAACGGAAACTCCGATGGTATGGCTACGTCACCACAGCATCAGGCCTTGCAAAGACCATCCTGCAAGGCACGGTGCAAGGAGACAGAAGAAGAGGGAGACAGAAAAAGAGGTGGGAGGACAACATTCGAGAACGGACTGGCTTGACACTGAACGAAGCCACGAGGGTCGCTGAGAACAGAGAAAGATGGAGTACGCTGGTTAAACGATCATCTGTGGTGCCCCAGCGACCTTCGCATTACGGGCATAGGAGAAGATAGGATAGGATAGGATAGGGTAGGATAGGATAGGGTATGATAGGATTCGAGCGTAATATAATATTGTGAGGGTAACATACTGGCTAAGTACCCCTAAACGCCTTTTGAACTACAACAAACAAAAATACTGACGATAAAATGTCATTAAAGGTGCTGAGAGCAATGGTCCTTTAGACAAAGACGACAAAAACCGCGCGTAAAGTCTCAAAGGTTTCCTAAGTGACGTAGTTGTTCTTACTCATACTTAAGTGTAGTTGACTATCATCAGTACAACTCGAGATAACCTGATAAATACATCTTGATACCAAACACAACCAATACTGGACTACACTTTCGAAGTATTTGTCACGCATCCTTCACTGCACGTTCGTAGTTGACTATCATCAGTTGTCCCACCGCCGTAGCTCATACGCCTGGCACACCGTTGACCCAGGTTCGAAACCCGTGGTGGGTGATATAAAATTTGGCCATTTTTAATTTTACTATCCATTTTAGCAGTGTTGATTCAGGTCCCTACCCGTCTTACTTTGGGATCGTTATCTCCGTCTGCCATATCGCCAATGGTGGGTGTAGACGTTAAACCACAATGTTTATTCATATCATCAACCATAACCTCTTGATGCAAAGAACAACCAATAATTGACTATATTTAACTTTTTTCGACTTATTTGTGACTCATCTTTAACTGTTTTTTTATAGCTGACTATCACCAGTACAGCTTCACGATAAACTGCGGTACACATCTTGTTGCAAATGAGCAACCAATAACTGACTTTTGTCTGATCCATTTTATGCAAAATTAGTTTAGAAGGCTGTAGGCGCGAGTGCTGACGGTCGACGATTTGACCTTTTTTAGCTTATTTATTTGGTTTTGTTTTATTTATTTTATTATTATACGTTCGTTTGTTAATAATTTTATATGTTGCCTAATATCACAAATGCCAATAGTCGTTACATTGAATAAATAAATAAATAAATAAATAAATAAATAAATAAATAAATAAATAAATAAATAAATAAATAAATGTTATTATATTGTTTTAATATCGCGCTTTTCCAGCTGGTGAGCTGCTCAAGGCGTTGCCTGATGCAGGATCTGGTCGCCACAGACGGTCACTGTGTCACTAGTCCTTTGAATGATTTCCAAAATGTGGTTTTTCAGCACCCTTGATATCAAAGTCTCCTGTCGTGGACATCTACTTCCACAGGAAACGGTCGTCTTTCAGCATCTTGGCCAGCCTGATGTTGAAGCGTGTGTAGAAGTCTGTAAGCACTTTTATGGTCCTGTTCTGCAGTGGAGCGATCTTGTAGTACACGTTTTGCACGTGCTTGGGCATGGCCTTCACCTCGTTGTACACGCTGTCCGAGAACGGCGCTGCAAAGGTCAAAGGACAGACAGATGAATAAAATGTGGTATATTGGAACCATGTGAAAAAACACCGGTCTATTTTATAATTATTAATATGATTATTATTATTATTATTATTATTATCATCATCATCATCATCATCATCATCATCATCATCATCATCATCATCATCATCATCATCATCATCATCATCAGTAGTAGTAGTAGTAGTAGTAGTAGTACTACTACTACTGCTACTACCTCTACTATTACTAACTACTACCACTACTACTACTACTACTACTACTACTACTACTACTATTTTATTATTATTATTATTATTATTATTATTATTATTATTATTATTATTATTATTATTATTATTATTATTATTATTATCATTATTATTATTATTATTATTTTATTATTATTATCTACTTATGCAACTAACACAATAATAATAATAACTATTATTTTTTTTTTTTTAATTTTATTATTATTATTATTAATTATTATTATTATTGTGATAATAATAATAATAATAATAATAATAATAATAATAATAATAATAATAATAATAATAATAATAATAATAATAATAATAACAATAACAATAATAGAATCTACTTACGTAATTTTAAGAACTTGACAATGTCTTTGATAGTTCCTGCCATGTCTTTGCTGTAGTCTTCAAACCTGACGAAGTAGATCTGATCTCTGGGAATCACCCTCAGCCAGTCCTCCACAAAGGGCGCATAGGCCCCACTCACTACGTCTATCTGTAACAGGGGAGAGAACACATTTCTTAGACTATGTAGCATTGAGAAATATATATTATTAATGTCGATTTATTAGCTATTTACTTTTTATAAAAAGTTTCGTATTTCATCGTCGGATTTATAGGCTGAACTTCCAATAAATGTTTCCTATACTTATTGCAGCCTGTATCAATCAGCTTTTTAATTTAATTATATTATATTATATTATATTATATTATATTATATTATATTATATTATATTATATTATATTATATTATATTATATTTTGAAGAAGAAATGTTATGTCAAATGACACTGTCGTGATTTTAGACTACGTAATGAGGGTAAGTTTAGTAGACACCTATAGGGCAGAATTTAAGGGAAGAATCCTAATACCAAATCTAGAAAGAAAAAAAAACAACATTAAAATAGCGTAAACGGTGCTTCTTGATAAATGGTTTGTGTTATGGAGTTGTGTTGTGTGACTGGATAGAAACAACGATCTAAACTGTTTGGCAAAATGGGTTCGGGGAAAAGTAACCAACCAGCACCTGTCAAAGGGGGATAAGTTTTGACCTCTTGGTAGCAAGAAAAAGTCGGCCATTTTGATGACCCGCTTCACACGTGGCGCTGAGCAAGCAGAAATAGCACACAGAATTACACAAATGGCTTACAGGGTGCAGCTTGCTGATGGTCCTGTTGTAGAGGCAGGCCCTCACGGGATAAGTTTTGAAGCAATCCATATAGGTGGTTATGGCTCTGTTGACTAGCTCGTGCAGCTTCTGGGTGCTCGGGTCCTTCAGCTTCTCTCTAGAGGCTGCTGTGTAGATGTAAGAAGCGTATATTCTGCAAGCACAACACAGTTACACGGTTCAACCCATGATGATGATGTCGATAATAGCCTACAGTCATCTCGTAGGCCTACACTTACTTCGCTGTATTGGACTCGCCAGTTTAAATAATAGTTTTTCGTCATAATCATAATTATTACAGTCATTTAAAATCAAAACAGAAATGTTACTATCCAGTTTATCAGTTCTTTTCTTTAAAGTCTGTTCATTTATTACGTTGAGTTTAGACATTATGCTACTATCATGTCCAGTAATAGTTTCGTATTCTTCCATATCTTTGCGATCGGGATTTCAGGGTTTCCATGCTTAATAGACTTATGTCAATTATTTTCATATCTTAATTCATTTAAAGCGTTTTATAATTAACCACCTTGGTGACAGCTGCTTCAAAAATAACAGTTTCGAACTTTGCTGATTCATTGCCAGATAGTAGATTTTTAAGTAAATACTTCCTATCTGACCGTCGAATACTTTTTATATGGCTACATTTGAATGAATGAAATGTAAATTTATACGCCTAACCTTTTACAAGCCCTAGGCGTTTACAATGGCAAACATTAACACGTTCAGACATAAATACAATCTGACTAAACAAAGCAGTTGTGTAATATGAAGAGGAAAGTTTAGTGAGGAAGATGGAAGAGATTAGTTTTTAAAGAGGTTTTGAATGACAGCAAAGAAGTGGAGTGACGGAGTGAATGAGGGAGTTTATTCCAGATAGATGGGGCCTGGTAGGAAAAGGTGCGCTGGCCATAGGTTTTGGTGCGTACGGTTGGGCTTTTAAAAAGACGGGTATCAGCAGAAGATCTAAGAGAGCGATTGGGGGAATAGGTTTCGAGAAGGTCGGAGAGATAGCTGGGAGAAGTCAGGTCAAAATTTCTGAAGCAGAGTGTAGAAATTTTGTGCTGGATTCTGTGCTGTACTGGCAGCCAGTGCAGGGTTTGAAGAAGAGGAGTTATGTGGTTGTATTTAGAGGAGCAAAAAATAGAGGAGCGTACATTTCAAGTACATGTTTCGTATATTACCGTCGATTTATCAGTTTTTAATTTTAATATGAAACTTTGTATTTGTTCCTTGGATTTTTATATGGCTGATTTTAAAGTAAATGTTTCGTATAATATTTTGCAGCCTATTTATCAATGTGTGTTGTTTTGTTTTTGTTGTTTTTTATCATTTAGGAAAATATTTTGTATTATTTTGTCCGATTTTTCTATATGACTGAATTTCGAGTACAAGTTTCGAATTTAAAGTAAAAGTTTCGTATAATAACTGCAGCTATTTACCAACTTTAAAAAAAATTTAATTGACTGCATCGAATACCATTATACAGGGAGGGAGGAACCGGAGTACCCGGGGAAAACTCTCGGTGACCTTTGGGCTATATAACAATGAGTATAATTAATGTGGTTTTACATAACCTTACCGTTGGACTGGGTCCCTAAGACTGACGATGAAGCGCGCGTTAGGGTTGACGTGCCGTATGTGGTTGGGAATGGTGATGCGTGGTTCGAAGCAGCCCTGGTTGCCAGTGAACTGGTACCAGCTATGCACATCTGCCAGGTAGTCAATACTCGATTCCCCTGTAGCAACGACAACTTCATCATCATCGACATCGGCACACCCCCACAAACACACCCACAAACACACAAACACACACACACACACACACACACACACACACACACACCCACAATAATCAGCATCAGCATCGCCGCCATCATTGTTGTTGTGGTTGTTAATGTGGTCGTCTCCGTCATCACCACCACAATCATCACCATCATTATCGTCATCATAACCGCCACAATCATCTTCTTCTTCTTCTTCTTAACCATCATCATCATCATCATCACAATCATCATCTTCGTCACCATAACTATCATCATCATCATTATCATCATCACCACCATCATCATCATCATCACCTTAAACATCCACCTCTTCCTCCTCATCATCATCATCATTATTCGTCGTCGTCGTCATCCACATCATCATTGACGATTACCTATAACAGTTTTCGATGATCCAGTAGCTATCTGACCGTTGATCTCTTTGGCGATAGGGTTGAAGTTGTTGGCGTACCAGTTCAATCCTGCGTCTGTTGATTACAAATTAATTAATACAAATAATCATCAAGCGATTGATCGATAACACAACTGAATAGAAAACAAACGCACAGGCAAATAGCTTAACTCGCCTGTGATTGTCCACACGCACGAACGCACGCGCGCACTAACACACACACACACACACACACACACACACACATTTTAAGCAATTTAATTAGAAACACTGACAAGCATTATAACAACACATTGTCCACTTCCTCTTTCTTTTCATTCTTTTTCCTTTTCTCGTTTTTCTCAATGCTCCCCTTCTCATTTCAATCATGAGTCCATCTACTAAAATACGGAACAAAATTTCATCTATGGAGAATTTATTTGTTTATGTTCCATGCCCTAAAATTACGAACAGAATTCTACGAGCATGTTATTTCCTCATAAATTCCAATGAAATTATATTAAGTTTATAGAACTATGCAATGTTTATGAACCACATGACCCGCAATTCTACCTTTCTATGGGCTGGTGGCCCGAAGATTGTGTGAACTATGTGTATGTCATAGTTTGGGGGAAGTAAAAGGATGATGTCCAAATGTCAACAACTAAAAATGTCTTCATTAGTCTTCACCTCCTTCACTCTCTTCTTCATCTTCTTCCTTCTTCTTTATCTTTTTCCCTCGCCTCCCACCCCCTCATCACCCATCCTTCTCTTCTTTCTTCCTTCCTTCGTTCTTCTTCTTCCTCTCTCTTTCGCTTACCTAACATTCTAAGTCTGCTGAACCAGTGGATTTCTTTCCTGGTGTTCTTGATGTTGGGGTGTATCAGCAACCTCTTGAAAAGATCGGTGGTGGCGCTTTTTGAAGAGCCGATGATGTAAAAATAAGGGATGCATCGCAGCCTCTTGCCGTCGTACCAGCAAGGGTTTAAGGTTTTATCAGTGTAATCTGGTGGATTCTGTTCAAACAAAGAGTTGTTGTATGACGGCCTACTATAGCGCCATCAGAGATACCGGTGATCCACAGTGTTAATTAATAATTATCATTATTTGCCATGCATGAACCTGATAATTACAAATACCATTAGATAATTATAAATATCATAGGAAATTCACAACTATCAAGGGATCATTACAATTGTCATTGAAAGAAATATAAATATCTCCGCGTGATCATGTTTAATTTTAAATTTTGCCCCTAGCAATCCATTGGAAATGTGAAAAAACTAGTAGGCCGTCATAATGTGAAGTACACAGAACACGTGTTAATTACTATGGAAGTTTGTGTGTAAAAAAACAAAGGTGTGCTGGATCGAGTAGTGAAAGTCTGTGGGGAAGGTTGTGGGAGTGAAACAAGAGACATTACATTACAATACAATACAATACTACTTTATTTGTCGCACACTGAGAAAAATCAATTACAAAAGTATTTACACATGTAGCACGTACGGAGGAAAACTGTATTTGACAACACACAAAAGGAACAGTAACAATACAGGTGTACAAGCAGAAATCAAACATTAACACTAGGTCACATTAGATGGCACAATCACTCTCAACACCCTTCTTCCTTCTCTTCCTTCTCTTCCTTCTCCCCAGTAAGGAAGAGGGCAAAGTGGAGGTTGGAGGACGTGGGGGGAGAAGAAGAGAGAAGGAAGCATAAAATAAAATAAAATTTAAAAAAAAACTTCTTGTTTCTAATTTCTGGAAGTCTTTACCAAGAAAAGTATTTTCACAGTAAAAAATGTTTGACTCACATCGCGATACAATAATAATACTACAAGAATGTTTCCTGTACTCGTTTTCGAACATTTCAAAACCCGATCACGGGAGAGAGAAAAAACAACAACAAAGGGCAACGGGAAAAACAAGAACAGCAACAACAACAACAGCAGCAACAACAACAGCAACAACAACGGCAATAACCAAGTCTACATTCTTTACTTACAATATAGCCGAAAGACCGTTTGGTGAAGTTATCGGCAGCACAACACGTATCGTATAACGGTTTGTCGCCCACGAAGTCCACTTCGTATTTGGTCACTTTTTTGTACTCGTCTAATGTTTCGGACCAGAACGGACGGTCTTCTGGCAACAGGTCTCTGAGAAAGGGAAGAAAATGGGTAATTACAAGCTTTTAAACTAATAAGGCTTAAAGCATTTTTTGTTACATTACATTACATGATTATTGCTTTAGGTCCAGCGGTCTCTTCCGAGCCAAATCAGGACCAGTATAGCCGAATCAGGACCACAAAACCAAGACCACAACTTCGCTGAAAGAGGACTCGCCCCTGATCCGCATAAAAGATCTGCCGAAACAACCCTAGTGGTAACACTGAAGGCTCTCCACCAACCGGTCACTTTACAATAAAGACACCCCACGCAGGGGACGCTGAGGCTATACTCTAATTTATCGAACCCCCGTTTACAAAAACAAAATAGAATATAAACATCATTATGAAATATAAACCAAACACATACATATAAAATGCCTACATTGTCAAATAATAACATCATAGGAAGCCCCAGTGACCACCTGGCAGAAAGCGTCCAATATTTCTAAGCTGATCCAACAGACCTCACACACAAATGAGGAGTTTTGTACCTGCAGAGTTTTCAAGAAAAAATGTAGGGGACTGGTCTAGCGAAGAAGAAGATAGTATAGTAGATTGATAGAACAGAGTAGGAATGAGAAAGAACAAAGGAAAAAGACAGCGACAGTGGGGGTTAAAATCAACGGGTTTTTTGTTGTCGTTAATGTGCAAGCAAAACAACTGTAGGTGTTTAAATCTCACCCGATGGATCATAACCTTAAAACAAAGTCTTTTGGGGGCAGAGCAACTTTTAATGCGAAGTTGAAGATTTTCCACAGCGGCGCACCAGCATTCAACAATAGTAAAAACTTGTAGCTAGTTCTACCTGGTAAAAGAAAGAGCATTAAGAAGAAACCATCTGGGGCCAGGTCATTCAGAAACGCAGCCCCAGACTTCTGGAATACGATGCCAGAGGAAATTAAATCTTCAACCAATGTACACTCTTTTTTTTTTCTTTTTTTTTTGGGGGGGGGGGGGTGCGGAAGCTCAGGACCTATCTCAATTCCTGGGAAGTGACTGGCACATTTAGTAAACGGTACAGCATTGGCATGAAACATAATGTAATGCGGAAAACGATGCTTAACGTCCTATTGCATGAGCGTTAAGGACGATCACCACGTCGCCACCCTGACAACAATGACCATCATCATCATATCAAAAATGAGATCCAACGGATCTTTAATAATGTAATGCATCGATTGCCACAAGTGTCTTATATTTTCATTGGCCAAGGTAACACAACTTTATTATCTCTTTCAAGAAATTGCATTGTAATGTACAGTCAACACAAATACACATCATAATAACAACAACGATATTAACTGACATTGAGAATAACACTCGTTTGTTGTTATAAATTCAATATTGTTGCGCCATATACGTGGCCATTAGATTGAATACAAATATAAATACGACAACTTTATTATCTTTCGGAGAAATTAATAAATTACCACGTGGTGTGCATAATACGATCAAAAAGTGTAGGATTATAACTTGCATAGTCAAACCGTGCATACGTGCACAACCACACACACGTATTGTACAACTGGCGGAATTTATTCTCTGTTAATCTGAGTAGGGTAGAATGTGACTTAAACTGATACCGCGCGGTAACTGACCGATGAAGTTTCTAGCAAGCTGTGAAATATACAAGTCGTAAGAATACAGGAACTACTTTAACCCATTTACGAATCGCAGTCTCCTGTGCCTTTTCTGCAAAGACTTAAAACCCGAACGCTTTTCTTGTAATTTCCAAGACGCGTTAAAACAGCAAAAAGTGTTATTCCCAAACTGTCAATAATTCACAAATACTACAGCAATAATGGTCTTAAGGAAATGAAGAGTCAAAAGAGTAAATGGACTGACTAAATCAATAAAATGAAACTGGCATTGTTTTTCATTGATGAAGTTTGGTTGAAGGAATCTGTCATGTAGGATATCACGTTCTGGTGTTCATTTGTCTTTACTCTGTGTATGTGTTTGAGTGGGCGGGTGAGTGCATGGGTGGGTGAATGTGCACGCGTACGTTTATGTTCTCGTGCCTGTTGAATAAATATGAAGGAAATCTTCTAATTTTAGGGACTATTTTTAGTGCCGCATTCGTATGACATTAATGGAAACCAATGTATAAATTGGTCGTTCGAACACATCTATATAATTATTCTATTCTATTCTATCCTATCCTATCCTATCCTATCCTATCCTATCCTATCCCGTAATTCGAAAGTTGTTGGGGCACCACAGATGATCGTTTAACCAGCGTAGGCCTACTCCATCTTTCTCTGTCCTCAGCAACCCGCATGTCCCATCTTTCTCCTCTAGTTTAATTTTGATTCCTCTTATTTTCCAATTGCAGAAATCTATACATAAAGGTTATTCGCTTCAAAGACGTATAACATGGAAAACTGTCGCATCTCGATCGGACAGCGCAAAGCGCGCTAGTGAATATTGTCCGATCTTGATGTGACATATTTCATATCCCACACCAAGATGCGAATAAGGTATACTATGATCCTTACAGTGGTGGAATGTAATTTAATTAGTTAGTCATTGTTTATAGGGTCCAGCGGATTGCAAAGAGCCTAATCAGGACCACAACTTGGTTGAAAGAGGACTCACCCCTGATAAAAGAGCTGCTGAAACAATGATAATACTGAAGGCACTCGACCAACCGGTCACTTTACAATAAAGGAATCCCATGCAGGGGACGCTGAGGCTGTACTCAAACGTATCGAACCCCCGGTTACAAAAACGAAATAGAATATAAACATCATTATAAAATATTAACAAAACACTTAAATATAAAATGCCCACATTGCTAAATAATAATAGCCTACCATAGAAAGCCTTAGTGACCATTTGGCAGAAAGCTCACACAACAAGACCTCACGCACAAATCAGTGGAGTTTTGGGAAGAGTTTTCAAGGTAAAAAAGGTAGGTGACTGGTCTCGCGAAGAAGACAGTAGATTGATGGAACAGAATAGCAATGAGAAAGAACAAATGAGAATGACAGTGACGGTGGGAATCGAAAGCACTATATATTATAATTTTCCAGAAAGAGGGGATGCCGTTTATACAGAAACTCCCGGCATCCCCACCGGGGGTGGAGGGTGGGAATGGGGTGGAATTTAATTGCCGATTTCGGATTTCATCTCCCAGTGGCCAGAGCGGCCCACAATGGCTCGTCACCTGACATTGGCCTTACGTCTTTTTGGTATTATGGTGTATGTCTTGTGTCAGCGGAGCTTCATTCATGCAAATGCATAATTAATATTAATTTACCAAAGTTACAAGCAATGTTCTATAGGGGATTACTAATAATTTACCGAAGTTACAAGCAATGTTCTATAGGGGATTATTATTAATTTACCAAAGTTACAAGCAATGTTCTATAGGGGATTATTATTAATTTACCAAAGTTACAAGCAATGTTCTATAGGGGATTACTTTTCAAACGCTCTACATACATACATACCCATCTTCTGGACACGACTCCAAAGGATGGTAGGAACCTGTTGACCGCTTCTGCTGTGTGGTAGCAACGTCACTGCTGAGGCTGTCGTCGCCATGGAGATTGATGGGCAATATCAAGTGCATCATCATCATTGTTGCTAGGGAAACCACAATGGCCAGGGGGATTTTCTTCTTGACGACCATTCTTGGAGGGGTAACATTCCAAGGAAAGAGTTTTTATATCGTTTTCATTGTTTGTCGTTGTTTTCATCATCATCATCATCAACGTCTTCATCTCCTTTTTCTTCTATATTTCATTTCTTTCTTTGTTCTCTTCTTCCTTTTTCATCATCATCATCATCATCAACATCATCATCATCATCAATATCCTCACCAACACCACTGTCACCACCATTAAGTTTGAAAGGTAGTCTTACCTACTATTCACTAATTTAAACACGACACACGACACGACACACCACACACGACACACAGCAAGATAATACAAAAATCGCTCGCCCTACTAATACCGACACACCCTCATTTGCTATTATTACTATATACACCGGTAATAACAGGTTTATATACGTCGTATCATCCTGTCAATTAGATTCAAGATTCAGCCATCGATTTATGCAAAACTTGAATGACCTTACTTGGCGTGAGGTCTGTCCATCCGGTTAATTGTACCCGCTTTCTTCAAGGTCCAGCCTCGTCACCCTCCCTTCCCGTCAATCCGTGCAGGTCAGCCTCGCTTCAGCTCTTCCAAAGGACGTCAGAATGTCACCCGCCGTTCGTCAATGCGTAGTATTGACGGGCGCGGTGGCGCATAGGGTACAACACGTGTCGTGCTCATTTACAGGTGTTACATTACATTACATGATTATTGCTTTAGGTCCAGTGGACTCTTCCGAGCCAAATCAGGACCGGACAACCCCTGATCCGCATAAAAGATCTGCTGAAACAGCCCTAGTGGTGAAACTGAAAGCTCTCCACCAGCCAGTCACTTTACAATAAAGACATCCCACGCAGGGGACGCTGAGGCTGTACTCTAATTTATCGAACCCCCGTTTACAAAAACAAAATAGAATACAAACATCATTATAAATTATTAACAAAACACATACATATAAAATGCATACATTGCTAAATAATAACATCATAGGAAGCCCTAGTGACCACCTGGCAGAAAGCGTCCAATATTCCCAAGCTGATCCGACAGACCTCACACACAAATAAGGAGTCTTGTCCCGGAAGAGTTTTCAAGAAAAAAGGTAGGTGACTGGTCTAGCGAAGAAGAAGATAGAATAGCACATTGATAGAACAGAGCAGGAATGAGAAAGAACAAATGAGACAGACAGCGACAGTGGGAATTTAAAGCACTAAACTTCCAGAAAGTTGGGATACTATTTATACTGAAACCCCCGGCACCCCAACGGGGGTAGAGAATGAGGTGGGGCATGGAGCATTCTTGTTAAGTTAAAAGTCTAGTTCATTTATGCCGGCATGTGTTGTATTGATTTTATTGGTGGTGCAATTACTGCTATTGTCTATATAGGCCAGTACCCAGCATTAGGTGTAATGGATACAGTGTACATTCACACACACATGCATACATACACATACACACATACAGAAGCCTACCTATTATATTTTGTTTGTTTGTTGCTGTTGTCTAAAATCACATTGTTGTGAAAATATTACATTGAAATACTGATCTGAACATATATTTTATTCAAGCACACACAGGCATTCACACATAAGCTTCATGCCTTGTTCATATCATTTTTGGCTGAAGGCAAATATATAATCTCTTATTGCAACTAACAGCTTATACGAGACGTTCAGTTTGGTTTGCTATCGATTCAAACAGTTTAGCGAACGCCACTAAATCCTCTCAGTAGCCTACTTCTTTCATAAGAGGAGCAAGGACAAACTCACCAATTATAATCAATCACATGCTCTTTCGCGCTGCACAAGTTATAATATTATGATATATATATATAGAATTCTAATCAAAAAGTTTAACAAAATCTATAACGCAACATCTGTGGCTATAATCATGAATGATTATTTGGTCTATGAACACCAGACAACCCAAAAGAATGATTCGTGTTATTAATGTTGTGTTTTATGGTTACCTCCGCATAAGAGAGCATAGACCAAGGTCTAGTCTGTACAAGCCCGCATTCCATCGCAAGGATTTTAAAGATCCTGACGCTCATGTCCTAAAAGGGGTTGTGCCATCTATACACAAATACACCCAGCACGCACTAGGTCCGTTCGCCCTTATCCCTGGTCGCCAAGGGTAAGGGACGTCAGACAGTGCACCTAATGCCGCAAGTGGGAAGCAACTACATCGATATTTGTACATGCTTGCATTCTGTGTGTGGTGTGTGAATGAATGCAGCATTAAAACTTAAGCGCATAAACATGTGCACATGATCACAGCTCTGTGTGCACATGATCACAGCTCTGTGTGTATGTGTGTTTGTGAGAGGAGAGGGGGGGTGAATGAATATACCTCTGTGTGTGGGGGGGAGGAGGGGTGCGTTTAAATGTGTGTGGGTATGTTTGAGTGAGAGAGAAAATGAATGTGAGAGAGAAGTAGAAAAAGAAGAGAGAGAACATACACTCTTTTGCACAAATGAGCACACACACACACACACACACAATCTCTCTCACTCTTTCTCTCTAACACACACAGAATCTCTCTCACTAACACACACACAATCTCTCTCACTCTCTAACACACACACAATCTCTTTCTCTCTGAACGCACACAATCTCTCTCACTCTCTAACACACACAATCTCTCTCACTCTCTAACACACACAATCTCACTTTCTAACACACACAATCTCACTTTCTAACAAACACACACAATCTCTCTCACTTTCTCTAACACACACACAATCTCTCTCACTTTCTCTAACACACACACCACGCTCTCTCTCTCACACACACAATCTCACTCTTTCTCTCTCTTTTTAACAAACACACACATCAACACTCTCTCTCACACACACAATCTCTCTCACTCTTTCTCTAACACACACACTCACTCTCTCACACACACACAATCTCTCACTCTCTCTCTCACACACACACACACATCAACACTCTCTCTCACACACAATCTCTCTCTCTCCAACACACACACTCACTCTCTCTCTCTCACACACACAATCTCTCACTCTCTCTCACACACACAACACTCTCTCACACACAATCTCTCTCACTCTTTCTCTCTAACACACACTCACTCTCTCTCACACACACAATCTCTCTCTCTCACACACACACATCAACACTCTCTCTCTCACACACAATCTCTCTTACTCTTTCTCTAACACACACACTCACACACACACACACACACACACACACACACACACACAATCTCTCACTCTCTCACACACATCAACATTCTCTCTCTCTCACTCACACACACATCAACACTCTCTTTCTCACAAACACACAATCTCTCTCACTCTCTCACTCTCACACACACCACACTCTCTCTCACTCTCTCACTCGCTCTCTGAAACAATAAAACAATCATCATAGTATATAAAACATACCATGTTTGTTTCAATTATTATTATTATTTTCTATGATCAAAATATTCGCACAACAAGCTTTCCACACCTTTTGCGCTGAAGTGACAAGTAAAGAAATGCGTGGGCAAAAATTGTACTAGTCAGTACAAAAGTACCGTCAAGATCACATATAGTCAAGCTTGTTTATAGTCAAACCCCCACCATTGTACAAACTGTTATATGTCCATTAGTGCCAAACAATAGTTGTTAGAAAATAAAAAAAAGAACCATCAAGATCATCTATATTCAAGTGTGCTTAAATTAAACAGAAACAAGTATTCAACTCTGTCATTTTATGCTGTTGGTTTTTGTTTTCTTTTTCACTTTTGTTGAAAAAGGCCTGGTTATATTCAAAATTTGAAATCTTTAGTGTTGATAATGCAAGTCCAATGCCTTGTATTTACAGAGGGCACAAGGGAGATAACAATATTTCTTACGGGAAAAAATCAATTGCATGTGACGATAGTTCTTGCTTGATTGCTGGTTACTTAGCTCTAAGTCATGGTCTATTACTTTACACCTATCCTATCCCGTAACTCTTAGGTCGTTGGGGCACCACAGATGATCGTTTAACCAGCATACTCCATCTTTCTCTGTCCTCAGCAACCCTGATGGCTTTGCTCAATGTAAAGCCAGTTCATTCTCGAATGTTGTCCTCTTACCTCTTTTTCTGTTTCACTCTTTTTCTACCTCCTTGCAACCTTTACAACTTTACACCAAAACTACACTAATACAGTTTTTAAAAAAGAGAGAAGAAATATATATAGCAAGACCATGCATGAAATGACTCTGTAGGTACACAAAATATTTCTGTAATATAATTGTACAACCATTCATTTCAATCCATAAAAGGATTCAGTTAGGTATACAAAATATTTAATTTATAAACCAATCATTCGTTTAATTAAACAAGCTCACACACAAATTCAGTGTTATCAAGAGCAATACCAACGAAAAGAAGGAGCCTGATCTATTCATGCCTCTTGGGTTATATCATAAGAGCGCAGACACAAAATACTGCACTATCGCAATCATCAAAATCACACAAATTCAAAAGCAAAATGCTATCGTGTACCCAGGCCTGAGCACTATTTAAAATCACATATTGTACAATTATCAGGCAATGCAGATGTGACATATTGTTCAAACACACTTTCATCATAAATGATTGCACCGGAGTGATTATGATGACAATGATGATGATGACGATGAAGATGATACAGATACGCAAATCAATCCAGCTCATTCCAGTCTTAATTGAAAGTCGTTTCATATTGGGAAATATTCGAAAATCATAAGTGTTAACATTACCAAACTTCAATCCAGTACCACAAGTGTTCCAAAGTAATATAAATTCAATCGCACGTGTGCAGTGTTTTTATTAATATATCAATGTTTCTTCCAAGTACCATGGTGTTCAGATTACAATACATGTGCAACAGCTCTATAGCAAGTGTGGTATCTCTGGCATAAACCATACAATTTGTGAGAGATGGAGTGTCAATAACACATGATTTGGAAGATGAAGTACTAGTCAACAAAATGTATATCCTTGCTGTAAAGTTCATTAAATCTGTGACTGTTATACAGAGTTCAAAGAGCACCTGCTACACGGAGTTCAACATGTACATGTTACACAGAGTTCAAAAAGGTGTATCTGCTACAGTTTAAAAAAAAACACACAAAAAAAAACAATTATGCATTGTTCTCTCACGAAGATTTTTCTGGAATAACTACATTTGTCCTTGATGAAAGGAGACAGGAAGTTTGTTCATAACACAAAAACTAGGTAGTCTCTTCACAAGAAATGGGATAGGAGTTAATACACGCATCTTGGACATAATCATTATGACATGCCATCCTCTAAGGTGTAAGGTAACGACAGGAAAATCCCTCTCCCCTCTCGCTCCCTCTCTCTCTATCTCTCTCCGTGTCTAAAAATAGCATTTAATTCTTTGGTGGATCAGTATGGAACTCTCTTCCACTGAAGTACAAAACATGTGGTACGCTTTCCTCGTTCAAAACAAACACTTTTATTTTTTAAAAATTCAACTCTAT
Organism: Oncomelania hupensis; assembly: GCA_036898135.1. Classification (NCBI taxonomy): domain Eukaryota; kingdom Metazoa; phylum Mollusca; class Gastropoda; order Littorinimorpha; family Pomatiopsidae; genus Oncomelania; species Oncomelania hupensis. The sequence continues at coordinate 7,872,125 of CM072525.1, read as the reverse complement.
CCTTATTCTCAAACATCATAATTTTTAAAATTATTTTTGTTATTAAAACTCTGAGGGGAAAAATCTGTGTACAGCATTGCAATACTAACCCGCGGAAGTTTTGTTTTTCTAACAGAACTGCAACGTTTTATGAAGAGAACAGTTTCATTTTTTAAAAAAGCAACTAACATAAATTTCTGTACAAACCATGTGGATGAACAGGCATAGTTTGTACATGGCTCACACTATCAGCAAACGAGGTACTTCCCTTGTCTGCAAGAGCAAGCAGTTTGTATTGGTGAACGAATGCATAGGGCTAGGCTTGTACGTGAAAGAATCAAACTGCACGATCCTTTCGGAACCCTCTTTGAGGCAAATCCATCTGCCCCCGACGAGAATAGTCTCGGATTGACTTTCAAACAACGAAACCAGTCAATCAAATGCTTTTTAATCTATGAACTAACTTCCCATCTTGCAAATATGATGTTTATCGGCAATCGTTTTGCTGGGTTCTGATGTATTTTATTATTTCTTACTTTTAAAAACAAAAAAATCATTCTTGTATAGTGCTTTTGAGCTCAAGAACTGCTCAAGGTGCTGACTGATAGAGGATCTAACTCAAGCTGTCCAATTGCTGTCTTGGGCACACAGTCTGACGCTCAGACAACTGAGCAAAATCCTAGGCTACCGGGGAAGGGGGAGAGGGGAAAACTATACACTGAAACAGCCATCACACTAAAAGCAACAGTAAGATGGCCAGTGCTCACAGCCAATGTTAATGTCTGGGCCGCCGGGAATCACACCCACAACCTTTATAACGCGAGCTCGTTGCTCTACCAACTGAACTATCCCTCGTTTCAACAAGCGGCCGGTTAGCATGGTCATAGTTCAGAATTAAACTGTGTCCTTTATTCCGATTTTAATAGGATTACGTCCAATTATTGGGGTTGGTTGAAATCCAAAATAAACTCACAACTGAAAGAGTAACTTGAAGTGAGCTGTGTTATTGTTAATAGAGTTTGCATCAAGGAAGAATAAAATGCTTTAAAAAAAAAATTATATATATATATATTTTTTTTTTTTCAAACCACATCAAATATTATTTCTATTTGCTTTCATGCTTCAATAAATACCTCACAAAGATTAACTCAGACCTTGCTGCAAATGCACGTCCAGCATGTGATGGTTCTCACGCACAGTTACAAAATAAAACAATATTAATTAATTAATTAATTTATAAAAATTAAAAACTGTAACACTCAGTTGTTGGCCTGTCGTCCTCATACCTTGATCCACTTCATATATCCATCTAGATCATAATTATACTTTCCAGGCTTGGCAAATGGAATAAACTTTATCCCTGTCCATCTTTTAGGATATCTGGAGTCCGTTTTGCATGCTCCCCACGCACAAAGCTTTACTGTCTGCATCTTTTGCACAAGGTAGAATACAGCCCAGTCGCCAAGTTTGTCCCACAAATTACCAAGAGAGATAACTCTAAACGAGCAAGGACTAGATCTATTTAAGGAATAGACCAATCACCAAACTTGAGAGGGGCTGGGTAGCTCAGTTGGTAGAGCGTCTTGCTAGTAACCGAAAGGTACCTGGTTCAAATCCCGGATTGGCCAATGTGTGACCATATTATTTTCCCCTTACCATCAACTGGTTCGCTGGTGTCAGAATAATGTGACCAGTAGTCGCCTATACGCTTCGGTGTCGTGTGACTATAATCTACAGTTACCAAACTTGAAAGGGATTATCTACAGTTATGATGAATGACTTGTAGTAAAAAAAAAATGTGCATGGATAACAGACCTATAAAGCACTTAAACTGGTCAAAGACAGGACATTGGCAAAGGCTTGGTGGCCTAGTTTGTCCTTACACTACTACTATTGTTGTTATATACAGCATTGATCTGGCTCTAGAGCTGCACAAGGCACTGTCCCAACATTATACAAGAGATGACTTGAAAACAACAGCTGGGAAAAAAAATCAAACTATGGTTTGTGCTCCCAGTTTATAGACTTCAATGGCACAACTCGCAGTCTAAAAGCCATTATCTCTCACATTGAACACATCAACCTCTCACACAAAGGCCTACAAACATGATGGTGATGATGATGATGATGATGATGATGATGATGATGATGATGATGATGATGATGATGATGATGATGATGATGATGATGATGATGATGATGATCAGGACCACAAAATCAAGACAACAACTTCGCTAAAAGAGGACTCGCCCCTGATCCGCATAAAAGATCTGCTGAAACAACCCTAGTGGCAACACTGAAGGCACTCCACCAGCCAGTCACTTTACAATAAAGACATCCCACCCAGGGGACGCTGAGGCTATACTCTAATTTATCGAACCCCCGTTTACAAAAACAAAATAGAATATAAGCATCATTATAAAATATCAACAAAACACATACATATAAAATGCCTACATTGCCAAATAGCATAAGAAGCCACAGTGACCACCTGGCAGAAAGCGTCCAATATTTCCAAGCTGATCCAACAGACCTCACACACAAATGAGGAGTTTAGTCCCGGAAGAGTTTTTAAGAAAAAAAGTAGGTGAATGGTCTAGCAAAGAAGAAAATTCTCCAAGCTGACGGGTATGATCGCAGCGCTGGTGGGAGGGAAGTAGACACACACACATTGAGAGAGAGGGGGGAGTGGGGGGAGCATGGGCCTAGAACCCAATGGAACACTTTAACTTCATCACAATCCCTACACACATTGTTGCAGACAGACCAGACAATAAACATTTATTTATGCAGTCCTTTCACACAGTGACTTATGCAAAATGCAATATGAGACCCGATATTTAAACATACAGCTTAGCAAGAAGAAAATAAATGTGTTTCCAGGTTTCTGCAAAATGCGTCCACAGAGACTACCCTCTTTATGCACTAAGGAAGAGCATTCCACCAGACCGGTGCAGTGTATCTGAAAGACTTCTGGCCATAGCTCTTAGTCCTACACTGCTTGTGCCCAGAGATGAGGAGAGACATGGGAGCTGAGCGGAGGCTGCGAGATTGTTCATACACATTTAGAAGTTCAGACAGGTATTCAGAAGCATGCTCGTTAACTGCGCGATAGGCAACTGAAAGTTAGTTATTGATTGCTTACAGGGTCCAGCGGACTACAAAGAACTGGATCAGGACCACAAAATCAAATCACAACTTGGCTGAAAGAGGACTCATATAAAAGATCTGCCGAAACAACCCTAGTGGTAACACTGAAGGCCCTCCACCAACCAGTCACTTTACAATAAAGACATCCCACGCAACGGACGCTGAGGCTATACTCTAATTTATCAAACCCCCGTTTACAAAAACAAAATAGAATACAAACATCATTATAAAATATCAACAAAACACATACATATAAAATGCCTACATTGCCAAATAATAATATCATAGAAAGCCCCAGTGACCATTTGGTAGAAAGGTCAAATATCCCCAAGTTGATCCAACAGACCTCACACACAAATGAGGAGTTTTGTCCCGGAATAGTTTTCAAGAAAAAAGGTAGGTGACTGGTCTAGCGAAGAAGAAGATATTAGTATAGTATATTGATAGAACAGAGTAGGAGTAAGAAATAAAGGAAAAAGACAAGGACAGTGGGAATTTAAAGCACTAAATTTCCAGAAAGTGGGGATTCTATTTATACAGAAACCCCCGGTACCCCCACCACTAAAAGCCTATGCACTCCCAAATTACAATTTATATATGAAGGTTTTCAAAATTACAAGTGAAATTACATCTCAAAGATAAATGTTTTTAATATTTAGCATATAAACAACCATCTGTTATCACCTAGAACACCGGCATACAACAATGAGGCATGATGCTGTAATAACCTTAAGATTAACATGCAGCATTACTTCGTCAAGAAGAAAAAGGGAAAACAAATTATCATCATCATTCTTATCATAATCATGGCCATCATAATAACAATAATAATAATAACAATAATAATAATAATACAATGATATAAAGTCAATAGGTACTAGAATAATCCATGCATACGTACTACTCAGCAACATAAACAAGGTAATACCCAATAAGATGTTAATGAAATACTTAAACCCTCTGAAAGACTTCTGAAGAAAATGTACAAGCATACTTCAAGCCGCTACCCGGTTCATGGTCTGGGCAGGACCTCAAACGCATCCACTTCTTCGAAGTGACTTTGCACATGACCCTCGAAAAACTCCTGCGACACGGACTCCGGATATTTCTTATGGCACATGGGACAGATTTTTTCAGCAGAGGAGGGAGGGGCTGACTTTGGGGCTTGATGATTCTGCGGCAGTAGAGTTTCAGGCGCGTTGGACTCCTCCGCATCATCGAAACACTCAAAGACGTGTGTCTGAAACTCGTCCATGGAGATGAGGGAAAAGTCTTGACCGCAGACAGGGCACTTCCGGTCCAAAGTCGACGTCTCCATGCCAGGGTTGATTTCGTTCTCAAAGTGGATGGGCTGGAACTGGTTAAGGTCAAGATTGACGGGGTTAGCGGCAGTGGTCATGTCAATGTGCTCTTGCGGCAAGCCTCGGGTAATCTCCCCTCCTCCACCGCTGTCCCGGTTCATCCCCGTGGCTAGCCCCGGAGTGTGAGTGGCCTGCACCATGATGTTGCTCCCACCCCTGGCGGCATATTCTGAAGAGCAGGACTGGACGACGCGAGCGCCGGAGCAAGCGTTGGTGTTGAAGATGTGGATAGAGGAAGGGACATTGGTGGTGTTGTTGTTGGAAGACAGCGCGGAATTCCCCGGTACCAGGTTGTCGTACGTACTACTCAACTCCGGTCTATAAGGTCCTGGCGAGTCCACATTCTGCAAACCCACATTAGGACCACCAGGGCCCTGCACTCTCCTTCCACTTTCTACCCCTCCTCCTCCAGGCCGGAGCTGCCAAATCTGATTCAAGCCCGCGCTGCCTGCTTGTGAGTAGGGAGCAGGCCCAGCCATCCCAGCTGGGTGGCTACTGCCCGACACTTGCTGCATCCAAGTGCCCAAAGTGGGTGCGAGAGCAGAGGGAGAGGTGTTGGACCGGATCACCTCCGTTTTGCTTTTTGTCGGCCGCTGCACTATCTCGTCCTCGCTCTTCCGCCGCTGGATGAAATCCGTCTTGGCTTTTTCCATCCCTTCGCTCCTCACTCCCACGGTCCCGTCGCTCCTCATGCCTCCCACCCCGTTAGACACGCCCCCGGCCATCTTTACACCGCCTTGAATACCATTCTGCGCTACACCGACGTTGTTTATCACTTTCCCTGCCTCGGCGATGCCGTTCAGCGATGACTTTGGCGTCAAGGAACCTCTGGGTGAAACGTTTGACCCCGTTGAGGCCGAGGAGGTCAGTGTCCGTTTTGGCGTGCCTTGCTGTTGCCGGGTGGATGCGTTCCCGTTGACCAGTTCCCAGCTTGCGCATGAGGATCCCCCGCTTCCTCGACTGCCTGGTCCTTGGGTGCTGAGTGGGGGTAGGTCAGCCTGGACACTGTTGTTGTCGGAACGCAATGACCTCCCCATGCTGGACATGGACATCCCTCGTTGCTCTGTAAAATACAGACACAGTTAGTGATTTGTCTGATGAACCCTTTGGTTTAATTTTTTTTACAACTTTTTTAAATGATATGAATATAACAACGATAAAATGAATTCAATACTAAGAATTGTTTTGTTTTCTTAACACGCTACAAAACACCCTAAAGACAGTACAAACACACACTTAAGGTACAACTGTCACCATAATCCATGCATATTAATGGAATGCAAACTTCCCTCCAGTTAAGTCGGCTAGTGAAGCTACATGACCTACGCCCAACACCAATAAAGCAAGTCGAAAGTCCTAAACAAAAATAGGTCAATACTGATTCCAATTCTGATCAAATAGTCCACCTCTTCCGTTAATGACAGCAACATATTTATCGAGACTGTGCCTGAATCTAAGGAAGGCCAGAAACATCTGGATATTTGCCTTCACACCCTGCATGTCACATTTGTAAGGAAAAACTTATATATATATTATCTGGTCCATACCCTTATCTGTCTTAATATTATTCTTTACTCCAAATAAAACCAATTCCTTATGGAAATTGAAACTGTGACAGTGTTCACATTTGCTTCAGATAATTTGTTATAGGTCGGTACAGAATTGCTGAACAACTTCGCAATCACGTTAGGTCCCGGGTTCGAGCCCTGTCTGGGCCATTGTGTTGTGTCCCTGGGAAAGACACTTCACTCCCGTTTACTACTCCTTCGGATGAGAGTATAAACCAAGGTCTAGTCTGTGTCGCATGCACTTCATCATAACGGACTTTAAAGATCCTGACGCTCATGTCCTAGACGGGTGAGTGCCAGTAACAAGAACATACCCAGCATTTGGCTGCAGCGTCTTCAATAAGTTGAGGTTGGCAGCCCCCAACGAAAGAAGAAGAAGAAGAAGAATCATAAAACATATGTGGAATGTCTTGTTCCTCTTGCTTACAAAAGTTACAAATCGGAGAGTCTGTAAGTTTGCACAAGAATAAATATTTCTGCGTTCGTAAAAGTCAATGCAAAATACCAGACTGGAACCGCCTAAGCTGTACATCAGCTGTCAAATTGTAACAGTGAGAACAAATTACATTCCGATCAAGATTTTAGAAATGAAAGGTTCAACTTTTTAGTAGTAGCTGGAACAGCGACATTGCCAACCATCACAGACTGTGCATATTTGTTACTTTTCTTAATAATGAACCAGACTTTGGGATCCAGCAATTTGTATTGGTTAGTTAGAACAACATTCAATTGTACTTGGTATGCTTTAACCCTTTACTGGGCACATGGTTGTCTATTTTTTAGCTCTAAACAGGCAAGAATTTTTAATGATTTTAGAGATATTTCGGAGTACGTTAGTAAAAACACCACATCTTAGGTATTAGTGCATAGATTTAAATGAAATAAAATGCAAAATGAACAGAAATAAATTTTCTTTTGATTATCTACCTTTTTAATTTTCTATTGTCATGTCTTGTTTTTTATTACTCCATGTGTTTACAAAAAAAAGTTTTAAAAAGTCCAAACAAGCCTCATCCTCTTCTTCACTTCCCTGCCCATCTGAAAGATCAGATGCATGCATACTGATACTACTATGCTAATGTCAGTACCAATCTCTTCTTCCGACTCAAAGTCCATTTCTCTCACTTCAATGTCTGATAAAGGAAACCTGTAAATTCTCCTTCATCAGTTGAAGAATCCAAACCATCCATTCTAGACATTCACACACACAAAAAATTGAGAGAAAAAATCGAAAAAACGAACGCATCAAAAAGAAAACTTGTGTAAATGCAGTCGATTGTTTTCACAACAGAATAAACCGGAAGTCAATTGCCGGAAGTCTCGCAATCTTTCAAACAACGCGAGAATATAACCAGTGGTTGATACGGACGCTTTTGGGCGTTTTGCCTGTTTAGACCTTCGGCCGCTACGCTCGGTAAAGGGTTAACAACCTTTAGAACTCCTTCATACATCAAAAAATGTATACGCATAATTGCTGGATATTTTGCAGAAAATTCAATAGTTGTCTGAAATAAAATATATCATTATCACGCCGTTCTTTAAAGAAGATCACTATCTTGTCCTTTAAAATATTGACATTAAAATGAATTCATTCAGCCAAAAATTCACTAATGTTGGAAGTGTGAAATTTAACAGACGGTTCTTGTAATGTTTGATTACATCCTTCCAAAAATGGTTTTCCAACCTTGTTGAAAACAATATTAGCGTAGTCAAAGCCAAATTTTTCAATATTGGTAAGCACTGTGTGCATGTTCAATATAAAATCTTTCCATTAGCTATTAGACTGTAATCGTTTCAACCAGCTTATTTTCATTGATGACAAAAACGTTTTCCATCAAGCATTCTGAGACCACCATCGCTGTATGGTTTAGACACAACAGATTTTTTAAATTTTACTACGTTTACTATCCCCAATAAAAACATACAGTTCTTTTTCTAACTCAACAAGAAAAATATACGGTGGGTCAGGTAAATTTATTAACAAATGGATGATCTTAGAAAAAAACAAGTGACTTTATTACAGTAATCTTTCCAAAGGGGGTTTAGCTGTCTTCTATTCCAAAAAGACATAATTCGTTTCATAGTCATAAGTTTATCATCAAAGTTTATTTTACAAATATTGTCAGTATTAGTTGAAAATTTTATACCCAAAATTGTAAAAATACCAGGGTTCCAGACAAAAGGTTTGTCTCTCATATATCGAACATCACAATTTTTTTTTTACTGCCAATCCAAACAAATCGAGTTTAGTTAAAATTCATCTTCAGACCAGAAATGTGTGCAAATGTTGAGAAAATGTGAATAGCCTTGTTAAAGGAGCTCTTGCTTCCATCAAGAAACAGAGTTGTGTCATCAGCAAACTGTAAAAGCAAACATTCTTTATCTTTTATCCTAATGACTTTTTTAGTATTGTTTCTTTGAAACACCACTGAAAACATTTCAGCGCGTATCAAATATTTGTATGGCGAGTAAGGGTCACTTTGTCTGACTCCTCTTTCTATCAAAAACCAGTTGAATGTTGACCATTAACAGCAATACATGTATTTATGTTTGAATAAAACATTTTAATCCACTTTATCATGTCTTGGTCAAAGTTGAAAAATTCTAAACAATTGTGTAGAAAAGACCAGAACACACTGTCGAAAGCTTTCCCAAAGTCAATTGATAAAATCATACCAGAAATGTTCTCTTTTTCAGTATAAAGTATTGTAAAGTTAGCGGATATTTTCGCCAATATATCAACCCTTCAGAAAACCTTTCTGACTTTCATGAATAATATTAAGACATATATTATTAACCCATTTATTTATTTACTAACTGGAGTCTCATGTATCATCTTACAGTTACAAAGCAGCATCACCATCTTTTGATTTTGGAAGCAAGATTTCGGTACATGGGATATCTTTTTCACCTGTTGCTGCATGCAAGGGCACAATAGTATGTTAACTCTTAGAAATTTCCCATTCAAACTTTTAACACCAAAATTATTGGTTCAACTTATGTTAACTCTTAGAAATTTCCCATTCAAACTTTTAGCACCAAAATTATTGGTTCAACTCATGTTAACTCTTTGAAATTTCCCATTCAAACTTTTACAACCAAATTATTAGACTGTTCTGGACTCAATTGGAATAAAATACTGCTTCATAAACTATTGTCAAAAATATCAAAGCACTGCTCTTGGGTCAACATAACCTTCTGCAAGAATTATCAGTAGACCTGTGCAGTATAGGTATTCATCATCATCAATCATCATCAATCATAATCATCACCATCATCATCATCATCATTTTCATCATCAATCATTGTCACCTTTCCTCAAAACAACGTTTACTATCGCTAACTCTTTCTCTCATTACAAAATTATTTTTAAAGTCTTTTTACAAACTAACCCAGGTACTGTCTCTGCATAAGCACCATTCTCTTCAGGCTGTCGATGACTTTTCTCATGTTTGCTAGCTCAGTGACAAATTCCGCCGGAGGTTCATTGGTCAAGCTGTCCGCCTGTTTCTCTTTCAGTATAGCCACCTCCTGGTTAGCCTGCACAGTCCACCATAAATAATTTATTAATTTAAAACGGAGATGTTCCAGGCTGTCCATGACATTTCACGTGTCAGTCAGATCAGGTACGAACTTAAGGGACGGCTTATGGATAATATAACTCTTGGCTGGCTTTCTTTTAGAATAGCTAGCTTGCTGCTGCTGCTGCTACTCCTGCTACTGCTGCTGCTGCTGCTGCTCCTGCTGCTCATTAACTATGAATGGAGGGAAGAGGCTGGTGAGAAAAGTCACCCATCAGGCAAGTGAGCTTTTAGTAAGTAGTTGCCTAAATAATAATATGAATAATAATAATAATATTATTAGTAATAATAATAATAATAATAATAATAATAAATTAATAATATAATAATAATAATAATAATAAATTAATAACTAAATAAATAATAATAATAATAATAATAATAATAACAATAACAACAATATTAATCTGTATTTATATAGCACTTTTTACTAAAGAAACTGGTTCAAAGCGTAGCACTCACGCATTCATACATAATAACGATAATAATAAGGATATCTACAAGGCGCCTTTCCCAACAAAGAAACAGCTCGATGAGCTCCCTCACCCAATCACCATTGGGCACTGGGGGTAACCATCCTACAAAAGAGGCGGTGGAGACCTAAATCAACACTGAACCACCAGAGCAATCATACTGCTAAGATCAACAGCGAACAATGTCCTCTTGCTTGCCACAGGATTAGAGCATGGGTCACCAATGATGGTCACTTTCTCCTAGCAATTAGCAAACGGGTCAACGCTTGATCTCAATGAAACCAACGAACTAAGCTGTTCCTGCTGGCTAACCTTTTGCAAAGAAAGGTGCAGTGAGGCTTCTTCCTTGATGACTTTCTCCTTCTCAATCTGCAAACTCTCACACCGCTTAGCCAAGTTGTCCAACGACTGCTGCAGCGCAGCTTTGTCTTGGCTCAGTGTGGCCACCTTGCCCTGCGCTTCGTGCAGCTGCTTGGTAAGGGAGGCGATCATTTTCTGAAGAAAAAACAAAACAACAAAAATCACATGTTAGTCAGTTGCTCAATAAGGGAGGTAATCATTTTCTGACCTACACACACACACACACACACAAATATCACTACACATTAAAGTGAAGGCCATGCAGGGTTTCCGCTTGTAACTTGTAAATTGAACTTTTGTTTGTTTATTTAAGTGATGATTTATGTGCGCCTGTCCTAAATTCCTTCATGAGGTAATACAGATTTGTGGAATTGAATTGATTTGACCACAACTGAATGCTGATTCTGATTAACTTAAAGATATCCAATGTTCAAATGTTTTGTTTTTTTTTCTCCCTCAACAACAAAAAAAGGAAAGAAACAGCTAGCACCTGCACAAGGCATGACAGCATACGAACGATTTTGGAACATTACATTACATTACATGATTATTGCTTTAGGTCCAGCGGACTCTTCCGAGCCAAATCAGGACCGGACAACCCCTGATCCGCATAAACGATCTGCTGAAACAACCCTAGTGGTAAAGCTGAATACTCTCCACCAGCCAGTCACTTTACAATAAAGACATCCCACGCAAGGGACGCTGAGGCTATACTCTAATTTATCGAAAACAAAATAGAATACAAACATCATTATAAATTATTAACAAAACACATACATATAAAATGCCTACATTGCTATATAACAACATCATAGGAAGCCCTAGTGACCACCTGGCAGAAAGCGTCCAATATTACCAAGCTGATCCAACAGACCTCACACACAAATAAGGAGTCTTGTCCAGGAAAAGTTTTCAAGAAAAGAGGTAGGTGACTGGTCTAGAGAAGAAGAAGATAGTACAGCAGATTGACAGAACAGTGCAGGAATGGGAAAGAACAAATGAGAAAGACAGCGACAGTGGGAATTTAAAGCACTAAATTTCCAGAAAGTGGGGATTCTATTTATACTGAAACCCCCAGCACCCCAACGGGGGATTTTGGAACAAGAACAAAGAGAGAGAGAGAGAGAGAGAGAGAGAGAGAGCTGGGTGAAGATGAGTTAGGTTGGTGAATCACTCAACACTTAAATGGTGTGTGAGTGTGTGTAAGTCCAACGGATTGCAAAGAACTGAATCAGGACCACTACACTGGTGTGACCACCTAATATTCATTAAGGAAAAAAATAATTCTCCGTTCAATTACAAGTAGACAACGCATAACCATCTTCAAAAGGTTAAAATCCACGTTCCGGGTCATCTTTGTCGAATGTGAGGGCCATTCATTTCAGACAGGACGAAGGGGAAATAACTGTAATCAATAGGACCAGACGAACTGTTAGAGCACGACTTTTGTCGTGACAACCAGCCCAAGGGTTAACCGGGTTTTTGAGCGCTAAAAGATTTTTTAAAGCAGTGCCTTAGCAGACATGAGATTCCGAAAAGTTGAAAAAGTCTTAAATGTTGGCAGGGGTCTGGGGGCCGCCGTAGGCCCCCAGTGGGGTCCAGGGGTCCAGGGGCAACGCCCTTGGTGGGGGTGAGGGGTCGAAGCCCCCTCGAGCTGAAGGTTTTTCAATTATGTGTCGATCATAGTTGGCTTAAAACACAACTTCTATTGAGCTTTTGACATAGAAACTAAAGGGGACATTTTTGTTTACCTTTTATCAGTTGACTGTTGTTAAAACCCACCCACATTCCACGGATATGGGGATAATTTATGAGAGTCTTAGTCTTTTGGAGCTGGCACTCCCTTCTTGCTTATCAGCTTTCCTCTTTATGGCCAGTTCCATTAACCGCTCATTCATTAGTCGTCTGTGGGCCTGACGGGCTAACTTTTCTGCCTCTGCCTGCTTTTGTTTCGCTTTTTGTTTACTGATGATGTCTTTCTTCTTTTTGGAAAGTGCCACTCGCTTGGCCTCTTTTTCTTCCTGCTGCTTCTGCTTCTGCTGCTGCTGCATATGTTTGGCATGTGATCCTCTAAGCAGCCTGCACAAGTTGGTGTTGACAGGTGTGTGCAACTTACTAGCCCGGGAGAAAGACTGGACAGCTGACTTTTTGGTGGCTGTGATGGCATATTTTACAGTTTGTATGGAGGCTAATCTGTCAACATTAAGCCTTGATGACTTCTTATCCATTATGTCCCCCATCAGCTTGAAAGAAGACTCCACTTTAGGGCCATGGAAACATGTCAACATTGCAGATGCCATGTCATACAGGAGCTGGTACTTTTTTGCTTCGTTGACTGCAGCCCACCACTGGTCCACTTCAACAGGTTTGTCTTTTATTTTCCCGGGTGGCAGAGTGTGTGATGAACAGAACAGATCAACTTGTTGGTTGTAGAGGTCCTTCTTCTTCATCTTTTTATCTTCGACGCGACAAACAGTGGAATTTTCCATATTAGTGAGGCACTGTAAGGGATACAATTATAATCATCGTTTGAAGCTTTGAAGCATCTTTCTCAATCGACCCTTATAGGGCCTCACAAAAGTTTTCTCTTTCCCGGTCAGGGTTACATTCAAACCAAAACTATGCCCGTCTCAGTAATCACTTTCATGCAGTTTTGTCATCGTTGACGCCGTGATTCAGTGGAGTGAATGCCCGCTTGTGTTAATGGTTTTGTCTTCCTTTGAGTTTGAGACTCAGCGATGTCAGCCCTAAATCTTTTAACTCTTACCCCCCCAAATTTTCTCACCGGATTTGGATCGATCTTAAAAATGACCCTGGCGACCTCTGAAAAATCGGATTTCCGCCAAAAGTCGGAAGAATCTCATGTCTGCTTAGAATGTGGCCACAGAATGAATGGAACAATTTGTAGGGAAGGAAAGACCAGAGTGCATAGGCATGGACAGACAGAAGGTCGGGGAACAGGATGGTAGGTTGCAAGACTGTACAATGGATTTTTTTAAATAATTTTTTTAGTACGCAGCATCAAGAGAAAGAAATTCAGGCATTACATTTGACTGTTCCTGAACTCCTTCCAGCTGGGTCTTGGTCTGCAGCAGCTCTCTCTGCAGTTTGGCATTGTAGCCCTGCTCGGCTCCCAGCTGATCCGCTGCGGACTGCTGCAAGCCTGCCGCTGCGGCGCTGCCCTGACCTCTGGTACTGTAGGCTGCATCCTCCATCATGTCATAAGATTCAGCTGTTACAGAATAGAGAAATAAAGTATAAATAAACTCATTAAAAAAAAAGAAAGAAAGACCAAAAGAAAGAGACGAAAGAAATAACTTTTTTTTGGGATTCGATACGTACACTTACAATTCACATTCCTGCACTCATGCAAATCAATAAGAAGAAGAACAAAAATAATAAAATAAAATAAATAAATTATAAATAAGAAGCTATTACATAAAGTCAAACCTTCTCGCTGTACCATTATCATAACAAGGTCTGTGGAATCCTAGGTAAGCATTACATTCTTGCTCATCTTCTTTCTCATTCTCCTTGCCGCTCTTCTTCTTTTTTTTATCCTGCCCTCTTTCTTCCTTTCCCTCTTCTTCTTCCTCTTACATTCCTTTTCCTTCTTCTTCCTAGCGTCTTCTTTTTCCTCCTCTTCTTATCATTTTTGCTTTCTTCGCCCTCTTCTTGTTTTCTTTTTCTCCGTTTTGTTCCTGTTATATTTTTTGTTTTCTTCTTCTTCCTAATCTTATTACCTTCTGTAATCTTCTTTTTCCTTCCTTCTTCTTCTTAGGTTAAACAGAGGGCTGATAGCCTTCAAAAAGTTACAATAATAAGAAACCAATGTGTGCATAACTTAAGCCAAAGGAATGCTAATGTTGACAAAGACAAGACAAAACCATACAATGCAATTTTGGAGCTCAGCTCTTCAGCATGCTGACAATATTATTATTATTATTATTTAATCGTTCTTATATAGCGCTTTTTTTAGCTCAAGAGCTGCTCAAGGCGCTGGCCGATACAGGATCTAACTCAAGCGGCCGGAGACGCCAACTTGCAGCCTTTGGGCGCATCATAATAATGCTCCAGACAACTTAGCACAATCCTGGGCAGCCAGGGATGGGGGAGAAGGACCTAGGTGCATGCTGGGTGTGTTCTTGCCACTGGCACTCACCCGTCTAGGACATGAGCGTCAGGATCTTTCAAGTCCGTTATGATGGAATGTATGCGCCACAGACTAGACCTCGGTTTATACTCTCATCCGAAGGAGTAGGAAACGGGAGTAAAGTGTCTTTCCCAAGGACACAACACAATACCCCGGCCTGGGCTCGAACCTGGGACTTTCAGATCCGCAAGCCAAAGCTCTACCATTAGGCAACCGTGCCAATACACAGAAACAAAGCAACAATACTTCCCAACAGAACTCCAAGGAAGAAAGAAGATATATTTAGAAAAGGAGCAAGAAAAAGAATCAATAGTTATAATAATAGGTCAGTGACAGTCAAACTATTCAACGTATTGGAAGTTTGAAAATAAACTGAGTAAAGTTTAAGATTAAAAGTAAATGCAACAGACAGTGTACAAAATCATAAGTTTTAACTTTATTCTTAAGTTGCCAGCTTTGTGAGTCAGCTGCAGGATATAGGGTCCTGGAGAGGACGTTTACTTGCTTTCTGTCAATGAGTGAGTGTTTTCAGTTGTTTACTCCGTTGAAAAACTCACCACTAATGCTACTGGGAACAATACTGAATTTCTCCGCTTCAAGATCCTGTACTCTCCTCGACAGTTCTCGGTTCTGTGCTGTCGATTCTTGGAGAAGGCTTGATACTTTGTGGAAGGCCTGTTGCAGAGCACAAAACGATGCACGTTCAAAATCACCCAAAGGTCGGGAGATCAAAGGGGAAGGCAGGGGTGAAAAGTGAATGGGAGGTTGCAGGTCCTGTGTGAACGTCACGCGACTGCTTTCTGGCGAACTTTGCAACACGCAAATATCCTCATCACTGTCCATGCTCAGCTAAGCACGTCATCCTGTGAAACAGATAAAAAGTCATGGTCAGATCTATATGAATCTAGAGCCCCAAGCCAGGTGATGAAAAAGAAGCCATTCGTTTGAAATATGGTAAAAGGGAAATAACTGCAATCAACAGAACCAAATGAATGTATAGTCCGACTTTGTGGTGACAACCAGCAAGAGTTACATTTTCAACAGAGTTTCACTCCTTCTGCCAGATGCTGAAGACCTAATGTTGTCACAGCAATAACTCTGTCTTTTCCCTGTGCTCCGAGAATTTCTCTGCGACACGAGAGTTGTGCACCCTATATTGGATTGGAATTTGGATTAGAGTGAATTCCTCTATGAGGTAATTGTGAAAGTTTAACTTCGTCTTCTTATCCCTAATTCTGTGTTTTTGTTGTCAGCATTGACCAAAGTGTATTCCTCGTGTAGGTTCACTTGGCAATACATATTTGTGTAACCTTACTGTATCTTTCAAAACAGCCTTACAAGGTTTGACGTTACTTAATGTACATAGTTATGTAGTTCTTGTGTAAGACTTTAGAGCTGAAAAAGATGACACACAGATCTAATACAGGAATAATTTATACAGGAGTGTTCTTCAACGAATCAACGCGGCTATCTGAAGAGAAAGTCTCTATTATATAAATTTATAGCAAGGTAGAATGTAAATCAATTTTAATTTCTGAAATTTAGATTTACTGCATCCAGTACCAATATTGAAGGGAAAAAAGAAATCAGAATATCCGGGGAAAAAAACAAAAACATGGTGACCTGAAACGTCTCGTGCCAAAGTTACGAAAGTTCATCCCTCGTGGGGTCCTAACGCGCGACCTTCAGCATAATAAACCAGCACCCTACCAACCGCTCCAGAAAGATCTACAAATCACATTCAACATATAAGAGGGTTTTCTCCGGGCACTCCGGTTTCCTCCCTCCCTTCAATAATGGTACAGGACGCAGTCAATATAAAAATTTCAAAAATAAAAATTCGATTTTCTTTCCCTCTTCTTATAGCGATCTTCCTGCCTTTACACCACCTGTTTGAGTGATGGATGTGTATTTGGTGTGTGTGAGGGTGGATGAGACAGGTGAGCGTGTATGTTGGTATAGATCGCCACGCTTTGAGCCTGATTGATTTGGGGAAAGGCGCGTATACAGCATCCTGTATTATTATTATTATTATTATTAAGAAGAAAAAACAAACAAAGGAAGCACAACAGGGAATTCTTACAGTTACACTGTGCAATAATAATAATAATAATAATAATAATAATAATAATAATAATGAATGCTATGTGCTTTTATCCAAATCTCTAATCAGGCTCAAAGTGCGGTGATCTGTACCGACATACACGCTCAAATGTATCACCCACTCTTTCAAACACACAATCTCTATCACTCAAACATGTGGTATAAAGGCAGACAATCGCTATTAGATTTGTATACCAAAACTATCTCAGTATCTGATTATCATGAATATGACCTCAACAGCAACAAGTGGGCAATAAAGCTATAAATTTATATTATTAATATACCATACAATAAAACTTTATTGATCTCAGTCAAACTGAGAAATTCAATACGAGGTCTGCAATCCGACATAAAAATTGAGAGTACATGGACAAGAACTAAGAAACGTATTAACACATTATGCATACACAACATATTCATTTCCTTACTACTTATACGGCACATAGTGATAGACTGGACATTACTTTCAAGTTCTAACACAGCACACTTACTATCACATTTATTCCAACTTTTACATTATATATTATCCAACATAACTTAATTTTTAATAGAAAAAAAAGAAAGAAAAAGAGTACACAAGGTAGGGTAATCTTTTCGCCACTAGTATTTTATCAGATAATCAGTAAGCTATCCTGTTCTCTTCAACATTACTATTAAAACATGTTAACACAATTAACTAGATCCCTTAGGCTTAGGTCTTACCATTCACAACAACAGTTAGCATTTGGAAATTAAAGTAAAATTGGCATAAAATCTGGCCTTCTAAATAATAATGTGATGAAAACAGAAGAACGTCTTGGTTATATTTAACCGTCTCATGCTAAGCATAGTCACGTGTGAATTAATTCCTTGAAATCAAATGAAAACTTTGTACCTTCGCTTTGGTCATGTTTATTCACAAGACTTCAGAGCTTGTGGTTTATTATAATGTAAATTGTAATGCTACTTACACAGCATCTAAACTTCTAAAAATACCACCGAAAAACACGAAATTTCGTTCCCAGTTAGTACAGTGGCAATCCCAATCACCGCGTGCTTAGACTATTGCGTAGGAAACCCAACGCCACTTTTGGAAATCAGTCAGCTTCCATTTATATGAATCATTAGCTTAGCATAAAACTGTACGTATAACAATCCGCCATGTTTGGTTTTTACCATGACACATAAGGACGAAAAATAACCGTAGGAAACGCGCTGTTCTTAACAAGGATGATAGAACGAACAATACCGACAGGAGTTAAATCCCCGTTCTTACCGGATTACACCTTCCCTGGATGCTTGAAATTTAAAAACAACATTACTTTTTGTTGCGCTGGTGATCCTCTCAAAACTAGTACACTATCCAAACCAGAACGAGGCTCTCTTATCTTCAAGGAAGCGGATAAACAAAAATTGTCCCAGCGAATGTTTTCTGTCAAATCACGCCTCATACTCAGTTGATCCTTAAACACAGAAAAGAAGTATTTAAGTTATTTACCCGGTTAGGTTGATTTCGTACCAAGCATGTCGCAAGCTCTTAATCTGATCACAAGACTTGGAACACACACCAGAAAAAGGCTGAATGCCAAAACTAGGTCAAACCGAAAGGGAATTCCCCTTCTCGTATTTCATGCAAAATAAGGACGCCCTTTGATCAAATAGGCCTACCGACTACCACGCATATAACATTTTATGCATTCTATGGAAATCGGTGATCCGATTTAAAAAAAATAAAAAAATAATATTAATAATAATAATAATAATAATAATAATAATAATAATAATAAAATAATTAAAAAAAAAAAAAACAGGCGCACACACCCAGTCGGCGTCGTCGTTGGTGTAATAAACAAGGTATTTATTCAGGTTACAAAAGGTCGTCGATGTTGTTTGGCTCACAGGCTGGGAAGTCTCGGATTTCGTAGGCCTTAATTACATACTATGTAGGAGGCCCACGAGTTTACAAAGACGTAAGAAAAGACTTCAGAGCCTGTGTTTGGCTTTGCTCTTCTTCAATGACCTTCTTTCTCTACAGTACCACAGTACGTAGGCCTTGTTAACAGACGGAATCTGGTTCGGTGCGGATCCTGGGCTGGTCAAACGAAGTGCACGTGTGGGAACCTCTCAAATGTCACCTTTGATCGGAGTTTTTGTGTCCCCTTGACAATGATCTTGACAATTTTTGTCCTTGATTTTGACTTCTTTTTTTTTTTACATTGACATTTAAAAAAATATATATATATTTCTAATTCATCCATAAAAATGTTAATATCCAGAGCATAGGGGTGTCGGATAGCGCAGTAGTTGGAGCACTCGCTCCTGTGTCGCAAGTTAAGCACCGTCCAGTGCGGTTAGCACTTGGATGGGTGACCGCAAAACGTGAAGCGACAAATAACAACGTCCCCAGTTGACTCAACTGTGACTGAGTACCTACTCTCTTAAGGGTGGGGAAGGTAAAGCAGCGAGGGAGAGAGATGGGCATCACCCTCATTACACTGGCCCAAGATAAGTGTGATCTCCAACATCACGCTCCCCTACGGCCACAAGGCTATGGGACTACCTTTACCTTTACCTTTGCCTATCCAGAG
Source organism: Oncomelania hupensis (assembly GCA_036898135.1). Lineage (NCBI taxonomy): Eukaryota > Metazoa > Mollusca > Gastropoda > Littorinimorpha > Pomatiopsidae > Oncomelania > Oncomelania hupensis. The sequence continues at coordinate 7,852,830 of CM072525.1, read as the reverse complement.
CATCACGGATGCTGCATAACACAGGCGCTTGTATCTGGACACGCGAGCGCCTATGCCTGTGACCCGTCTCCATTTAGTTATCAGGCGCTTGTATCTGGACCTGCGAGCTATAATACCAAAGGGAGACGCGTCACAGGCATAGGCGCTCGCGTGTCCAGATACAAGCGCCTGTGCTGCATAACTACAAGCAATAGCGGTGCATGTGGTAATTAAATATAATATTAGCCTTGGTGATTATCATTTTCACATTAATAATAATAATAATAATAATAATAATAATAATAATAATAATAATAATAATAATAATAATAATAAATAGTAGTAGTAGTAGTAGTAGTAGTGGTAGTCGTTGTAGTAGTTACTTAGTTATTTATTTTTTGATGAGCTTAACCCATATAATACGAAAAAAAAATTGTACATTTTTTTTTTAATCTTAAAAATTTCTTTTGCAAATGCATTGAAATTAACAAATATGATCAAATTTTGGGAGAAAAATATTGTTTAGAGTGGTTTCCCTTGTGTGTGTTCGAGCGCTTATATACACACACACTCGCATAGGTACAATTTTTGTTTAAGGCATGTTAAAATATAACTACACGTAAATATCCGTATCGTCAATTTATGAGTACATTATTATTATTATAATAAGCAATATTTATTTTCCTATTTTTTCTTTGCTCTGTGTGTGGGGGGGGGGGGGGAGGGAGAGGGGTGCACTTGAATAATCGCACAAATGGGTAGCAGACCTTGTCTTTCTTAGTAACAAATGGGTTTATTTGCTTGGAACCCACTTTTTTTTACAGGACCCCACTTTATTTTAAAGTGCGCGGGAGTGCACTTGTAGTGCATGAGAGTATTTTAAGTACAAGGGAGTGCTCTATCCGGGACGGAGAAGATACAGTCAATTTTCGGAGAAATTTTGAAGAAAGTTCGACTTATTTCGTCGCCTATAGGAGACGAACTAGGTCAACTTTTTTGCGTTCTTTCCGTCAAAAAAACACTTTCCGATTCCTACATTCTTAAAAAAAAAACAGTTGTGATGTATTGTGTGTGTGTGATGGTCCTGATTTGGCTCGGAAGAGTCCGCTGGACCTAAAGCAATAACCTTGTATTGTATTGTATTGTATTGTGTGTGTGTGTGTGGGTGTGTGTGTGTGTGTGTGTGTGTGTGTGTAAATGACAATTTATAGAATATAGAACGGTTTCTTTTTATTTCTTTTTATTTCACATGCAAATTAATGATAATTTTAAAGTATTTTAAGAGCTTGTAAACTTATTATTTATAATTACAATAGCAATCTCAAACACGTTTATGAATAATTCCATCACATTCGTTGATCATGTTTCCTGAATCTCGCTCGGTGTTATACAGATTATTAAACCGGGAGGTTGACAAATAACTCCCTATTAAAAATTTCTAATAACTTTTGTAATCCTATTCTATCCCATCCTATCCCGTAACTCGAAGGTCGTAGGGGCACCACAGATGATCGTTTAACCAGTGTACTCCATCTTTCTCTGTCCTCAGCAACCCTCATGGCTTCGCTCAGTGTCAAGCCAGCCCATTCTCGAATGTTGTTCTCCCACCTCTTTTTCTGTCTCCCTCTTCTTCTGCCTCCTTGCACCGTGCCTTGTAAGGCCCGATGCTCTGGTTAGGTGGCCATACCATCGGAGTTTCCGTGTCTTCACCATGTACCACTGTGAGCATATCATCATGTTCTCCAATGGCTTTTGTGATGGTTTGTCCGACTTCGTCATTGATATAGGAAATGCTCAGAAGTCTTCTGTAGCACCTCATTTCCTGCTTTGTATTCTTCGTTGTAAGTCAGATGACAAGGGAAAACCGCAGCTTTACTTTAGAGTGTAGACTGATGGCCCTGTGTTTCCAAATGGGCTTCAACCTTGTCAGGGCAGCAGTTGTTTGTGCGATTCTGGAGAGGCCTTCCTGTCGAGACCTATTGTCTATTACAATGGCTCCTAAATATTTGAAGCTATGCACTGTGTTGAGATTGGCCTTGGACTTTGATGTCTGTGTTGTTAGTCATCATTTTGGTCGTCTCTGCACTCATTTCCATTCCAAAAACTCTGGAGGTGATGTCAAACCTCTGTACCAGCTGTTCAAATTCTTGTTCCTCTCCAGCCATCTATCAATGTCATCCTCAAAACGGAGGTTGGAGATTGCTGTATCCCCTATGCTGACTGTGCCTTCGTGAACTGCAAGGGCATCTGACATGATGCGCTCTGGGAAGATCTTGAAGAGTGTTGGAGAGTAGGATTAATCCTTGACGCACACCGATTGTTGTTCTAAACCAGTTCCCGATGGCGCTGTTGTGGAGGACTGCACTGGTAGCCTTGTCATACAAGCTTTTGATGACTTCAATCATGTTAGGACTATGTTGTACACTCTTATGGATGCACACATATACATGGATCAGTAGTAACACTAACATTGTAATTGGTTGTTCTGAACCAGTTCAAGAAGTCTTGGACAGATGGACAGAGTACTGCTCTGACCTTTACAACCATACACCAAATGGAGACCCATCAGTTCTAGCATGTCCCGAGAACAGAGAAGAAGAAGAAATCCTCCCAATTCTCCGGGAAGAAGTTGAGGCAGCAGTGCAAGCGCTAAAGAAAGGGAAGTCAGCGGGAGTGGACAACATACCCGCGGAACTGCTACAAGCAGGAGGAGAAGCGATGATTGATGCCCTCACCATTATCTGTAACAAGATCTGGCAGAGTGGGGAGTGGCCTATACCATGGACCCAGTCGCTTGTCATCACTCTTCCCAAAAAAGGTAACCTTCAGGAGTGTGAAAATTACCGGACCATCAGCCTCATCAGCCATCCCAGCAAGGTCCTCCTGAAAATAATACTCAACAGGTTGAAACCCCAAGCTGAACAAATCATAGCTGAAGAACAAGCAGGATTCAGGGCAGGGCGAAGTACCACTGAGCAGATTTTCAACCTCAGAATAATCTGTGAGAAATACCTACAGCACCAACAACATCTATATCATGTGTTCATAGACTTCAAGAAGGCGTTTGACCGAGTCTGGCATGCAGCTCTATGGGCAACAATGAAAGTGTACAACATCAGCCCTAAAATTATTGAAGTCATCAAAAGCCTGTATGACAAGGCTACCAGTGCAGTCCTCCACAACAGCGCCATCGGGAACTGGTTCAGAACAACAATCGGTGTGCGTCAAGGATGCCTACTCTCTCCAACACTCTTCAACATCTTCCTAGAGCGCATCATGTCAGATGCTCTTGCAGACCATGAAGGCACAGTCAGCATAGGGGGTAGAGCAATCTCCAATCTCCAATCTTCGTTTTGCAGATGACATCGATGGATTGGCTGGAGAGGAACAAGAACTTGAACAGCTGGTACAGAGGCTTGACACCACCTCCAGAGCCTATGGAATGGAAATAAGTGCAGAGAAGACCAAAATGATGACCAACAACACCAATGGCATCAATACGGACATCAAAGTCCAAGGCCAATCCCTCAACACAGTGCATAGCTTCAAATATTTAGGAGCCATTGTATCAGACAATGGGTCCCGACAGGAAGTCCTCTCCAGGATCGCACAAACAACTGCTGCCCTGACAAGGTTGAAGCCCATTTGGAAAGACAGGACCATCAGTCTACATTCCAAAGTAAGACTGCTGCGCTCCCTTGTCATCTCCATCTTCCTATATGCTTGCGAAACATGGACCCTCACAGCAGATCTCCAACGAAGAATACAAAGCATGGAGACGAGGTGCTACCTATACCCAACACATCACCAACGACGAAGTCCGACAGACCATCACACAAGCCATTGGACAACACGATGACCTGCTAACAGTGGTGAAGAAACGGAAACTCCGATGGTATGGCCACGTCACCAGATCATCAGGCCTTGCAAAGACTATTCTGCAAGGCACAGTGCAAGGAGGTAGAAGTAGAGGGAGACCGAAAAAGAGGTGGGAGGACAACATTCGAGAATGGACTGGTTTGACACTGAGCGAAGCCATCAGGGCTGCTGAGGACAGAGAAAGATGGAGTATGCTGGTTAAACGATCATCTGTGGTGCCCCTACGACCTTCGGGTTACGGGACAGGATAGGATAGGATAGGAACCAGTTCGCGATGGTGCTGTTGTAGAGGACTGCACTGGTAACCTTGTCCTACAGGGTTTTGATGACTTCAATAATGTTTGGGCTGTACGCTCTCATGATTGCCCACAGATCGAGCGTGTGTTTAAAAGAAGTGGTTTTTTTAATCGTAGTCTCCTTTACTGTGTGAAATCCTGTTCGTAGCCAAATTGAGAATCGAGAGTTTGTTACTTAATGAGTAATCATCCTTTGGCTTTCTGAGAATCACTGACAAAGCAATGGTTCCGTTTTCCTTGCTAATTTGTTGTAAGCGTCCACAATGAAATTGGATCTCCGTATCCGAGTCATTCGTTTCTATGTCAGCAAAACCTGAAGATAGAATAACACTAATAGTCATTCATTTTGATTACCAGCAGCGCTGCGCATGAGGAGAGAGAGAGAGAGAGAGAGAGAGAGAGAGAGAGAGAGAGAGAGAGAGAGGAAGGAGGGAGGGAGGAAGGGAGTAATAACGAAGCTTATCGTCCTATTGCGTTAGCGTTAAGGACGAATCACCACGTACGTCGCCACCTTAACAAAATAATAATAATAATAATAATAATAATAATAATAATAATAATAATAATAATAATAATAATAATAATAATAATAATAATAATAATAATGGGATTTGTATTGCGCACATTTCCAACAAAGTTCATGGCGCGAAGAAAAAGAGCTAAAGGAGCACACACAGCTCTAAAAGAGCACACACAGAACAAACGACAGTACATCAACTGAGACACACGTTAATAGTCTACAGAGCACTCTTGGAAATGACTAGTTCAGTGGGGAGTAACATTTGCGAAAAATGTGTGTCTTAAGCTGGGTCTTGAAGGCGGGGTGGGATGAGAGCGATCGGAGTTCGAGGGGAAGATTGTTCCATGCTGAAGGGCCGGTGTACGTGAAGGCTCTTTCGCCAGTGGTGGTAAGTTTGGGTGGAGGGATTTTGCACAACCGTGTGTCGGCAGCAGATCGGAGGGAGCGAGACGGGGTGTAGAGGTGAAGACATTGGCTGAGATAGGCAGGGGCAGAGTTTGAAAGGCATTTATGACAGAGGCAGCACAGTTTGTAGTTGATTCGCTCTTCAATGGGTAACCAGTGAAGAGAATGGAGGAGAGGAGTTACGTGGTCAGTCTTTCTTTTGTTGAGGATCAGGCGGGCAGCGTTGTTTTGGACCCGTTGGAGAGGGTGGATGTGCTTAGACGGAGAATTGGCAAGAAGGGAGTTGCAGTAGTCAAGTCTGGAAAAGATCAGAGAGACGATGAGTTTGGTGCAGGTTTCATGGGTCAGGAAGTGGCGGACTGAAGAAATTTGCCGGAGGTGGAAGTAGCAGGTTTTGGTCAAAGATGAGATCTGAGGTTTCATGGAAAGGGTGGAATCGAGGATGACTCCCAAACTTTTTACTTGGTCAGATAAGGGTATTGAAGTGTCTTCAAGGTCAAGGGAGGATGTGGCAATGGTAGAGAGTTTGTGTTGAGTACCAGTCAGAAGTGCTTCTGTTTTGTCGCTGTTTAGTTTTAACTTGTTTTCTGTCATCCAGTTCTTAAGATCGGAGATGCAGGTGGAGATGGAGGACAGCATATTGTCAACACCGTTTGGTTTTGAGCTGGAGTGAAGTTGGGTGTCGTCAGCAAATGACTGATGCTGGAGGTTGTGGCGGTTAATTATTTGTGAAATGGGCTGAGTGTAGAGGGTGAAGAGCACTGGACCAAGAACTGAGCCCTGGGGTACTCCACAGGAGACGGTTGCTGGCTGAGAAGAAGTGGAGTTTGTAACAACGGTTTGAGTCCTGTCAGTTAAATATGATTCTAACCAGGCCAACGCGGTGTCTTGGATGCCAAACAAGAATGATGATGATCATCATATCACGGTGGCCTAATGGTAGAGCTTTGGCTTGCGGATCTGAAGGTCCCCGGTTCGAGCCCTGTCCGGGCCATTGTGTTGTGTCCCTGGAAAAGACACTTTACTCCCGTTTCCTACTCCTTCGGATGAGAGTATAAACCGAGGTCTAGTCTGTGTCGCATACATTCCATCGTAACGGACTTTAAAGATCCTGACGCTCATGTCCTAGACGGGTCAGTGCCGGTGACAAGAACACACCCAGCATGCACTTGGTCCTTCTCCCCCATCCCTGGCTGCACCAGGATTGTGCTCAGTTGTACGGGCGTCAGACCATGCGCCCAAAGGCTGCGGGTGGGCGTCTCGGGCGGCTTGAGTTAGATCCTGTATCGGCCAGCGCCTTGAGCAGCTCTTGAGCTGGTAAAGCGATATATAAGAACGATTAAATAAAAATAAATAAATATCAAAACATTTTACGTAAATGTATAATGTGAGAGAGAGAAGACTTCGTCTAGTCTTTATATATCACGTTAGCGCTCTAATGTTTTATTGCTATAGCTCACAAGCGCTCGCGTGTCCACATACAAGCGCCTGTGCTATTGCTGTTGGTTGGCTTTGTTTTTAAATTGATGGCATTTAACGAGTTAATTGTTTAATATTTAATATTGTTTTGAATGATTGTCGCTTGGCTGGATTTAATGTTTTAATTATGACTTCTTTTTTATACCGTGGTCCTGAATTTTAACATATTTTATTCACGTCCCCTACATGCGCAAAGTGTCCGGGACTCAAATCTAGTAAACGAAACGAAACTTCGTCTAGTCTCAGTCAAGCATGCTCTATATATGTTTCACTACATGAGACCACAAGCTGTGAAGTCTCGTCTTTCGTAGGCCTCAATTACATACTATACATATATAGTATGTAATCGAGACTTCACAGCCTGTGTTGAGACATAACTTTGCTTGTCTAGTCTGCTGATAGCGTAGTAGTAGTAGTAGTAGTAGTAGTAGTAGTAGTAGTAGTAGTAGTAGTAGTAGTAGTAGTAATAGTAGTAGTAGTAGTAGTAGTAGTAGTAGTAGTAGAAGAAGTAGTAGTAGTAGTATAGTAAGTTGGGGATGAAACAGGCCGTGAAGCCTTTCTAAACGTCCATTCTCCTTGATGCATAGAGTCTATGTGCACGCAGATTACCTAACAGATTACTCATCACAATAATAAAATATGTCTGAATTTTGTTATTATGTCCAACAGGTTTTTTAAACTTATTTATGCTCTGTGCTGTTGTGTTGTTGTTGTTGTTGTTGTTTTTTTATATTTTATTTGTGTGTATGTTTGTGTGTTCAGAACAACAATCGGTGTGCGTCAGGGATGCCTACTCTCTCCAACACTCTTCAACATCGTCCTAGAGCGCATCATGTTAGATGCCCTTGCAGATCACGAAGGCACAGTCAGCATAGGGAGAAGAGCAATCTCCAACCTTCGTTTTGTGGATGACATTGATGGATTGGCTGGAGAGGAACAAGAACTTGAACAGCTGGTACAGAGGCGTGACACCACCTCCAGAGCTTATGGAATGGAAATAAGTGCAAAGAATACCAAAATGATGACCAACAACACCAATGGCATCAACACGGACATCAAAGTCCAAGACCAATCCCTCAACACAGTGCATAGCTTCAAATATTTAGGAGCCATTGTATCAGACAATGGGTCCCGACAGGAAGTCCCCTCCAGGATCGCACAAACAACTGCTGCCCTGGCGAGGTTGAAGCCCATTTGGAAAGACAGGACCATCAGCCTACATTCCAAGGTAAGGCTGCTGCGCTCCCTTGTCATCTCCATCTTCCTATATGCTTGCGAAACATGGACCCTCACAGCAGATCTCCAACGAAGAATACAAAGCATGGAGACGAGGTGCTACCTATACCCAGCACATCACCAACGACGAAGTCCGACGGACCATCACACAAGCCATATTGGACAACACGATGACCTGCTGACAGTGGTGAAAAATCGGAAACTCCGATGGTACATTACATTATATTACATGATTATTGCTTTAGGTCCAGCGGACTTTTCTGAGCCAAATCAGGACCGGACAACCCCTGATCCGCATACAAGATCTGCTGAAACAACCCTAGTTGTAAAACTGAAAGTTCTCCACCAGCCAGTCACTTTACAAAAAAAGACATCTCACGCAGGGGACGCTGAGGCTGTACTCTAATTTATCGAACCCCCGTTTACAAAAACAAAATAGAATACAAACATCATTATAAATTATCAACAAAACACATACATATAAAATGCCTACATTACTAAATAATAACATCATAGGAAGCCCTAGTGACCACCTGGCAGAAAGCATCCAATATTCCCAAGCTGATCCAACAGACCTCATACACAAATAAGGAGTCTTGTCCCGGAAGAGTTTTCAAGAAAAAAAGGTAGGTGACTGGTCTAGCGAAGAAGAAGATAGTATAGCAGATTGATAGAACAGAGCAGGAGTGAGAAAGAGCCAATGGGAAAGACAGCGACAGTGGGAATGTAAAGCACTAAATTTCCAGAAAGTGGGGATACTATTTATACTGAAACCCCCGGCACCCCAACGGGGGTAACTCCGATGGTATGGCCACGTCACCAGATCATCACGTCTTGCAAGGACCATCCTGCAAGGCACAGTGCAAGGAGGTAGAAGGAGAGGGAGACCGAAAAAGAGGTGGGAAGACAACATTCGAGAATGGACTGGTTTGACACTGAGCGAAACAATCAGGGTTGCTGAGGACAGAGAAAGATGGAGCACGCTGGTTAAACGATCATCTGTGGTGCCCCTACGAACTCCGAGTTACGGGATAGGATAGGATAGGATAGGATAGGATAGGATAGGATGTTTGTGTGTGTTGTTAGTTGGTAGAACATTCCAGTGTCACGAAGAAATTCTGGTAGTGAAGAACAATAATTTTCTTAAATTTTAACGTCAAAATTCCTAATGTTGACTGGATGATGACTGCATAAGTGTAGGGAGAAAAATGAATGACGCAGATTTGTTTGTTCACGCCTATTCTTAAGAGGGATTCAAGATGACGCATTCTCAGCGTGACATTCCGTTTTCAAAGTCACAGTGAGTGTCTACAGCTGCTGAAAAACAATAAGATTAATTTTTTAAAATAATATTTTTAAAAAGTTCCCCTTACAAGAACAGTGTTGATCTTATTCATTTGTTTATGTTTCATTTGATTCTATTGCACCGCAGCGAACGTGTATAATTATGCGCATGCGCAGTTGTTTGTATGCATAGGAAAGAAGAGACGCGGAAAGTTCAAAGGTTAAAGGTCGGTGTGAGCAACGAGTGCCCACGATATCATATCGTAACACAGGCGCTTGTATCTGGACACGCGAGCGCCTATGCCTGTGACCAAAGGGAGACGCGTCACAGGCATAGGCGCTCGCGTGAACAGATACAAGCGCCTGTGGTTCGTACCGAGAGGCGAACGTTAGTCTCTCTCCTCTGCCAGTCTCCGCTGCTTCGAGCACCTATCTAATCCACAGGCGCTGATCTAATCGGAAAGGGTATGTAGTTATTACATTACATTACATAATTGTTGCTTTAGGTCCAACGGACTCTTCCGAGCCAAATCAGGACCGGACAACCCCCAATCCGCATAAAAGATCTGCTGAAACAACCCTAGTGGGAAAACTGAATGCCCTCCATCAGCCAGTCACTTTACAATAAAGACATCCCACGCAAGGGACGGCTGAGGCTTCACCCCAACTTATCGAACCCCCGTTTACAAAAACAAAATAGAATACAAACATCATTATAAATTATCAACAAAACACATACATATAAAATGCCTACATTGCTAAATAATAACATCATAGGAAGCCCTAGTGACCACCTGGCAGAAAGCGTCCAATATTCCCAAGCTGATCCAACAGATCTCATACACAAACAAGGAGTCTTGTCCCGGAAGAGTTTCCAAGAAAAAAAGGTAGGAGACTGGTCTAGCGAAGAAGATGATAGTATAGCAGATTGATAGAACAGTGCAGGAATGACAAAGAGCAAATGAGAAAGACAGCGACAGTGGGAATTTAAAGCACTAAATTTCCAGAAAGTGGGGATACTATTTATACTGAAACCCCCGGCACCCCAACGGGGGTGTATGTAGTCAAGTCATACCAAGTCAACAAACCTTTATTAGTCTACCCCGATATTGTGTAGGCCAGACAAATATTAAAAAAAATAAATAAATAATAATAATAAATGCATCATCTACACAAAATTATTACATTCAAGATTTTTAAAAAAAAAAGAAGAAGAAAAAAGAGAAAGAAATTGTTCACACTTTTGAAGATTCACGCCACGTATTTTCGTTTTCGTAATCATATTATTTGATGTTACAACCTCTCTCAAACATACGCGCGCACACACACATAAACACTCACACAAACTCACACACACACACATAAACACGCACACACCCACACCCACACACACCCACACACACCCACACCCCCCCCCCACACACACACACCTTGTTCTACGAATTAAAACCCAAACAACTTTGCAATGGTTAAGATATATAAACGTAGATAAATGTTTACTAGACAAGCTACGTTGTTAAAAGTTAAGATACCTAAATGAGGTTTTTAAAAAATACCTCCAATATTTTTTTTATTGTTTCTAATTTAATTTAATTTTATTTTATTTTATTTTTGTTTAAACTCCAGGATCGCACTAACAACTGCTGCCCTGACAAGGTTGAAACCCATATGGAAAGACATGACCATCAGTCCATACTCCAAGGTAGGGCTGCTGCAATCCCTTGTCATCTCTATCTTCCTATACGCTTGCGATACATGGACCATCACAGCAGATCTATAACGAAAAATACAAAACATGGAGAAGAGGTGCTACAGAAGACTTCTGGGCATTTCCTATACCCAGCACATCACCAACGACGAAGTCCGACAGACCATCACAAAAGCCATCGGACAACACGATGACATGCTCACAGAGCTGAAAAAACGGAAACTCCGATGGTATGGCCACGTCACCAGAGCATCATGGCTTGCAAAGACCATCCTGCAAGGCACAGTACAAGAAGGCAGAAGAAGAGGTGGGAGGACTGGCTTGATACTGAGCGAAGCCATGAGGGTAGCTGAGGACAGATAAAGATGGAGTATGCTGGTTAAACGATCATCTGTGGTGCCCCTACGACCTTCGAGTTACGGGACAGAATAGTATAGGATAGACAACAATAAACAGTGCACAGTAGGAACATGACAGATGCGTAATTGCAGTATTTCTGGCAGGGCAACAAGGATGCAATCTCAAGTACTATTTTATCATTGCCGCGTCACATCAGTCCGTGCATTGTCACTATCATGAAAACAGACCTAGTAGCCTACAAATGTAGGCAAACCCGTGAAGCGTATAAAAAAGAACTCGCGAGGCCTAATTACTCCCCCTCACGAAATAGAGAACATGGAATTCTCGGTCTTAACAACTCCGTCTGTTTTTAGGCTACTAGGCCTGTCAGTAGATAATGCGAAACAAAACAGGCCTATATTTATGTTGACCCCGCTACATATAGGTCTATAATTATGTTTACCGCATTAATATGACGGCCTACTACTGCCAAAACCAAGAATTATCATTATCACGAGATAATTGAAATTTATACGTGTTAAGTGTAAATATGTCGTTGACTTTGTAATTATCACATGAAATTTGTAATTATCAGATTTTGGCGTCATCATGTGAATTACACAGAACACGTGTTAATTACTATTATCGCTATTACTGTAAATGCACGTTTTGGCGCTTGTAAGCAGCCTTAGTCACAAATAAGTATCCTATCCTATCCTATCCCGAAGCTCGTAGGTCGTTGAAGCACCACAGATGATCGTTTAATCAGCGTACCCCGTCTTTCTCTGTCCTCATGGCTTTGCTCAGCGTCAAGCCAGTCCTTTCTCGAATGTTGTCCTCCCACCTCTTTTTCTGTCTCCCTTTTCTTCTGCCTCCTTGCACCGTGCCTTACAGGATGGTCTTTGCAAGGCTTGATGCTCTGGTAACGTGGCCGTACCATCGGAGTTTCCGTTTCATCACCACTGTGAGCATGTCATCATGTCATCCAATGGCTTGTCTGATGGTCTGTCAGACTTCGTCGTTTGTGAGGGTATAGAAAATGCCCAGAAGTCTTCTGTAGCACCTCATCTCCATGTTTTGTATTCTTCGTTGCAGGTCTGCTGTGAGGGTCCATGTTTCGCAAACGTATAGGAAGATGGAGATGACAAGCGAGCGCAGCAACATTACCTTGGAGTGTAGATTGATGGTCCTGTCTTTTCAAATGGGCTTCAACCTTGTCAGGGCAGCAGTTGTTTTTGCGATCCTGGAGAGGGCTTCCTGTCGGGACCCATTGTCTGATACAATGGCTCCTAAATATTTGAAGCTCTATACTGTGTTGAGGGATTGGACTTTGATGTCCGTGTTGATGCCATTGGTGTTGTTGGTCATCATTTTGGTCTTCTCTGCACCTATTTCCATTCCAAAGGCTATGGAGGTGATGTCAAGCCCCTGTACCAGCTGTTCAAGTTCTTGTTCCTCTCCAGCCAATCCATCAATGTCATCCGCAAAACGGAGGTTGAAGATTGCTCTACCCACTATTCTGACTGTGCCTTCATGATCTGCAAGTTCATCTGACATGATGCGTTCTAGGAAGATGTTAGTAGGCATATGATGATAGTATAGTTAGATGATAATAGGCATCATTGACACACGCCGATTGTTGTTCTGAACCAGTTCCCGATGGCGCTGTTGTGGAGGACTGCAATGGTGGTCTTGTCATACAGGCTTTTGATGAAATCAATAATGTTAGGGCTGGTGTTGTACATTCTCATGGTTGCCCACAGAGCTGCATGCCAGACTCGGTCAAACGCTTTCTTGAAGCTATATCATGAATTAAGTATGATCACGTAAAAATTGTAATTATGAAGTGAAAATTATAAATATTATGTGATAAATACAATTTTTCGGTTTGGGCGCATTTCCAGGCGGAGCCAAAACTGAAAAGTATACATAATAATACGAAGATATTTATAATTTTTCAATGATAACTGTAATCATCCCTTCATAATAGTAATTATCCCTTGATAATTGTAATTATCCCGTGATATTTGTAATTATCTCATGATATTTATAATTATCAGGTTTGGGGGCTAGTAGGCCGTCATACACTAACTCATTTGCCGAAGAGCTGTAAGATAGGCCTACATTAGAGGCCAAATAAATGTCGCGTTAGTCACGTGGAGTAATACTGATACCCGGTACGCATAAACAACATGACTGAGACTAGACATTTCCCTCACTTGAGGGGTGGGGAGCGGGCCTCCTTTAATCTCCGTTGCGCTGTATGCCCGATAAACAGGCGCTTGTGGCCCGATACGTTCCGTGGGTGGGTTATAATCTCAACTCAAGTGTGGAAATGGCAGCGAGTTGAGCAGGGGAGGCTATCCTGCTCTTTGAGGCGGTCAGACCAAAGAGGGTATAATACATTAAAAAATCTTTGGACCGACCCACAGGTGCGCCATCTGCAGCGATGAGGACTGCAACCTTTTGTTGCCATTCTTGAGGTCGATATGCTGGGGTCCAAAGTCGGAGCAGCAGCACCTCCTTTAGGAAATGCCGAACCGATATTTCACTTCAACCTTCATATTCTTACCTGTAGGGCTCCATCGACTGGGCGGCGGCGGCGGCTTATCGACGAAAGGCGCCTCGACGCTCTGCTGTCGCCGTTTCTTTCCCTGGCAGCCCTGAACCTTTTTCTATGGTTGGGCTTCCTGAGATGAGTTGTGGAGAGAGTGGCGCCTCTGGACAACAGGCTGCTTAGCGCCGCCAGCTTTTCCCAGTGACAGCTGTCCCCTCTTCACTCGGCTCCTCCTTGGGCTCATCGCCACATTTCAACGAGCGACTCACTTTCCTCCTGCTGCGCTTCTGCATCGTCACCCTTGTTATCGCCTCGAGCGTTCCGCCTCTACATGACATTTTTACTTCTATGCAGCTGCCTTGTGCGCTACGTCTCCTCATGTCATCCTCCACCTCTTCATGATGTATTCACTTTGCCTTTTTGCCCTAATTTGGGACTTCACTCTCACCACATCTTAACTTGATAGTCCCCTTTACGCTCACGCGTCCGGCGATTACAATTTACTCACGGAGGAGCCCTAACAACAATGTTTATTTCTAATTTCTTCTTCAACTAGTCACGGTTTCTAATAATACTGGTCGCTACGCGCGCCTTTTTGCTAAATCAGACTCAAAGCGCGTGCAATCTTCATCTTTATCCATTAGACGGCCTCAATCATCAGGTTGATTACTCTGCCGTACTAAACGGGGTTTGCGTGGGGAAAAAAAAAGTTGATAGTAAGCGACAGACCTAAGACAGGTGAAAATAAAATCTGCACTAAAAGGACACCTACTCTAAGTGGGTTTTACTTGCAGGGTACTACTTTTCCCTCTTCGCTCCAGGGAGCTAGCAAGTCCCAGTATGTCCTAACACAAAACTGGACCCCCCCTCACACCCCACCCCCACCCCCAAACAAACAAAAAAATAAAATATATATATATATATGATAGGATATATAAAAATGGGAAAGAGATGGGGATGAAGACAAACTGATCTATAACCAAATCTATAACCAAACTACACGCTCACATGTCGCAGACACTTCTACAAACCTACAACAAACACTCAAACAGGTAGAGTTAAGGCAAGTTGTACTCAGAAGTCCTTTCTTTTCGTAATTTAAATGTATGTCCCCGGACACATGAGCGTGTAGGGGACGCGAATAAGAAGACTTGTTGAAGTAAGAGGTGGAAGTCATGAATGATGTTGTTGACTGAAGGCGGTGTGCGCAGGAGGCAGCAATGAAGTGCAAATGCAGAAGCGCAAATGTGGGGAAGGTGGGTCCGTCTCAGTGATGACTCTAAGGAGATGTTGCGATGGACCCGTAGGACTTGCGAGGAAGTCTTAATCTTATGTTGTAGACGAACGCCAGCACCGCCCGGTAGTAGTGAAAGGAGGAAGCAACCAGGGAGTTGAACGATCAGCAACAAAGCAGCGCTGCGCCTTGCGACGATCCACCGTCGGCACTCAGTCCAAGGAGCCCTATTTTGAGATGAGAAAATGAAGTTTGAAAGTTGAGGCTATTAACAGCGACTCCCCCGTTCGCCAACCGACGGCAAACCCCGGTGTCCCGAAGCCGTAGCAGAAGATTGAATATTTTCTGCAGCAGCCCACCAACATTTAAAAGCCGTAACATTTACTGATTTAGGGTTACGTCCCCTTTATGCTCAGGACAGTGTCTGGGGACATTAATTTATTTAACGAAACGATGATTTTAGGGTGTTACTCTCTTAGCCTACTAGTGCGTACTACGGTTTTGAAAACATCCTGACCACACAGCTATTTCTACTCCGGGAGCGTCTTCATTGGTCACAGGTTTGGTGAGACACAGAAAACTTGGCTCATGTCAATGACACCTCAAACCTATCTTGACCGCCTTTAAAACTGTTGAGCCATTTTGCCTGCTCAAGTTTCCCCTAATGTGTTGCTACAAGTCCGATGATGAGGAGTAACTAAGCTGGAACTGGAAGAAGAAAGGTAGTGACGAATTGTTGTGGAAGCCTTGTGAAGGTGAGAATGCCGAAAATATGCTGGTGAAAATATATAGTCTAAGAGGAGGAGAGGGAGGGGGGGGATAGGAGGGGTTAAGATTCAGATTCAGAAAACTTTATTATCTCACAAGAAAAATTCTAACATGGAACTGCTGTCGATAAAAAGCAATTTTTAAAAAAAAAGGTAACAATAATATTTAAAAACATTTACAAAGATACCTCATGCACTGACTCACACGAATGTACATATTAACATGAACGTTACAGACACACTGTATTCATGTTACAGCTAACCCTAACACTAACCTAACCCTAACCCAAATTCAAATTAACTCTAATCATAACTCTAAATATCGAAATGTGCCGTTAAAATTTTTATTCCGTATCGTTGGGTTCGTGCTCCTACTATCACCGCTAGATTTTGGGCTTGTCCCTGATGCTGCCGCTTGCTTGTAGATCCAGAAGCCAGGATGCCAAGTAGAAAAAAAAGTTTATTTCAAGGGAACTGAAAAAGACTGTATTTCCAACTACGTTACACCACCCGGCGCAATAGGTAGGCTTTACGACCAGCGGCGGAGATGGTGGAAAGGCGACGTAAATCTCGACCGTCTCTGCTACGAAGTGTGCATTATTATTATTATTATTATTATTATTATTATTATTATTATTATTATTATTATTATTATTATTATTATTATTATTATTATTAGTAGTAGTAGTAGTATTATTATTAGTATTATTATTATTATTAGTATTATTATTATTATTATTATTATTATTATATACTGCGTGGTTGAGATTAGAGGACGACTCCCTCATTTTAGGGAGGGAGGGATGCGGTTGCCTCTAGTCTCAGCTGCGCAGGGTGGAGGCCCCCTTCTCACTGACTGATCAGCGTCTTTGGAGGGGAAGTAACTCCTGCGGCCTTGACATACCGAAGTGCATGTAAGCCAAGCATAACTATGGCTCACAAGGTGTGACTTTGAGTTTTATGATTAGTTGCAATTTACGGACACGTACAGGGAATTTCATACTCGTACCTTGGACTTGGACACAAGCATTCCCTATGAGTGAGAAAGAGAGAGAGAGAGAGAGAGAGAGAGAGAGAGAGAGAGAGGTGAGGAGGAGGGAGAAATGGAAAGAATCACCGGGGTTGGGGTGGTGGGTAGGGGTAGCAGTGATTGTATGTTTATTTCTGTGTGTGTGTGTGTGTGTGTGTGTGTGTGGGTGGGTGGGTGTGTGTGTGTGTGTGTGTGTGAGTAAGAGAAAGAATGAGAGAGTGAGTGAGAGAAAAAGACGGTCTGTGTGTGTGCGAATGTGTGTATCTGTGTGTGTGCGTGTGTCTGTGTGTGTGATTGTCTGTCAGTCTGTCCGTGTTATAGTCTATTCATATTGGATGTGCCTGGTTTGAATCAATGTGGGAAACTCGGCACACTGCACATGATAGTTCTGGGGTTTTCAGTTAGACGTAGGCGTTGTGCTATTGAGCAATCCTAACATTCAGTCACAAGGCGGTATATGCCTTTACACAAGGTAAAAATAACATACAATACATCTTTCCCCGCTATAGAGTAAGCTAGGTGTTAGAACGCTTGGACACACCTGTATGTATGCATTTAGAACTAGTGGTATTGGGCGGTTGTTTGTGTTTGTTTGTTGTATGCGTATTGTGTGTGTGTGTATTATTTTATTTTTTTTATATTTTTTTTATTATTTTATGTGTGTGTGCATAATTTGCTTCTGTCCAATCATGATGGTGCTTGCTTCGTGTCATCCATGTAATTCTCTAAGTGCATATATGTTCATGCGATGTTATAGAGAATAAAATCTTGAAATGTGTGTGTGTGATCGTGTTGTTTGTTTATATTTATTATTTCATAATGAAGAAGTTTTTCATCACATCGTGTGTGTGTGTGTGTGTATGCGTGTGTATGTGTGGGTGTGTGTGGGCATGGGTGTAATTTTTTTTTAAAATAAATCAATCAATCAAAGTGGGAAGTAGAGTTTGGTTTCGGCATTTATAAATAACAACTTTAATATATTTTTAAATACATTAAATACAATAAAAACCGTCTCAAGGAAACCTCGATTGTCCCAGACTTTTATTCACTCGATGTTTATATACAAAACTAACAAGAAGGTTGGGCAATACGAACGTAAATGTATATGTATGACACTGATATGCACATGACTGTGGGTACATTAAGGAATTCCCTTGGTAAAATATTTATTTGCTATATTTTTCGTAGTCTTTTTTTTTTAACCACTTTCAGTTAAATAATCTTCATATAGAAGCATATTTTCTAAATAATCATTCTTTACAAACAATGTAAGATTTCTCTAAATAATATAATATTTTCTCCGTAAATAACTTATTATTTACCTAAACAAAAAATAAAATAAAAATTAAAATAAATATATTTACCTATATAATGCATTATTTAGCAAATTGTAAATTATTTAGCAAATAATGTATTATTTAGAAAAGTTTCTCAACAATTTTTTGTTTGCCTATATAATGCATTATTTAGCAGAATTCATTGTTACGTTTAGGGACTGCAATTTTAATTATTTAAGGGATTCAGGATTCGCTTAAAAGCTTGGTTTTTCATAATTACTGTTTTCTATAATTAAATGCAAAGTCTTTCCAAAGATTGTGTATCCAAATTTTGTGATAATTATTATTTTTCAACATAAATTACTCCACAAATTCGAAGATTCGTCTGTAACCTCCCGAACACAAATGAAAGGTCAAGGTCAGCTTTTGTGCGGGAGAGTTCAGTTTTTTGAGTATCCGATGAGAAAACAAAAAGATCAGCGAACTAGTTGACTTGATCAAACGGTTGACGCGAGTAGGCCTTAGCAACGAGAGCAGCAAGACGTACGCGGAAGCTCTGAGTAATCCCGCGACCGCTTCGACTTCAAATCATTGCTATAAAAACGCTGATAGAGAGAAAGTGGCACAGAGCAAGGAGTCTTCGGCTGCCAAAAAGAAAACAAAAGATGACGTCAAAACATCACCAGTATCATCACCATGTGACGTCACTTCCGGGCGAGTGAAAGTGCCAATCGCTTCGACGTCTCGTGATGTGCCTTCTGATGACGAAGTTGCTCTGGAACGTGACTGTGTCATTCTACATGATTCTATACTGGGAGGAGTGCAAGAAGGGAGATTGGCGATGTCTTACAAGTTTTCAGTTTGCAAGAAGTTTGCTCCCACCATCAGTGACATTGTTCCTGCGTTCATTGCTACCCAAGATGAGCTTGTTCAGTTGTTGTTCCACTGAAAGTCGTCCTGTTCCATTGTGGGGTGAACAATCTAAAGAAGCAGGACCCGCGCTCCGCCAGCAAGCAGTTTGTTGAGGCCGTCCACACTGTGGCTGCGCGTAGCCCCACGTCGAAGCTTGTTATCAGCCAGCTGGCTCCTGTCCTTATCCCATCACTCCAGAAGAAGCGTGATTTGTTTAACGCGATGGTGCTCACGGAGTTGGCTGACAACGACAAGATCGTCTTCATCAGCCATGACAACTTGCCACCCTTTGGTCTTCGCTACGATCGCCTCCATCCCACCAGACGAGGCAGCAGTACCCTGGCTGGAAACATCGGTCGCAACGTCGGCAGACTGCTGTGGGAGAAGCCACGGAAAGCTGCGCGCAACTACCGTCATGCAGCCAACCCTCCTGGTTATTATGACTGGAGGGGTAACTTCTACCCACACTCTCCAATACAGTTTCCTACCATGTGGTACTGAGCGTGCTGGAGATCTACTTCCTTTCAGTCTCCATTAGCGTAGCACTAACAAAAAGAGCTAAAAGTTTGATGACTCTTTTTCTAGATCCAAGTTATAGTTATAGTTGATTTTCCATATGTTTGTTAGTTTTTGTAGTATGAAAAGTGAAAAACTTTCAGTATTTTAGTGGAACTGTCGCTCGCTAGTTACTAACTTACATTATTTGGAACAATATTTGTCTGAAACAGACCACCATGTTCTAGCCTTACAGTCATTAAATGTTAGCAAACGCAAGCTACCAAAACGGAAGGGGTATTATTATCCCCCCATAATCAACACAAACAGTGATAAAGTCCAGGCTGCAATTTACATTCGTCATGACTTGGATTATGATTTATTGAGTCCTACCAGTATAAACGATTGTGATAGCTATTGCGCATGTGCGAAAATCAAGATAAATAGTCAGTTGTGTGTAAACATTTTCTCTGTTTATTATCCTAAGGGAACAGATCATGCAAACCTTGACTGGATGCAATCTTTTAATGTGTCAGAATCCAGTATTTTTTGTGGAGATTTTAATACCCACTCGTCTCTTTGGGTGATAACTGTTACTTTTCCAAAAACCGTCTAAGTGAAAATATTGTTAACTCTGACCTTTTATTACTTAACGATGGAAGAATCACTCGCGTGCCAGATGTATCTACACATCAACCATCTGCCATTGATCTATCTTTTACTACTCCTGATCTTTATGCAGACTGTATATGGGAGGTTGAGACGGATACTTTAGGCAGTGATCACCTCCCTATCGTAATCACTTGCAATGATTGTGTTGAAGTGGGCATTGAGCAAGATCCTGTGGCAAAATATCATTATGCTCGGGCTAATTGGGATAACTTTAAAGAAATTTTATTACATACTGATACTTCTTTTACTAAGAAGAAGGATATTAATGAAGTGTATAATACTTTTGTTAAGAGTATTCATGACGCAGCTTCTAGGTCTATTCCCAAGAAAAAAACATATACGAAAAAATCCCGAACCGGAAATATTTGGTGGAACGAACAGTGTAAAAATGCAGTAAAAGAGAAAAAGGTAGCATATAAAACATGGTTGAAAAATAGAACAGAACAATCATTTATTGAAATGAAGAAGACAAAAATAAATTGTAACAAAACCATTGCTAGCGAAAAACAAGCATTTTGGTCAAATTATTGTAATTCTGAAATCAATAGTTATCAGGACTCAGCTAAAATGTGGAAAAAGTTGTCAGAAATGAAAAATGGATACAGTCTCCCTAAATGTCCCATAAAGCTAACAAATAATACATTTCCAACATCATTAGAGAAGGCTGATGAATTTGTAAAAGTATTTGCTAATGTAAGTCAGTCGTCTAGTTTGCCTAGTCACATACAACAACAAAGAGAAAATGAAGAAAGTAGTCCTACATTTGAGCCTCCTCTACCCAATAATAGTTTATATTATAATGCCGACATAACGTTTGAAGAAGTTAAAAATGTAGTATTCCAATTTGGACGAAAGAATTCAGCGGTAGGATTAGACGGAATCTCATACAAACTTTTATCTAATATTCCTGACAATTGGCTCCACAATTTTTACATGAAATTATAGCAAATAGTTGGGCAAAAGGTACCTTGCCCGAATTCTGGAAAAACATCTCTAATTATCCCATTACCAAAATCTGGCAAATCTCGCAGTGTTGTTTCAAGTTATAGGCCTATCGCGTTGACGTCACATGCCTGTAAAATAATGGAGAAAGTTGTATTGAAACGGTTATCACATTATTGCGTCAAACAAAAAATAATTCCTTTCAATCAAGCTGGGTTTCAAAAAGGCCGATCGACTGTTGATCATTTAGTTAAGCTAACAACGCATATTAAAAGACAATTTGCAAAGCGTAAAGGAGTTTTAGCAACATTTTTTGATATTACAAGAGCATACGACAGAGTTTGGCATGCACGTTTACTTTTCAAAATAAAGCAAATTGGATTATCTGGACACATGTATAATTTTATAAAAAAAAACTTTCTTACAAAATAGATCTATAAAAGTTAAAGTTGGAAATTGTTATTCATCAAGTCATTCGACGAATATGGGTATTCCTCAAGGGGCAATAATATCTCCAATTTTGTTCAACATTTTAATCTACGATTTGCCAAAAGTTTTCAGTAACAGGGTTACTCTTGTTCAATATGCTGATGACATTGCTATATGGATGAATGTTAATCTAAAAAAGAAAACTTCTTTGTATGAAATAAAACACATTACTTTAGTTTATCAAACAGAAATAAATAGTTTAAACAAGTACATGATATCTAATGGCCTAGAATTATCTAAGGAAAAAACTAAAATGATGCTTTTTAGTAACTGTCAAGTACCAAGAAAACTGCCTAAAATATTGATAGAAAATGAAGAAATTGAATATACTGCTGAGATTAAATTTTTAGGTGTATATCTAACAAGGAAGTTAAAATGGACAAGACAAATTGAGTATTTAATTCAGAATGCTTTAAAAAGTTATTATTTATTAAAAATCATTAGTACAAAATCTTGGGGTCAAGATATAAAGACACTCGTTCATTTAGCAACTTCACTTGTCAGATCTAAATTAATGTACGGGCAGGAAGCATATTTTTCAGCTCCGAAGAGTTATTTAAATAAGTTGAAAAGTCTAGATAGCAAGGCTATAAAATTAGCCCTAGGTGTTCCCGTGCATACAAATACATCTAAAGCTTATATGTTAGCAGGAATTATGCCCCTGGATGAACAGAGAAAGTTGGCTTGTGTTAAATATTTCGTAAGAGCACATAATATTTGCAATAGTACTAATGAAGAGTTGTTGTTTAGGTCTGATTTAGAATACCCAAAACGAGCACAAAATGTTAGATTCTTAGAAACGATTTCTACATATACTAAAGACTTAATTGATTCTACGGTAGATGACATAAAAAGACTTAAGACAGATATTTCTTCACCAATGCCTCCTTGGGAGATGATGAAAGGTAATTTTGATATTCATTATTGTAACACATTCAAAAGTGTTAATAGTGTCACTGCCACGACTCCCCCTGGGTAGACACCACAAACAAACACCTTACACACGCAGACAACCCAGACAGAATGACAGTTTCCCGCAGACGTGAAGCGATGATAACACAACAATTATATATACAACTTTCAAGCTATTTATTCATTCATACCACACACTCATACACATACAACATTTACACATGAAACGAGAAAAATGGCGATGGAACAATCAATGGGTCGATGAACAATGAAATGGAAATGTCAGATGAACGGGGGTTGCTGATCAACCACGTCTAACTAACGACTGTGCAACGCCAATGTCCGGGCACAGAGGGGGCAAGTGTCAAGAGGGGGACAAATAAAGAACGAGCCGACCTGATAGTAGGGTGTCCCCGTTGATGCCTCCGAAAGGTAGCTGCCTCCTCGTTGTGGTTGACGCTGGACTGTCGCTGTTTAATCCAGGCGCTGTGGTGTCGCCACTCCCTCCGCCGCTGACGATGACGATGATGGTGATGATGACGCTGTAGTTGCAGCGGCCCTGCCGCCGTCGACGCCTCTCAGCCTGACTCCTCCTGTCGGCTACCTCGTAACGCCGAGGCTAGGTCCCGCAACAGACGTCACGATCACGCGGGGAAGATGGGGTTGTGGAACGATGAGGATGTTCACAAACGTGGACGTGGACGAATGGGTGGTGATGATGATGTGGGTCCAACGACCGGATGTCGTCGTCGTCGTCGCGCTGAAGAGTTCGACGAACCTCCGAGCGACGAACAAAGACTTTCGAACCTGCAACATGCTTGCCGTATTGTTAATGTCATGTCCACCCGATTCTGTCCCCCTCCCTCCTCACACTCTCCCCCCTTACTAACTAACTAATTCCGATACCTTGAGGAAGCGCCACTGCTGTTCATTTCACTTCCCTTGACTACTTTTACTGTCTCTTGTAATCAACACATGATTCAAAAACTAAATGACATTATGAATGCATGAAATGAACAATGCTGCAAATGAATACATGAAATCATCAACACATTATCCATCTTGAGCAACCGCAACCTCAACAACAGCAACCACTTCCATCCTACCTTCATCACACTTCACCCCCATTCTCCTCCCTCATTCTCCCTCCTTCAGTCGCACCCATACTTCCCCTAGCCTCACGCACAGCTATCGTTCAACACCCCAAACAGCCGGCCTTCGGTCATTAGCACAGTAAAGGAAGATCACCATCACACTTACCCAACGGCTCGATTGTAAAGTACCTGTAGCTAGCGACTTTCCATTGCTCGCCTACACAGTACTCCAAGTAGGGTAAATCCAGTGCATAGTTTCCATTAGTGGACAATGCCTCACACTAAACTACCACACTGCACAAACTTTGCTATATTATAGCTGCACTCCAATCTGAGAGTTAAACTACAAAACACAGCACCTTTTCCAACTAGTATACTCTTTTTGGAACCAGTTACTATTATTCGTTAATAACTGTCCCCCCTACTTTTCCAGAACAACCAAAACACCCAGAGCAACAAAACAACCCGGTCTACACCGTAGCTCTGCCAAAACCTGTTCTGACTAACAGTGAACACATTCCCCAAAACTGGCTGGCCAAACCATGCTGTTCAAAAATCACGCTTTCCACGCATATAACCATGCATTCGACACGCGCAGTTACTACCCCAACTCATTAACTCTCCACCCACACTTACTACCCGGTTTCAACACAGGCTGCCCTGTGACAAATAGTAACTTAGTTACAACTGAGGCTCGTGAACACATAGATTCTGTTTATTCTCAACATTTAAAAGTGTATACTGACGGTTCTGTTTTATCATCAGGTGAAACAGGTGCAGCATATGTTATTCCTGATTTAAAAATGAACGAATCATTTTACTTGGGCAAGAATATATCTATATTTACAGCCGAACTGATAGCAATCTTAATGGCACTAAGAAACATATCCAGTCTTCAGATCAGTATTTTTCAAATAGTTATATGTGTTGATTCAATGTCAGTGCTAGAAGCGTTACAATCTCAAAATAATAAAAATAGAAATTTAATAATAGAAATTAGACATATTATTCACAGCTTAATCATTAATGGCACAAACATCTCTTTCTGCTGGTTACCATCACATTGTGGTTTTTTCTATAATGAATTAGCAGATAAAGGGGCTAAACAAGGTGCTTTACAATTAAATTCTCGATACATTGAAGTTATGAAATCTTCAAAAGAAATTCAAAATGAAATTGAAAGTATAATGAAAAGTACTCTTGACTTTAAGAAACAAGACAATCCATTAAATGGTTACTCAAGAGCTGTGCTTACGATGACTAACAGAATTTTGCTCAATGCCATTAAAACTAAGCACTGTAAAGATGTAAAGTGTGTTTGTGATGCATCCATCTCATTACAGCATGTTTTATTTGAATGTGATCAAATTAAGCCTTTACTGCCATATGAATTCAAGGGAAGGTCAGTTTCAGTGATGTAGATTTTCAACTCGGAATCAAACTGTCCAAAGTATTGCTGGACTCTCCTGTTGGTAATCTAATCTAACAATTTTTTTTTTTATGTCTTATCAGCTTGCTGGAAAAGACAATAAACAAACAGAACAGAACAGATGTGTTAAGTCTGTGTTTCCGTTTGTTCTTTTGAGTTGAATTATATCTTAATTCCAAACGGAAAGTGTCAGCATATTCGAAACTACCAGGGATTTGGCGGAAGTATTCTGATGGCAAGGATCCCAAAGCAGAAAGAGTAATGGCTCATCCCTGTTTACCGGAGCCGTCACCATTGCAGTTTCGTATAATAATACCATTGCGATGGAATTAAAAAAATAGAGTGAAATAAAGTAGTTGCCTCAGTTTGAATCGCAAAACAGCGTAAAATCACCATTTTGCCATTTTCTTTATCACTACCTCATAACTCCACAGTAATACGAAATGCACCTGCGAATCCCCATAGTTAATTAAAATTGCGATCCCTAAACAATGAATTTTTTTTTTACATAAACAATGCATTATATAGCAACATCTTCTAAATAATACATTGAGGGGCCGGGTAGCTCAGTTGGTAAGAGCGTCTTGCTAGTAACCGAAAGGTCGCTGGTTCGAATCCCGGATTGGTCAACGTGTGATCATATTATTTTCCCCTTTACCAACAACTGGCCCGCTGGTGTCAGTATAAATCGGTCCAGTAGTCACCTATATGCGAAAGTGTCGTGTGACTATAATCTACAAACAACAACAATAATACATTAAAACGTAGTGGTAGTTCACCCGTCCCCTATACGCTTAATGTGTCCGGGGACGTAAATTTTACTATTAATAATACATTATTTAGCAAATTCAGCTAAATAATGTATTATTTAGAAGATGTTGCTTTTACAAATTCAGCTAAATAATGTATTATATAGGTAAACAAATCGTTATTTAGAAACAATCTGCTAAATAATGCATTCTATAGGTAAATAATTCCTTATTTAACAACAAGGCCTTATTTACCTATATTATGATTTATTTACGTAACAACGTATTGTTTATGTAAATAATAAGTTATTTATGGAAAAAAATATATTATTTAGAGAAATCTTACTTTGTTTGTAAACAAATGATTATTTAGAAAACATGCTTCTATATAAAGATTATTTAGCTGAAAGGGGTGAAAATACATATTTTACAAAGATAATTCCATAGTAAATGACCTAACGAAATACAGTAGATAGTATTATAACCATTCTTGGATGCAATATTCCAGTGTCCTGATGGAGTGCTAGAAAAGGGGACCTAAATTTCCTGGAACCCCAATCTCTTTGACACCCCACCGTCTTCTCATTCAACTGAATGACATAAATGAACAAAGAGCTCTTTTAGTCGGCGTGAATCAGGAAGCCAGTGAAGTAAGTATACCACTGCCCCCTCACCGCGCTTCCACTTAAGTGCTGCACCCACACCCTCTCCCCCACCGCCACGTGCGAGGTCACCAGGCCCGAACCCTGGTCGGTGTTGTCTTGGGCGTAGATGAGGTCTAGGACATCGGAGTTCTTCATCAGATACAAGTCCACGTAGCCATGGTTACCAGCCCCCATCACCACCACGAAGAAACCGTATGTCCCCGCCACCGGCGCCGTGAACATTCATGTCTGTAACATCAATATCAATAGCATCTGTAGTACTGTGTAGAAAATGTCCAACCTGTATATTTTCTTTAAATGTTTTTCTTAATTTAATTACTTTTGTAATCAAATATTTTTAACCATTAATTTTTCTTATGGCCTACAGTTACGTGTATGCTATCAGGGATTCAAGAGGGAAACAGTTACCTCCCTTTATCGTTTTTAAAACCAAATAATACCTATGTACTATCGGTGATCCGCTGTTTGAAACCTCTACTTCTCGTAACATTGTGCCCACCATGAATTCAATTGCCCATAACAATACTTGGCGGCAGGCAATGCACAATATGTATTGTGGGAAGTACTTTCTTTTTGTGAGAGAATGTTGTTACTTTAATGCATTGATTGCACATTTGTGAAGCCTGAGGAACGATTTGGAAATACCGGAAAATGTTGCCAAAGATAGGCTAATTCATGGACCACTTTTTGATTCTGTTCGCCGATTTTGGGGCTGCCCAAATGTTGCTGGTGGTTTTCCTGTTTGAAGGTATGAAGATCTGTACGTTTTATTAATTGTATTGGCACTACATGTACTACGTTTTGATTGAGTGAACCGCGTTTTATTATAAACTGTGGTCAAAAGAACGCGTTTTGGTGGAGAAAAGAAACTTATTTTTTAAATTCAGATGACAATATTCTGGACCCCGCGTTTTTGTAGCGACTCCAGCGTATTGTTGGAATAGCGTTTTATTAACCTAGAAAAATATATTAATTTAGGATAAAATTGATACCGAGGTGTTTGAGTAAAAAGGATGCTGTTATTTTCTTTTTGCTGTTGCATCAGTTTAAATGGATTTTTGCATCATGTAAAACACTGCTAGGACGATTTTAAATCATGTATAGTGAGAGCAACACTGACTTGAGGATTTTGCTTATGCACTGATAAGTAAAATACGGATGTATACTGCTTGATGTTAATGTCAAGCATAAAGCTATCTTTCACTGACAAGAAAAGGGTTTTTAAGTGGATTTATTAATTTCATGATTGTGAAGTATGGTGATCAATTAATCTCAATTATTCTTCTGTAAAGAATGTTATTTGGCCAAGCAAAACCTAGTACTGTACTATCACACAAGCAGTATTTTCATTGATTACAGACGTAAGCTTACTCTAGCTCGAGTGTGGTTCTGACACTGAGATTTTGTAATCTTTTTTGAAGAAAGGTAATCGCTTGTTGTTTATGCTGACAAAGTTCGTTAGGGCGTTTATATTATCCTTTTTGGGTACTCTAGTATTGATCTGGTGCGAAAAGGACAAATTAACTTGAAAATAGAGTTGTCGGAGTATAATATCGGGTGTTGATATAAATCCAGTGTAGCTGGGAATGATTTAGATCATTTATTGTAAGAATAAATACATTATCATGCATTATTAACGTCATATCCAGCTTTCAATTGGCTACCAGGACGGAGGTGATAAGTTTGCTACTGATGGACAACTTAGCACGAGAGACAACATCGTCATAGGAACCCGAAATGTCAGGACCCTAACTGCGGAGGGAAAATTAGAAGAACTTGCCCACGAGCTGGACCATTATCGATGGAACATTTTAGGTATCAGCGAACTGAGCTGGAAAGACCTAGGTGAAACAACGACAGACAAAAGCCACAGGCTTTATTTAAGCGGGGGAAATGACAGGATTCTTGGTCCACAAAGACATTCTAGCCACTGTTATGGGTTGCCGCCCAGTCTCCAGTAGATTCATTACCATCCGTCTGAGAGCAGCCCTTTCAACATCACCATCATACAGGCCTATGCTCCAACCTAAGAATATGGCGACAACGAAGTCAAGGATTTATATGAACATCTACAAGCTGTCCTTGACCAAGTGCCGAATAAGTACATAGTCATAATGCAAGGCGACTGGAATGCCAAGGTTGGCCAAGATGCGCACCACAACTGGGGAGACACATGTGGATCCCACTGCAACAACGAGACAAATGACAGGGGTCTGAGACTCTTGGAGTTTGCCAAATACAACAATCTGATACTGGCAAACACGCTTGGTCTCCACAAAAAATCCAGACGATGGACAAGGCATAGTCCCAGCGGGGAGCATCACAACCAGATTGACTACATCATGGTCAAGACACGCTTCAGATCAAGGTCAACATTGGCAGGACACGCACTTTTACAGAAGCAGACATCGGAAGTGACCACGATCTCATGATGATGTCCTTCCGGCTCCAATTGAAAAAAGTAAACACAGCAAAGTGCACCAGACTGAAGTTCGACCTTGACAAACTACAAGACCCGGAGGTGGCAGAAATATTCCAAGCCACAATTGGAGGGAAACTTGCACCACTGCTCTTTTTGGGAGCTTGTGAAGTAGATTTGTTGGGAGCTGGCGAAGTAGATTTCAACACCATGACCACCACCTTCAACTCAGCTGTAACAGATGCCGCCAATGAGATCCTTGGCAAGCACCGCCCAAAGAAGAAACCGTGGATCACACCTGAACTTTTGTGTGATAAACGAAGAGAGATAAAAAAGAAAAGTAACACCTCACAGGGAGTTGATGCCTACCGAAGAATCAACAATGACATCCGAAAAGGCATGCGAACAGCAAAGGAGAAATGGATAGAAGATCAATGCCAGGAAATATAGAACAGCCTGAACAAGAACAACAACAACAAAAACTGTGAAGTGGCCGACAAGTGTTAAACAGACCAAGGTCTCCACGATCCAAAGCAAGTCTAGCATATGCCTTACAGAAAAACAAGAAGTCTTGGATAGATGGACAAAGTACTGTTCGAACCTTTACAACCACACCAAACGGAACCCATCAGTTCTAGCATGTCCCCAGATCAGAGAAGAGGAAGAAATCCTCCCAATTCTTCGAGAAGTTGAGGCAGCAGTGCAATCACTGAAGAAATGGAAGTCAGCGGGAGTCGACAACATACCCGCAGAATCGCTTCAAACAGGAGGAGAAGTGATGATTGACGCCCTCACCATTATCTGTAATAAGATCTGGCAGAGTGAGGAGTGGCCTATTCCATGGACCCAGTCGCTTGTCATCACTCTTCCCAAAAAGGTTAACCTTCAGGATTGTGAAAATTACCGCACCATCAGCCTCATCAGCCATCCCAGCAAGGTCCTCTTGAAAATAATACTCAACAGGTTGAAACCCCAAGCTGAACAAATCATAGCTGAAGAACAAGCAGGATTCAGGGCAGGGCGAAGTACCACTGAACAAACTTTCATAATAATATGCGAAAAAACCTACAGCACCAACAACATCTATATCATGTGTTTGTAGACTTTAAGAAGGCGTTTGTCCGAGTCTGGCATGCAGCTCTGTGGGCAACCGTGAGAGTGTACAACATCAGCCCTAAAATTATAGAAGTCATCAAAAGCCTGTATGACAAGACCACCAGTGCAGTCCTCCACAACAGCGCCATCGGGAACTGGTTCAGAACAGCAATCGGTGTGCGTCAAGGATGCCTACTCTCTCCAACACTCCTCATCATCTTCATATAGCGCATCATGTCAGATGCCTTAGCATATCACGAAGGCACAGTCAGCATAGGGGATAGAGCAATCTCCAACCTCCGTTTTGCGGATGACGAAAAAGAACTTGAACAGCTGGTACAAAGACACCAGAGCCTATGGAATGGAATTAAGTGCAGAGAAGACCAAAATGATGACCAACACCAATGGCACCACATGGACATCAAAGCCCAAGACCAAACCTTCAACGCAGTGCATAGCTACAAATATTTAGGAGCCATTATATCAGACAATGGGTCCCAACAGGAAGTCCTCTCCAGGATCGCACAAACAACTGCGGCCCTGACAAGGTTGAAGCCCATTTGGAAAGACAGGACCATCAGTCTACATTCCAAGGTAAGGCTGCTGCGCTCCCTTGTCATCTCCATCTTCCTATACGCTTGCGAAACATGAACCCTCACAGCAGATCTACAACGAGGAATACACAGCATGGAGATAAGGTGCTACTAAAGACTTCTGGGCATTTCCTATACCCGGCACATCACCAACACCGAGGTCCGACAGACCATCACACAAGCCATTGGACAACACGATGACAAGCTCCAAGTGGTGAAGAAACGGAAACTCCGATGGTATGGTCACGTCACCAGAGCATCAGGACTTGCAAAGATCATCCTGCAATGCAGGGTGCAAGGAGGTAGACAGAAAAAGAGATGGGAGAACAACATTCGAGAATGGACTGGCTTGACATTGAGCGAAGCAATGCTGAGGACAGAGAAAGATTGAGTACGCTGGTTAAACGATCATCTGTAGTGCCCCAACGGCCTTCGAGTTACGGGATAGATTAGGATAGGAAAGGATCCAATCAGACATGGATATAATATAGTATGTTTATCGAAGGCATTAATCATATTGGATAGAACCTGCGCGCCCCTCCCCCTCCCCCCCACACACACAAACATACACATTAAACATATACCCACAACCCTCCAATCATGCTAAAAAAATCCACAACATGGTTTATTGCATGGCATGTTATTAAATAATTAAATTGTTTTATCATTTGATATTTGGACGTCGATCAATTGGTTTTATTTTACGGGGAAGACATTGTCCGGTCAGAGGTTTTTTCCATTAGTTTTCTTTCTTTAGTGTCAGAGTTCTCAGTTCGGACTAAACAGTTAACATTTTATCAGTGTTGTTCCGTATTTTCTATAAACTCTTTGCTTCTACCCTTTATTATTTCTGCAACGCAAGTTGTACATTTTTGACGTAAGGGTTACACATCATCAACATCCTCCTCCTCCACCTTCCTTCCTTCTTCTTTTTCTCCTCCTGTTCCTCATCCTCCTGCTCTTCCTCCTCCTCCTCACCACCACCACCATCCTTATCACTGAGCAGATTTACCTGTGGGTCGTACCCGTTGCCGGTGTTGTAGGGAACGGAGTTAAAGCGGAGGGGAGCGTTGTTGCCTATGGGCAGCCCGTCACCAGAGTCAGTGCTAAAGCGAGCCGTGAACGCCACTGATATCAACATAGAATTACAAAACATTGTTACAGTGTGTCTGAGGGCTTCTTTATTTCTTCTTATTATTATTATTATTATTATTTTAAAAACAAACTTTTACAGTAGATAGTTTCATTATAGAAGAGTTTGTTATTCCATTATAGGCTTACTATAGTGGAAACTCTCCAATAAGCATATAAACAAGCTTGCAGGCCGGCGTCCAAAATTAGACCCAAATCTACGAAGGTTGTGACGCTAATGGGGATTGGGACTCTTTGTTGACCTAATTAGCCAATGCTAAGGGTTGTAGTTATGCAGTCATGTGTTATAAGTACTCTTGGCTAACACGGCATGTGTTTAAATTGTGTGTCCAGTAGCATTCAGTATGACGCTTTGCAAGGCAGCCAAGCTTACTGCTTATACAGTCTTACATATAAAAGACGTTCGTTTCGAACACGACACGACGTTTTAGATTCCTTTTTTTTTAAAAACAAATATCAGACGCAGAAGTGTATGAATATATTAACAAAACGTCATCTCTTGCAGCCTTTGGGGGCATAGCCTGACGCCCAGACAACTGGACACAATCCTGGGAAACCGGGTATGCATGAGAATGGACCTATTGCTTGATAGGGGTATTTGGGTAGCCCTCACACACCCGTCCAATGGTGTGCACACAGACTAGACCTCGGTTTATACTCTGATTCGAAGAAGACAACACTCAACAACGTGCACTCACCTGTTTTGGACAATGAAGCAACTTTACTTTTCACGCCGTCCAAGTCTGCCTGCAGTGACGTAATTATGGCGGACTGTTGCTGTACAGTCACAACCAATGATTCTAGACTGACGTCATCAGACCGGATGTGACGTGCAAGATGTTGCCGATTATCACCAACATCCTCGCCGCTTGCACGCGGAAACGAGAACAACAGCAAGATGCAAGTTTGCAATAACAACAACATGATGTTGATTATTTTGCTGCTTTTTTTCCTGTGATTTACATTTATTTGTTATTGAGTGAATTCATAAAAACAGTATAAAATTAATAATTACGGCTTAGAGATGTTAGGTGTCCAAGCCTACGGAGGTCACTGATGAAATGAAAATAAAATGTCAGTGTTTTAAAACCAGGCTGCATTTTGTTATCAAGTGGTCGCTAGTCTCAGCATGGCAACGCAAGCATTTTGAAAACGAACATCGAGTTTAAGTGCTAAGTTTAGGCGACTGGTTTAGGGTAACCGTAGTCTCTCTGGACTACATCGCCATTTTGTGTGGAATGAGTAATTAAGCTTAATACTAGCTTTACACCAAGATTCTTTTAAAAAAAACAAAAAAACAGTTTGTTAAACAAACAACAAATGCAACCGCTGCATTAGGCATGTTTGACACAATCCCATCACTGCCGCATACTTTGCCTTTTTTTAAATTCAAGGAGTGTGTGCGTGTGTGTGTGTGTAGGTGTGTGTGTGTGTGTGTGTGTGTGTGTGTGTCAGGGTGTGTGTGTAGGTGAGGATGTTTACACGGCGTTATTGGGACAAACTAGTGCAAGTTTGCATACGTTCTTTGGACAGACCTCCTTGTTGGGACGTCCATTTAATGATCCGTGAGGGTTAGGGTTAGGGTAAGGGTTAGGGTTAGGGCTAGGGTTAGGGCTAGTGTTAGGGTTAGGGTTAGGGTTAGGGTTAGAACACTTTAAAGTACTTAAAAACGGGGTCGTAGCACGACCCATTGTCCACAGAACGTATGTGGCGATAGAGGAAAGTCCAAATAACGGTGTCTGCGCAAGTATGTGTGTGTGTGTGTGTGTGTGTGTGTGTGTGTGTGTGTCAGGGTGTGTGTGTGCGTGTGTGTGTGTGTGTGAGTAAGAGAAAGAATGAGAGAGTGAGTGAGAGAGAAAGACGGTCTGTATGTGTGCGTCTGTGTGTATCTGTGTGTGAGGCGGTCTGTGTGTGTGATGTTCAGTGGCCGAGGTCTTGACGAATACGTAGCTGCGCAATGACTTACGAACGCGCAAAGCCTACGTATATCGTAGCTGCGCCAATGCGTATCTTGGTGGTCACCACGCATGCTTTGTCGCTTGCGGAGTAACGTATTACGTTTGGCCTTACGTTGAGAGTAAAGTTTGGATATTTTGGGCGCAAATTGGGGAAAACCCGGTAAAACACGGTATTCTCCTTCTCTCGTGACGTCACGAGAAAAATAGAAGACGACAAAGATGGAAGGAAAAACTGAAGTATCCCAGCCAAGATCCGCCAATTGTACAGAAGGAGAAGTTCACTGCTTGCTTGACCTGATCAAGCAACATTCAGATGACTTGTTCAGCAAGCTCAACAACACAATTACGGCAATAACAAAGCAAACCCTGTGGAATGAAATAACCATGCGTGTAAACACACATGGGACAACACAGACAAAAACTCACCAAGTGAAAAAGAAATGGTAAGATTTGTTGCAGACTGTGAAGCACCTTCAGAACAAAATAAAACACCCTCCGACAGGTGGAGGACCTCCTCCCGCGATACCATGGAGGCATGATTCTGTGTTGGATATTCTGGGACAAGAAATATGCCTTCTGGAAGGAATTACGGGCATGCTTCTCTCTCTCTCTCTCTCTCTCTCTCTCTCTCTCTCTCTCTCTCTCTCTCTCTCTCTCTCTCTCTCTCTCTCACTCTCTCTCTCACTCTCTCTCTCTCACACACACACATGCGTGAGTCATGTACTGAACCCGGCCAGCGGACAACACAGTTTGTAATGAGCATTTCTGCTTTGCAGATGAGTTGTACATTGATTGAGTGCTTGCCTTTGCAGTTGACATAATTCATTGATGACAGGTGCAATTATCTGAACATG
Organism: Oncomelania hupensis; assembly: GCA_036898135.1. Classification (NCBI taxonomy): domain Eukaryota; kingdom Metazoa; phylum Mollusca; class Gastropoda; order Littorinimorpha; family Pomatiopsidae; genus Oncomelania; species Oncomelania hupensis. The sequence goes on along the minus strand of CM072525.1, from coordinate 7,818,410 downwards.
TGTGCAATCAATGCAGCCCAGTACGTTTGGGAAACCTGCTAACTGGTAAAAACTCTCAATCACAACATCTGCTTCCCTTTGGGTGGCTGGATGCTTAACGTATTCCCTCAGCCTTCGAGACAGAATTGAGAAGAATCGGGCAATAATTCTACCTACTATTCGTCGGTCCACATTGAACAGGTCTCCAATAGTTTGTTGAAATGCTCCTGATTGAAAAAAACACGTAATGCGATCAACATTTGCATCAATGGAGGCAGAGAACTTCCCCTCGGGAGTGGGTGTTCCAACTCGTCTCCGGACAAATAATAATAATAATAATAATAATAATAATAATAATAATAATAATAATAATAATAAATTGCATTTATACAACGCATTTTTCATTGGAATAACAACTCAATGCGTTTACACACATCGTTCGTACGCATCGTCACAACATTCGCACTACATCATGTACAGATCTACAAAAGTAATGATGTCTCCTCGCCGAAAACGAAATCTAGCAAACAGTTCCACATCATCATATACATCAAATGGGTTGGTTCTATCTCGAAGGATCTGTTGGCACCTGAAATTCCTCCTCAGTAGCATACGAAAGAATAATCTGTCCGGCTTTGTTCATGTTACGCAAAGGTTTACGACAGGAGGGGAGCAGTCGTAACTATGCGCTGAACGTCGCAGCTAAATTTAGCCTACGCAAGCGTCATGACCAGCACGTTTCGGAGTTTACGTTGTTCGTAGGCTCTACGCATTGCGTAAAGATGCTACGTATTTGACAAGACCTCGGCCCCAGGGCCGGACCTGGGAAAAGTCGGAGGGGGAGGGGGGGGGTTACAGAATCAGCGAAGGCGCGAAGCGCCGAGCCTTCTAAGGGGGTCCGACGGAATTTTTTTCAAGGATGCCAAATGGTGCAATCTGGTGCAATCTAAACCTTGAAAAAGCCATTTGTGATGGCCTGGGGCTTTGAGCTTTTTGAACAATTGAACTGACAAACTCTGGGGTACAAAAATAATCCTCTGCCCCTCCCTTAAAAAAAAACACACACACACACACACATACACACACACACATTTTATTTATCAGCAGAGATGTTTTGTATATTATTATTATTCACTACTTTTTGTTGATCGTTTACGGTATAAAGCTTTACCTTGGAGTTTATGAACATCACCGCCCTGCTTTCACTTTCAGTCTTGCTGCACTAGGTTCCTCGGCATTAGTACCATTTGTGAATTGTATCTTCTGGCAAAACAGTTCACTGCCTCTTTGAAGTCAATATCAACATCCCTGTGCACTTTCAGTAAAGCAAGTCCATTGAGTCTCTGTTGCCCCATTGAAGAGCGCAGGTAGTTTTTCAGGTTGCGCAACTGATTGTTTGAACGCTCACACTCGGCAGTAGTGACAGACAGGGTGCAAAGGTTCTTTAGCATGATGAACAAGTTGGGATAAAAATCCCTGTCACAATGTTTCAGTGCTTCTGATGCCGTGGATGGGATGATAGCTGTCGCATTCTCAGCAGCACTTCGCCATTTGCAAACCCACCGTTGGTATTCTGCATCAAGGGTAGCGTTGTCTGGTAGGTCAGACTCCCACAACATTGCCAGTGCCTTCACCCCTTCTGGAACCTGCATGAAACCATCCTGGTTGTCTATTAAAGTGCTTGGCACCAGACAGAGACCATCAACTGCTGGGCCAGCATTTTTTAACCTCGATTCCAATTCGGTTGACAGGTGTTCCAAGAAAGGAATGGCAATGCTAATCTTGAAATACTCTTCTGGAGGGTCCACAGGTTGGTTGTCACGGAGAGTCTGTCGGGATGCTTGACGAGGAACAATAACATCAGTTGTCAAATCATTTGCCATTTTGCTGATTTCACCAAACCAGGCAACGAACGCTGTTTTCATAATTATCAACTTAGCAACTTAATTAATATTTCTAAAACGTCGTTTTGGGGGGATTAGGGCAGTATCAAGGTGAAGGTGCTGGAAGAGGCTTGCGGCCAGAACAAGAAAATATGGCTGCATTAACTAATTTAGGCTTAGGGGTTGGGTTACTTGGTCGTTTTAACGGGAAAACGCTTTGGACGTTTCAACGGATCCCTTGAAATGGATTTCCGTTGAATTGTCTATAAATAACTCTTTGTACCTTGGACCAAAAGTGACTAAAAACTACAATGTTTTAAAAACAATGTTTAAAAAAAATTAAACTCTTTGCATTTTTAAAAAAATCAATTTTTTTTTCGTTTGGGAGGGGGGGGGGGGGGGTCCGGAACCCAGGTAACCCTCCTCTGCCTGGGTCCGGCCCTGCCTGATTGTCAGTCTGTCCGTATTATAGTCTATGGGGTGTGCCTGGTTTGAATCAATGTGGAAAACTCAGCGCGTTATACACTGCACATGAGTTTGTAAGCACGTAGGCGTTGTGCTAGTGAGCAATCCTAACATTCAGTCACAAGGCGGTAGGCCTTTACACAAGGTAAAAATAACATACAATACATGTTTGCACGCTATAGAGTAAGGTGTTAGAACGCTTGGACACACCTGTAGGTTTGCATTTGGAGGTATTGGTGGTGGTTCGTGTTTGTTTGTTGTATGCGTATTGTGCGCGCGCGATGTGTGTGTGTGTGTGTGTGTGTGTGTGCATGTGTGTGAGCGTGCTAGTTGTTTGTTTATATTTATTATTTCAAAATGAAGAAGTTTTTCATCACATCGTGTGTGTGTGTGTGTGTGTGTGTGCGTGTGTTTGTGTGTGTTTGTGTGTGTGTGCGCGCGTGCTAGTTGTTTGTTATTATTTCAAAATGAAGAAGTGTTTCATTACATCAACAAAAAAAGCATAAAACCTGCCAATGATATTTAACGAGAACACTTAACTGGGTATGACTTTACTCTAACTAACATGAGTGGTATACCACTGACCTGTATTAGACTACAGGTCAGTGGGTATACCTTTCAACAGTGGCGTAGCTAGGGATTTGGGGGCCCGGGGGGCTTGGCATTCGACATCATAACATGAGATAATGTACTTAATAAATATATAAGTCTAAATTCACTAACTTATATAACAACGTGAATACCAACATTAGGCTACATGGGGGTGGCGTAATATTTAATATTTAATGTAAAAGAATTGTCGCCCACTCCTTTGGGGGCCCCTCTCAAGTGGTGGCCCGGGGGGACTTTCGAATTTGGACTCCCCCCTTTCCCCTCCCCTCCCCTAGCTACGCCACTGCCTTTCAACCGCAAACGTGTATGACAAGGGTAATATCACCTGGATAGCAAATCTCTCTCTCTCTCTCTCTCTCTCTCTCTCTCTCTCTCTCTCTCTCTCTCTCTCTCTTTCTCTTTTCTCTCAAATGTTAATAATAATAATGGATGCTATGCACGCCTTATTTCTAAGTCAGGCTCGAAGCGATCGGTAACCAACAAACACGCTCACATGTTACAGATACTCCTACCTTTAGTAATGATTCTGTTCTGTCTTGGTTCGAGTCATATCTCTCAGATCGCTCCCAGGTCGTTACCGTCAGTGGTGTTTCATCAGCTGCTTCACATCTACAGTATGGCGTGCCTCAGGGCTCTGTCCTCGGACCCATTCTTTTTGTTCTATACACCTATCCCATCTCCCACATTGCCGCCCACCATTCTCTTTCTCACCATGGCTTCTCTGACGACAATCAGCTCTATCTATCTGGACCGATTTCCGACCTCCACTGCCTCATAGCCTCAACCCAGTCTTGCATCTATGACATTAAGGCATGGATGGATCTTAACAAGCTGAAGCTTAATGAAGACAAAACCGAACTCATTCTGTTCTCTCCCAAGAAATACATAAAACACACTGCCCTTCTTTCGTCCGTCGATCTGAACGGCTCTTCCATCACTCCTTCTCCCACCGTCCGTAACTTAGGCGTCACTCTTGACCAATCCCTCTCCTTTCATCAGCATGTTGCTAACGTCTGTCGTACCTGCTTCCTCGAAATCCGTCTGCTATGCGCCTTTGTTCTTTCCCGTCTTGACTATTGTAATTCCCTTCTCTCTGGCTCTCCCAACAACATCATCGATAGGCTTCAGCGTGTTCAGAATCATGCTGCCCGCCTCATTTTTCGCTCCTCTAAATACAACCACATAACTCCTCTTCTTCAAACCCTTCACTGGCTGCCAGTACAGCGCAGAATCCAGCATAAAATTTCTACACTTTGCTTCAGAAATTTTGACCTGACTTCTCCCAGCTAGCTCTCCGACCTTCTCGAAACCTATTCCCCCAATCGCTCTCTTAGATCTTCTGCAGATACCCGTCTTTTTAAAATCCCAACCGTAGGCCTACGCACCAAAACCTATGGCCAGCGCACCTTTTCCTACCAGGCCCCATCTATCTGGAATAAACTCCCTCATTCACTCCGTCACTCCACTTCTATGCTGTCATTCAAAACCTCTTTAAAAACTCACCTCTTCCATCTTCCTCACTAAACTTTCCTCTTCATACTAAGCAACTGCTGTGTGTGGTCAGATTGTATTGTATGTCTGAATGTGTTAATGTTTGCCATTGTAAACGCCTAGGGCTTGTAAACGGTTAGGCGTATAAATTTACATTTCATTAATTCATTCAATATCCATTACTCAAACACCTGGTACAAAGGCACGTCGCTATCACATCACGGACAGGAAATCAAATTCCAGTTTTTGAAATATCACATAGACTGCCTCCAGTACCGTTATTAAATAAAAGAAGGGGGGGGGGGGTGTGGAAAAAACGGTGTACCCGGAAATACCCCTTGTTGACTTCAAAAGTCCCGTGCCTAAGTCACATAAATTCGTCCTCTGCGGGAATCGAACCCGCATTAAGTTAGTTAAAGTCTCCTCTCTGAAAATCCTTACCGGGAAGAGAGGGGACTATAAACTGATTTTAAAAAAATAAAATAAAAAAAAAAATCGAACCCGCGACCTTCGGCATAGGAAACCGGCGACTAATCCACTGCGTCACCGACTGTAGTGGTTTCCCCTGCACGTAAATTTAGCATCTCCATCCCCTATACAACTGGCAAAGAATATGGACTGCATACAGTGAATATGACTGAAAATATAACGGTGGTTTCCCCTTCCTCACTGAAAATAGAACTAACGCTACCAACGCTTCCTACATCCATGCATGGTGTGTGTGTGTGTGTGTGTGTGTGTGTGTGTGTGTGTGTGTGTGTGTGTGTGTGTGTGTGTGTGTGTGTGTGTGTGTGTGTGTGTTTTTTTTAACAGGAATGATGAATGAAGTTAGATGCAAAACACATCGCATTTAAATAAACGTTTTTTAAATTTAAAAAAATCTAAGTTTAAAGAACCCACTTTTACACACACCCTCCTCTCTCTCCTCCCCTCACCCCTCGACATTTGCCCCCTCCCCCTCTATATAGCTACCTCGACAGCTCCTTTCTTGTAACATTCACAGTTTGTGTTGCCCCACTAAAACAATAAGCTTACAGGAAACAATAATAATTTCGAGTATAGTTATTTTTTAATCTATAAATCCCCCCCCCCCCCCTTTTTTTTTTTTTAAAGGGGGGGGGGGGGGGCGGATGCTTATTAATAGCAATGGCCTAGGAAACATTCTTGAGCTAAACATAGCCTCTACCAAAGCCGGTAATATACAGCCTAACCCTGTTGTTTTTTTTTTTAATAGCTCGTTTTTTGTTTTAGAATGATAACAATTCTCTCTCCAGTATCGCACAAACAACTGCGGCCTTGGCAAGGTTGAAGCCAATTTGGAAAGACAGGACCATCAGCCTACATTCCAAGGTAAGACTGCTGCGCTCCCTTGTCATCTCTATCTTCCTATACGCTTGCGAAATATGGACCCTCACAGCAGATCTACAACGAAGAACACAAAGCATGGAGATGAGGTGCTACTGAAGACTTCTGGGCGTTTCATCACCAACGACGAAGTCCCACAGACCATCACACAAGCCATTCGACAACACGATGACCTGCTCGATCACAATGGTGAAAAAACGGAAACTCCGATGGTATGGCCACGTCACCAGATCATCAGGTCTTGCAAAGACTATCCTGCAAACTAGGCACAGTGCAAGGAGGTAGAAGAAGAGGGAGACCGAAAAAGAGGTGGGAGGACAACATTCGAGAATGGATTGGTTCGACACTGAGCGAAACCATCAGGGTTGCTGAGGACAGAGAAAGATGGAGTACGCTGGTTAGAACGATCATCTGTGGTGCCCCTACGACCTCCGAGTTACGGGATAGGATAGGATAGGATAACAATTATTGACCCTACCATAACCCAGACACCAAAGACGCACTCTTCAAGCTGCTTGGTTCACTCCAAATAGGGCTACACGGCTATAGTATTCAATCTCTCCCTGTCAGAACCAAAATAAATTCAAACTGTAACGGTTTGTTTGAGCACGAAAGCCACATTATCATTGTTTTAATGCAAGAACAATGCCAATTTTAGGGTAACCCCTCACCAAAAGTAAACAGAGCCTTTGAACTGGGCCTGTTAAGAGGCCAGCTTAAATTAAGGCTGTTATCAGAGGAATGTCTAAATAATATACTCCAGTTTTTTTTTTTAAATCTGATAGCAAGGATGAGGTAAGGTGTTCCTATAACCTTAGAGGTGTTTGGGGTAACAGGAGTGACGTGTGAGATCTCCCTTTCCTCTAGGCCAGCTTAATAGGGACGATGCCTATCTCCCCTCCCTCGCTTCTTTATCTTCCCCTTTGTAGCCTGACCGTACCCAGGTACCCGTTCACAACTGGGTGGATTGGGGTGTGTTGAGTGCTTGGATCGTTCTTCATATGTCGCCTTCCAAGTATGGTCAGCCATCCAAGTACTAACCTGGATCGGCGTTGTTTAACATGAAACATTTGTAGCCTGTACTCAATTACACTACTTAAAACGCTTCACACAGCAAGGATGAAGTTAAAGGGGAAATATAGAAACACCCCCGATAACTTTATTTTTAATTAAAAAGCTTTGGGCGAGGCTATTGGAAAAATGTGTTTGAACGAGATTCAGTACAAAACTATCTAATCTTAAACCATTGGCATTAATCCCTTCCTCCTACAGTATTTAAATGCTTTTGTCAAACCAGCAGACAATGATGTAATGGATGTTAAAACAAAACTTGAAATACAGGGGAATTAGTTAGTTATTCATTGCTTACAGGGTCCAGCGGACTGCAGAGAGCCGAATCACGACCACAAAATAAAGACTACAACTTCGCTGAAAGAGGACTTGCCCCTGATACTCGTAAAAGATCTGCTGAAACAATCCCAGTGGTAACACTAAAGGCACTCCACCCGCCGGTCACTGTATAATAAAGGCATCCCATGCAGGGGACGAATTTATCGAACCCCCGTTTACAAAAACAAAATAGAATACAAACATCATTATAAAATATCAACAAAACACATACATATTAAATGCCTACATTGTTAAATAATAATATCATAGGAATCCCTACTGACCATTTTGCAGAACGCGTCCAATATTCCCAAGCTGATCCAACAGATCTCACACACAAATGAGGAGTTTTGTCCCTGAAGAGTTTCAAGAAAAAAGGTAGGTGACTGGTCTAGCAAAGAAGAAGATGGTATAGTAGATTGATAGAACAGAGTAGGAATGAGAAAGAACAAAGAAGAAAAACAGTGACAGTGGGAATTTAAAGCACTAAATTTCCAGAAAGGGGGGTACTATTTATACAGAACTCCCGCCCCCTCTTCCCCCCCTCCCCCATCTGGTACCCCCTGCCTTGCTGAGGGCTTTGTTCCACAAGCACCTGCTTCTTGCCAGCTATCTTGCTGCTCACATTGACAATGCCAGACAGAGAATTTCTGCTCTTTGGACATAATGAAAAACCAGCAATGTTTAAAGAACAAGCTAAAACAAAAACATTAATATAATAATAATAATAATAATAATAATAATAATAATAATAATAATAATAATAATAATAATAATTTTAAAATAATAATAATAATAATAATAATAATAATAATAATAATATTGTTATTTATATAGTGCTTTTTCTTGACGAGATTCAGCTCAAGCAGAAATTCATTCACAACGCCAATAAGAAAAATATAACAATCACATTTTCAATTTAAAGCAAACACAGCTTTATTACAATACAATCATTGTTAAGTCAAACAACCTTTAAAAAAATTTAATTTATTAAATCAAAACACACAAAAATGTTAAATGCTTGAAAATAAACAACACAATATACCCAGTAAACTACAAAATCCTTAAAAGTAACCAACAAAATCCTTAAAGTATCCAACATAATAATTCAAATAAACAACAAAATCCTTATAGTAACCAACAAAATCCTAAAAGTAAGCAACAAAATCTTTCAATATTAATATAACATATAAAATAGTAATAATAATATTGTCATATTTGAAAACATCAGAAAATAGAATCTCAACAATGGTGATCTGTAAAAATTCTTTCCAATGCAATAAACCTGTTATCCCAAATACTGATGATAACTGAAATGAACGACAAAAAATGTATATTTTTAAATATATTATTATTATTATTATTATTATTATTATTATTATTATTGGTGTGATTCTCATATGTACAGCACAGAGCTATAATGTAGTCAAACTGAATTGACTTTCTTAAAAAAAAAAAAATTGTTAAGCTTTCACCAAATGCAACAAATATTGTGGGAAAGATTTACTGTGTTAGCGCCTCTGAACGCTCATACATTGTATTCTTCAAAACTGTGGGAAGATACAAGGCATTAGGGTCGAGAGGAATTCATAGCAAGAAAGTGGAAACATTTTTAACTGTAAAAATAAAAAAAATACAGTATTGATTAAAATGTTTGGTTCCTTCCCGTATTTTCATTTTTTATTTTGTGGTGGATACCTTTTTCGCTTTTCCCTATAATTTTTTCCAAGTTTAAAATCACCCTGTGCCAGTCTGGAATTGTGTGCATTACAAGTTTACATCATCCTCATTGTTATCATCATCATCATCATCATCATCAATCATCATCCTCATCAACATTATAATCATCCCTGTTGAGATGTTCAAGTGCATGGCCACAATGTTCTGTGTGTAGCCAAAATGACATACAGGGTGGGCCAATAAAATGTTACCACTTTTTAATCCAAAATTTTTTTTTTTTTATGAAAACGTTTTTGAAAATTTTATTCACAGAAATCCCCAATTATTATTTGATACCAAAGCTAATCAATTTTTACACTGAATTTCCTCAAACAATTCTTTCCTGGAGATAGGCTTATATCATGGCGCACAGACAACTCATGGCCTGCCCACTCCCTCAATCTTTTCCCCGCAGACTACTTCCTATGAAGGTACATGAAGGAGAGAGTGTACTACAACAACCCACAGACCATTGAAGCCCTGAAGACTTACATCCGTCATGAAATTGATTGATTGATTGATTGATTGTTGCTTTAGGTCCAGCGGACTCTTCCGAGCCAAATCAGGACTGGACAACCCCTGATCCGCATAAAAGATCTGCTGAAACAACCCCAGTGGGAAAATTGAATGCCCTCCACCGGCCAGTCACTTTACAATAAAGACATCCCACGCAGGGGACGGCTGAGGCTTTACCCCAACTACTCGAACCCCCGGTTACAAAAACAAAATAGAATACAAACATTATAAATTATCAACAAAACACATACATATAAAATGCCTATAGTGCTAAATAATGACATCATAGGAAGCCCTAGTGACCACCCGGCAGAAAGCGTCCAACACTCCCAAGCTGATCCAACAGACCTCATACACAAACAAGGAGTCTTGTCCAGGAAGAGTTTTCAAGAAAAAAGGTAGGTCATTGATCTAGCGAAGAAGAAGATAGTATAGCAGAGTGATAGGACAGAGCAGGAATGGGAAAGAGCAAATGAGGAAGACAGCGACAGTGGGAATTTAAAGCACTAAATTTTCAGAAAGTGGGGATACTATTTATACTGAAACCCCCGGCACTCCAACGGGGGTACTGTTGCCGCAGTGAAACTGTCATGCCTATAAAGGCAAGACAGGTTTTCAACTGGGGCTTTCACTTTTCCCTTTATAGGTTAGAACAATCTACAGTGGCAAGATTGCTCATGACCCCAAGGGGTGACGTCATGAAATTCGGAGAATCCCACTTGAGATGTGTAGCAATATAATCACAAACTTCAATGTGTGTGTTGCAACTGTAATCCAGAGAAGAGGAGCGTGGATTGAGCATATAATCAATTATTAAACTGTGTACAGAACGAGTGAAAAAGTGGGAAACCTTTGGTATCAAATGATAATTTGGTGCTTCCGTGACATTTCTGTGAAAAAAAATTTCTAAAACGTTTTCATTGTTAAAACTTACTTACAATTAAAAAGTGGTAACATTGTATTGGTCCACCCTTATAAAGTCTACTATCAGTTGCCGAAATGATATATAAAGTCTACTATCAGTTGCCAAAATGATATATAAAGTCTACTATCAGTTGCCAAAATGATATATAAAGTCTACTATCAGTTGCCAAAATGATATATAAAGTCTACTATCAGTTGCCAAAATGATAAAATAAATGATAAAATACATTAAAAAAATGAGATTTCAAATTTAAGTGAAAGTTATAAAATCTACTTTTCTATAAGGTACAAAGCACTAAAAATAGTGGACTTTTATTACTTAAAATATAAAATCTATTTTCATCAATTGCGACCTACGATGAAGCAATCATGTATAAGGTAGATCTATATGAATGCTGTAAAACCAGCAGTGTTAGTGTATGCTTTGTATTGAACCCTATTTCCTATGGTAAAATGAGTCTCTGGCAATATTACCCATGTTTACTGGCCACTGCAGTAAAACCACATGATACCCAATTTAGTAACAATAAAAATTTTAAAAATTGGTGCGTCCGATAAAATCTTTGGTGAATGCGCAAAGTTGGATATTTCAAATACAAATAACAAAATTCATAACACAAAACAACCAACGTTACAAAAAAATTGAAAAAGTGGAATTACAGAGAAAGTTTGTGGAAGCTGCTAAATTGAAAAATGTAAAACATACCAACACTGCAGCAGAGCATTTAAAAACAAAATTATTTCACTTAAAAAAGTAATTTCTGTAATTGTATTGCAGCACCAGTCCAGCTAGAATTTCGGAGGTATTAGTTAGTTAGTTATTCATTGCTTACAGGGTCCTGCAGCGGACTGCAAAGAGCCGAATCAGGACCACAAAATCAGGGCCACAACTTGGCTGAAAGAGGACTCACCCCTGATCCACATAAAAGATCCGCTGAAACAACCCTAGTGGTAACACTGAAGGCACTCCGCCAGCCGGTCACTTTACAATAAAGACATCCCACGCAGGGGACGCTGAGGCTATACTCTAGTTTATCGAACTCCCGTTTACAAAAACAAAATAGAATACAAACATCATTATAAAATATCAACAAAACACATACATATAAAATGCCTACATTGCCAAATAATAACATCATAGGAAGCCCCAGTGACCACCTGGCAGAAAGCGTCCAATATTCCCAAGCTGATCCAATAGACCTCATACACAAATGAGGAGTTTTGTTCCTGAAGGTTTTTCAAGAAAAAAAGGAGGTGACTGGTCTAGCAAAGAAGATAGTATAGTAGATTGATAGAACAGAGTAGGAATGAGAAAGAACAAAGGAGAAAGACAGCAACAGTGGGAATTTAAAGCACTAAATTTCCAGAAAGTGGAGATACTATCTCCAGCATCCCCACGGGGGGTGGGGATGTATTGCCATAGTGGTGAAATGTGAAAGTGCATTATGTGACTATTCCCATCACAAAGATAAACCACATTCCATCTTAAAGAAATAACAAAAGTAACTAGAAGGGCAAAGTTCATATGACTCATAGGCTCCTTATGGAACTCGCAATATTTAACATGAAAATGAGTGCCCAGAAAAAAAATTAAATGAAATGGTGGCATTAAAATGTTAAGTAATACTAAATGAAATGGTGGCGTTAAAATGTAAAGTAATATCGACTTTGATCTTTCTATGTTCTTGACCTTGAGATGACATTGACCTCCAGCTCCAAATACACTCATGTACTATCAAATTATGAAATAAATTATAGAAAAAGTTGTATTATGGAATTTATGCCCAAAAAATTGTGACATTGGGATGGCCTTGACCTTCAGTGACCCTGACCTTGGGATGACCTTGACCTTCATGTGATCTCTCATTCATGTCTCATCAAATAACCCAATGTTGTTGTGAACTATGGGTTAAATAAACAGCCATTCCACTGTATGATGAACTATTTTTATGTTTTTGCATGGCCTAAAATTACATGTACCTTTACCTTCAAAATTGGAAAAAATTTGAAAGATCAATCTATCATCTCTAAATGCGACAAGTTTGGGCTTTATATCTCTCATAGTTTAGGGTCAAGGTCACTTCAAAGTACCTATACAAGACAACTTTGTACAGCTCCAATGATCCTGACCTTGGAGTGAGGTTGAACAAATGTGCATAGTATGTGTGTCTGATTGATATCTATGATGCATCAAAGAATCGTAAGTTCAATAGTAATTACCTAGAAAAAAAAGTGAAATTTTGTGGAAAATTTTCTTTTTTTAAACTAACATTTGATGACCTTGTGACCTTGACCTTGAAGTGAAGTCATTCGTTCACTGATTATTTATGAGGTCTCACGGGTATATACCATCTTACCCAGTTTGGTTGTGATAGTTGAAATAGGCTCTGAGTTCTTAGCCAGTTTAAAGCTTTTGCACAGACAGTCGACGGACGGCAGACAGACAGACGGACAGATGGATTAACATTTGTTCTCAATGTCATTTTTGGACTATTTAGGACTCATCTCGCACAGATTTGCAAATAAACTGGAAATGTTTTGGGGGGAGGGGTGATTACATACTCACACTACTAGTACTATGCATGCGAGTCAAAAATTAATTCACTTTAAAAAGTAATTTCTGTAATTGCCTTGCAGCATTAGGCCAGCAAGAAATGCGGAGGTCTCGCCATACTGGTGAAATGTTACATTACATTACATAATTGTTGCTTTAGGTCCAGCGGACTCTTCCGAGCCAAATCAGGACCGGACAACCCCCAATCCGCATAAAAGATCTGCTGAAACAACCCCAGTGGGAAAACTGAATGCCCTCCACCAGCCAGTCACTTTACAAAAAAGGCATCCCACGCAGGGGACGGCTGAGGCTTCACCCCAACTAATCGAACCCCCGTTTACAAAAACAAAATAGAATACAAACATCATTATAAATTATCAACAAAACACATACATATAAAATGCCTACATTGCTAAATAATAACATCATAGGAAGCCCTAGTGACCACCTGGCAGAAAGCGTCCAATATTCCCAAGCTGATCCAACAGACCTCATACACAAACAAGGAGTCTTGTCCCGGAAGAGTTTTCAAGAAAAAAGGTAGGAGACTGGTCTAGCGAAGAAGACGATAGTATAGCAGATTGATAGAACAGAGCAGGAATGAGAAAGAGCAAATGAGAAAGAAAGTGATAGTGGGAAATTAAAGCACTAAATTTCCAGAAAGTGGGGATACTATTTATACTGAAACCCCTGGCTACCCAACGGGGGTCTGGTGAAATGTGAAACTGCATTATGTGACTATTCCCATCACGAAGGTAAACTACATTCCATCTTAAAAGGATAACACAAGTTTTAAAAAACTGTGAGGATAGGACAAGGAGTGAGGTCTTTGTTGCTAAAACTACAAACTTAAGACAGGCACTAAAACGCAACATCAAATGGCACATAGTTTACTCATGTCTAGACTAGGCCAACTAAAATGACAAATGTAATATTTTGACACAAATGACAATGCATAAAATATACTTTGCTTCCCCAACAACTTAAAACGTGCACAAATATTTCTAAAAATGTCGCCCACAGAACCAAAATGTACAAAAATATTCAGTTAGTGTCTCTTTAAAATTGGCATGCATATATTACTATTTAGCAAAGGGGAGTAAATCATGGCAGTTTCATAGCTGTAAGAATAAAATCAAATTCACTCACTCACACCTTAAAATTATACACACATTTCAAACAACTTGCTAATAGTTTATTAATAACGTTCACATCTTGATGATGTTCTATCAACTGTTATAAATTACTTCTTAGCTTTCGTCCAAAGCTAAATTCTACATTCAGATCTTTTGTCATAAATTTTCACAGCAAATGCAGAAAAATCAGATTAAAACTAAATACCTAGAGAAGCACATTCACACAAATTATGGCATCGTTTCCAAATATTCAAATATCAAACAAATTCTCATACTGTACAATACTGCAATTCTGCATATTCTATGGTTAAAATAATTTGGTAATATCTCTACATGAAGATAAACACACTTTTTGGGGAAAAAAAATCTTTCCCAATAATTTCTAAACACTACAGTCCACTATATTCCCACTATCAAGTATTTTCAAACTGTACAATAATTATTTAGCACATTCACACACTGTATAAATAACTAGAAGGGCAAAGCCCATATGACTCACATGCTCCTTATGGAACTCGCAATATTTAACATGAAAATGAGTGCCCAGAAGAAAAAAACAACAAAATGGAACTGTGGCATTAAAATGCAAATACCGACTCTGATCTTTCTATGCTCTTGACCTAGAGATTACACTGACCTCCGGCTCCAAATACACTCATGTACTATCAGTTGTATTATGCCCAAAAACTGTGATCTTGGGATTAGTTAGTTAGTTAGTCATTAATTATAGGTCCAGCAGACTGTGAAGAGACAAATCTGGACCACAACTTGGTTGAAAGAGGGCTCATCCCTGATAGGTATAAAACATCTGCTGAAACAATCCTAATAATAACAATGAAGGCATTCCACCAGCCGGTCACTTCACAATAAAGGCACCCCATTGCAAGGGACGCTGAGGCTGTGCTCTAATTCATTGAACCCCCATTTACAAAAACAAAATAGAATATAAAAATCATTCCTATCCTATCCTATCGGTAATTCAAAAGTCATTGGGTCACCACAGATGATTGTTTAACCAGCGTACTCCATCTTTCTCTGTCCTCACAACCCTCATGTCGTCACTCAGTGTCAAGCCAGTCCACTCTCAAATGTTGTCCTCCCACCTCTTCTTCTGTCTCTCCATCTTCTTCTGCCTCCTTGCACCATGCCATGTTAACAAAACACCTACATATAACATGCCTACATTGCTAAATAATAATACCAAAGAAAGCCTAGTAACCATTTGGCAGAAAGCGTCCAATATCCCCAAGCTGACCCAACAGACCCCTAACACAAATGAGGAGTTTTGGGAGAGTTTTCAAGAAAAAAGGTAGGTGACTAGTAGATTGATTGAACAGATTAGGAACGAGAAAGAACAAATGGGAATGACAGAAACAGAGGTCATTCAAAGCATTAGTTTACAAACAGGGGATACTATTTATACAGAAACACCCGGTACCCCAATGTGGAGCACCTTGGGAATTTGTACAGTATGTGTGTCTCATTCATATCTATCATGCATCAGAGATTCATAAGTTCAATATTAATTACTTAGAAAAATTTTGAAATTTTTTGAAAAAAATCTTTTTTTTTTTACTAACATTTGTTGACCCTTTGAAGTCATTCATTCACTGATCATTTATGAGGTCTCATGTGTATACACGAGCTTACTAAGTTTGTTGGTGATAGTTGACATAGGTTCTGAGATATTAATCCACTTGCAAGTTTTGCACAGACAGATGTCAGATGTCGGACAGACAGACGGACAGACATTTTTTTAGATGTCATTTTTGGACTATTTAGAACTCATCTCACAGATTTGCATAAATTTTGATTTTTTTTTTTTTTTTTTTGGGGGGGAGGGGAGGTGGTTAAGTACATAGACACACATTGCTATGAACGTGAGTCAAAACCAGTTTGTTAATAAATGTCTCTAAAGTACAGATTGACACTCATTATACAGGGTGTTCCAAAAGTCTTGGGCACATTTGAAGTCCCCATATCTCAATTACTATGAATGGTAGTAAGATAAAAGTTGTGCCATTTTAAAGCTAATTACATTAAGTTTTTGTAAAGCTGTTGATTTTTTTATTTCTTTTCAGACCCATTAATGGCGTTCACTCAACAAGAAAATGCTGGGACGCGTTTGGCAAGAATTTGACTATCGGCTTGATGTGTGTCGTGTGACCAATGGTGCTCACATTGAACATCTTTGAACATTCCATGTAAAAATTGAGATTACAAGCTTTCTGAATTTACCAGATGCGTTTTTATATCCTTAATAGTTTCGGAAATATTCAATGTCAAAATGTGCCCAAGACTTTTGGAACACCCTGTATTATTAATGCTTTTTAAACACTAGGTTTCATCATTTGCCTAATATGATGTAATACTCACACAGTACAATTCAGAGATTTCACACACTTTATGGATAAAATCATTTACAAAAAAAAATGTTGTCAAAATGAGGATTCCCATTCTGTGTACATGAAGAGTCACACACACTCCACAGATAAAACCTTGATTCAAAGCTATGCTTCAGCTGCTACTTCATTCTTTTAAAAAATATATATTCGTTTCCAACACACAAAAATTTATTTCAAACGCCAAGATCCACGGTTAATGCTGTTCAGATCCATGCAAAAGCACAGCAGTATTACAAACGTAAGGCATCAACAAGGCAGCACAAACCAAAGTTACCATTACATGAACACCGCAAATGCTGAAGGGGAATAAGCTTTCCCCCCACGTCTTCTCCTTGCAAACCTGCAAACCCAAGTATCAGAGATCTAACAAACATAGGTTGTGTGTAGGAACAGTCCAAGCTCCTAGCAAAGGAACCCTTATAGGGTATTGGAGACCTTTCAAACAAACGCCGCTGCCCTAGCTACTTCTGATACTCAAAATAGGCTCTCCGCAGTGTCTCCAATTTCAGGCAACATGCATACATGCCAGGTACAGGCTGCCAAATGTAACAGAATGGCCTACATGTCTTTTTTTGTACTGACACTTGCAAGTCATGTTTTAATGAAATGAATATTTTCAGTTAATGCGAGAATATATTTATATAGTTTGATTGTGCGGCACTGTGCAAGGGGAAGAACTGCAAATTTTCACTTTCAGATCTAAATTACACAGCTCATTCACTTACACACACTGACACACACATTCACACATTTTTTAATCTAATTCCTACTGTTCAATTACACACAATTTTAGATCTAATTCATGCAGTGCATATTACACACACACACACACACTCACACTTACAGAGAAAAGCATAAGACCTATACTGAATGTGCACAGTTCATACCACATCCACACACACAAGCAATACACAGTCAGATCTAATTTACCAAGTATAATTACATGCCCCCAAATGAACACACTCTTAGACCTAAATTTACAAAGTTCAATCCGACATTAAACAAGAAACATTCGTGCTGAACACTTAAAATTGGAGTCTGGTCAACCCTGAATCAGTATCAAACTGAACTTCAAAATTCTCCTCAAAAGTTACAAATCGTTTAAAAATTCACCCACATACATACAATAACTTCTAACTAAAATGGCAAGGCAAAGTAGCAATCTAAACTGACACAAAACTAATGTGTCATTCGTTAGATGTCTACCACCTAGACTAATCAGACTGCATCCAATCATTGCAGTAGACAGAGCAGATGCAACGAAATTCAATTTCCTGATAAAATTCTACAATGTTTTGATATCGTACTCAACACACAATTTAGATCATCCTCTCAAAACTAAGCCAGACTTAACAGCTCAGAAATCAGACTGCATTAAATCAAAGTAGACTGAGCAGTTGCAACGACATTCCATTTGCTGATAAAATTCTACAATGTTTTGATATCGCACTCCACCAAATTTAGATTATCCTCTCAAAACTCAGCCAGACTAAACAGCATCTGGATGGAATCTTAGCAAGATGAAATGGCAAAGAGCGTTCTGATGATTAAACTGAACGACACACTGATGATAACCTAGGCAATCAGCTCGGTGTCCACAATTTAAACCATCATCATTCATTTTTACGCTGATAGAATTTATACAATTATTCCAACGACTGCATTCTCAATTAGCCACCCAAAAATCCAAACCAGAGTCCTATTGAGATGTGGAGTCAATATAGATGTACTGTGTTAACAGCAGTTAAATGCATGCTCCATTTGTGCTCAAGCCGTTTTTTTCACAGCTTTTCTTTGCCTAATGGTGCCTGCAGGATTGGGATATGAAATGTTTTGTGATGTGCCTCTCGGAAAATGTATTTCTGTTGCGTTGTACCTCACTTGGCAATAACGAATCCGAATCAGTTTAGTCTTGTGTACAGTTTGAAGTTCAGATTGATACAATAATGCATGCATATTTTACTGTAGTGTTTAGTGCGATGCATGTGCTTTTTTCTAGTACTTTTGCAGTGCTTATGTACCAGTGTTGGTGCGAATGACGCCTGAAATAAAACACTCCAGTATTGTCATCGGGCTGTAAACTCGACAAACACTGCATTACAAAATGCTTTTGTATCCAAGAGCCAGCCGTGTACACCCCGAAGTTGTGGACGTTATTTTCCATCTTGATGGAGCACCCACACTATCCGGAAGGAGACTAACAAGTGTGTGATCTGCTTTCTAGTTTGCAATGATTTTTAGCATTTTAATTTATCGTTCTTATTTTTTGTTTGGCATGGCCTGAAAACTACTTTTCCAATAAGAACTCTTGGATTAATACATTTCTTATGACTTGTGTCAGTACGGAAAGCTAGTTGCTTTGTTGATGCTATGTCTTCTACATTTGTGTGTGTAATTCCATCTCTGAGGTAATAAAGATTCTTGTCTATTGCCCACCCTTCACCATCCACCCTCCCCTCGCCCCCACCCCTCCCCCCCCTCATCCCTTCTCCTTATTATTTCATCCACACTGAGAATGCTACCCCTTCATGGAAGAGACCATGCTACAGGAGAGTCTTCAACATCAACATCATCAAATATTTATTTAACCACGGTCCAGCACAAAACAGGGAGTCTGCAAGGTCAAACTGCAGGAAGCCTTTGACTGGCATTAGCGGAGAGACTTTACAGATGGGAGTGGAGGCGGAGTTGTCATCGGATGTACTGCATGCAGTGGTGCAGGATCTCAATCCCATGAAGCTCCCGCAGCCTCTCCAAATTCCTGCACACGCACACACAAACAACCAACCCATCTAAATCAATCAACCATTCGGTCAAAACTAATCAGCTCACCCCCACCAGTTCATACAATAATAAGAATAAGGTGAAAACCCACTGCATGGTCGAACTTGCTGTTTGCTGCATTAAGAGGTCAAACTGACAGCATTAGCTCCGATCCTGTTGTAGCTCAACAGTGGTTGTATTAAATGCATTTATGTCTGCTGACCCTTGTGTACATCCCACATCCCACACCTACATTACAGCTGAACTTTGACAGGGTGACCTCCTCTCATCCAAATGTTTTTGTTCATTATTGCTATATTTTTCAAAGATATCCATTCAGGCAACTGTCTATGAAATGCTGTTGTAGGTCTGCAAACCTCAAAAGTGTCCATGCCGCTCCTGATGTAGGTAGGTCTGAGAACAGGGATACAAACTTCTCAAGTGTTAATGCCACTTCTGATATAAAATAAATGAAAGTTCCCCTCTCTTCCTCCTCCTTACCACCCCCTCCCCCCTTCCCCTAAAAAAAAACAAAAAAAACAAGCAGAACAAAGCAAACTCAATAAACGAAGAAATAAATCTTACTTGCGGTCTCCCTGTGCCAGCTTGGCCAGCAAAATGGCACAGTTCTGCTGCACCACACTTTTCTTGCCGTCCCGCGCCCAGATCAGGGTGTCCTTGACGATGTCCGTCTGAGCCAACGAGGAGCAGACGCCCGCTACTTGCGTACAGTGGCTGAGGCACAGTGCGGCGTTCCCCACGTTGCTCTCATCATTAGTGCGTAAGATGGCGGCTAAGGTGGGGATACCTGTTATAAAAAGAACCCACATGCACACACACACACACAAAACAACTTTATTACAGCTTAAGCCAAGAAGGAGCAGGTGCCAAACATCTGTATACAATGGCTGAATCATAATGCCACATTCCCCATGTTGCTTTCACCATTAGTTCATTACATGGCCACTAAAATATGGATGGCCGTTTACCCTCCCCTCCATAAAAACACGAGCTTTATTAAAGTTTGAGCCAGTGAGAAGCTGACATCTGCCGCTTGCATGGAGTATATTACTATTACTGAACTGACCTTTCATTAGGGTAAAACACTAAATAAATACCCTTATTACTATTACTGAACTGACCTGTCATTAGGATAAAACAGTATATTACTATTACTGAACTGACCTGTCATTAGGGTAAAACACTATATAAATACCCTTATTACCATTACTGAACTGACCTGTAATTAGGGTAAAACACTATATAAATACCCTTATTACTATTACTGAACTGACATGTCATTAAAATAAAACAGAATAAAAATACCCTTATTATTATTACTGAACTAACTTGTCATTAGGATAAAACACTATACAAATATCCTTATTACTATTACTGAACTGACCTGTCATTAGGATGAAACACTATATAAATACCCTTATTACTATTACTGAACTGACCTGTCATTAGGATAAAACTCTATACAAATACCCTTATTACCATTACTGAACTGACATGTCATTAGGGTAAAACAGTTTATAAATACTCTTATTACTATCAATGAACTGACCTGTCATTAGGAAAAAAAACACTATATAAATACCCATTATTTCTATTACTGAACTGAACTGAATTTTTAAAAAAACAAATAAGGGGAAAATAATAGTGTAGATGACTTCCTTACCTTGCTGTTGGACCACCGTGGTCCTGGCCTTATCGTTGAACTGAGTCAGCGCTGTCAAGCTCTTCAGGCTGTGCTTCACCAGGGGTGCTATGTCACTCTGAAATGTTCCATAGCAACACTGTACATGAGAACAGTCCAGAAAAACAACAAGCATTCAATGACACAGGTGTGACAACTGATGTTATTGTGATGTTTGAAAACCAACGACAAGCAATTGTTAGAAAAAGAAGAAGAAGATGATGATGAAAAAGAAGAAGAAGGAGAAGAAGAAGAAGAAGAAGAAGAAGAAGAAGAAGAAGAAGAAGAAGAAGAAGAAGAAGAAGAAAACAAACAAAACAACAACCAATGCAGAAATTCCCGATCAGTTGGTTTTATCACATACCAAATTCTTGTGAAACATTACCAGTATATACTGGAAAGAGAGAGAGAGAGAGAGAGAGAGAGAGAGAGAGAGAGAGAGAGAGAGAGAGAGAGAGAGAGAGAGAGAGAGAGAGAGAGAGAGGGAGGGAGGGAGAGAGAGACAGACAGACAGAGAGACAGAGAGAGATGCAGACGCACAGTTGCACCCACAAACACCCCACCCTTCACACACGCAGAAATAAACACCCCCATCTCTTTACCCCAAACACCACTTCTCTATCAACATCCCTATCTCTTTACCCCAAACACCACATTTTCATCTTCCACACACATACCTTCATATAGTTGACCAGCAGTGTGGTACCGTCATGGTCACAAACCCACTCCACTGCGGGGACGGAATGCGGGAGGATATTTCCCAGCACCGTCAGCGCTCTCTGGTGTACTGTCGCTGCTGAACACTCCGATGGGAGGAGCGACCGACAGTGCCCACAGATCCGCTGACCGAACTCACGTAGCGTGTCCGTGGACTCGTGTGTGATGTTGACCAGCAGGCCCAGCACCGATTCCAACAGCTCCGTGTCCGAACTGGTGGACGTACGAACCTACAAAACAATGTTACCATGAACGTTAGACTGAAAGAACGCTGAAGTTGAACATCTACATCCACCATTGGCGATGTCGCAGATGGGGTTCACCATGCCATGAGGGAGGGGCTATGGGAAGGAGGGTGGGGGGAGAGGTGGGAGTAAGTCAACACTGTACCACCAAAGCAATCATACTGCTAAAATGGACAGTGAGAAAATGTACACTTTCATCTTGCCCTTCACGGATTTTGAACCTGGAAATACAAAAACTGGTTGGCACATTTGGCTCTGAGGCAAGCTTGGCCATGGTTCTCTGATCCTCAACAACTAAATAATGTTACCGTCAAACTACCAAGACTAGACTTTAGAACTAACTTTGGCGATGAATTGTCTTTCAAAAAGTTAGCCTCCTTCATATCTCTGTTGTCAACCAGCACGTTGCGATTACTGGGGGAGTGGGGGGGTGGGGGGGGGGGGTTTTCGCACGAAGATTGTCTTTCCTGAGGACTTCATTCAGGTCTTTTCATACTTTGAAAAATCCGTCCCTTGATTTTCACCCAGCCCAGCGGGACACACTGACTAGCTGACAATGCAGCCAAGGGGCCATCTGTATTTAAGGCACAAAGTCCACAAAGGCAAACCGTTGGCAGCAGAGAAGCGGAGATACATCTTTCCTATCGTCCCCTCAATTCTACGGAGGACAGCAAGTAATAAGGATTTTATGTAAGATGTTATCCATCAACTCCAGGACCCTTCTCTTTTAGGCGAGCCAGCTTGATCACCAGAGTTCTACACACACTGTCACACTCACCAACAGTTCTTCACTAGCCAGCCACAGCGATCGTCTCTGAGCGAGCGTGTTGCGGACAGTCTTGTCGTTGGCAAGGTTCATAATGGCCGAGATGCAGACGCACGTCACCCTGCTCTTGCTGCCGCTGTCCTTCTGTTAACAAGTGATACAAAATAAATGCACGAGCGTGAGCAGGACTAAATAAATTAGTCAAAGCAGGAACATGGACATAGCAAGAACACTATCAAACCCGGCAGGATATCATCACTATCTACTGCCCTACGCGTATTCTTCGCTTACCTGTAAGCCTGCCCGTTGTGTGTTATGTGAGTGTTGGTGTGTGTGTGTGTGTGTGTGTGTGTGTGTGTGTGTGTGTGTTTGTGTGGGTGTGTGTGTGTGTGTGCAAAAGATTATTTTTATTACATGCGACAAGCCACATTGCCGCTTATGTTTTGGTCATTAAAGACTTCCTGATATAACTTGACTTGTCTTGAGTACAGAAAAGCATAATTCAACTTTTGACGATTTTTATGTTTTGCTACAGTGGTATTCCATGATAAGGTATTCCATTATCTGTCAAAATCCTATACCTCTTTTTTGCCTTTAGGGAGCGCTCAAAAACAAAGCTCTAAAAAAATAAATAAAAAACCATTTGTATGCCAACTGCCCCTGTACAAATAAAAATGGTAAAATGCGTACCAGTAACTCTTCAAACGACGGCAACATCTCCTCTACTCTGTCTCGCATCGTGCTGCGAAACCTAAAGGTAGCAAAAACGCGCAAAACAGAAAATAATTATGCCTAACATAACACAAACGGATCAGTATTTTATTCAACGTCTAGAAACTATGCTTAATACAGACACAATACAATACGGTCCCACCACCTGTAGCTTAGCGGTGGTGCATTCGCCTGGCACACCCATGAACCAGGTTCAAATCCTGTGAGGGGGTGTGTGTGGGGGGAAAGGGGCGGGTGCAATGATAAAAGTTCAAAGTGACCATTTTTTACAGTCCTCCTTAGCAGTATGACGATTGCTCTGGCGGTTCAATGTTGATTTAGGTCCCTTACCCCTCATCCCTGGAACGGTTTATTCCAGTCTGCCATATAGCAAATAGTGGGTGCAGACGTTAAACCTCAACGTTTCATTAATTCAAGTCAACAACACCACCACGCTAAACCTATAGCTACAAAGGCATAACGTTTCCAAGACTTCAACTGAAGAGGCATTTATTGCAAAATGTGTTTATCATAATGGACGTAATTTTGTCAACGATGGATGCAATTTCCAAGTACATGCGCTTACAAAAAATAAAATTAAGCAGTGCTACGTGACTCCTTCTGTTATGTAAAATACTGCTCATTGCTGTTGTTTAATAATGACATTTTAATCTCTACAGTAGGTAATAGACAGCAAGGAGACGCCTTGCGCGTCTTGAGTTAGATCCTACTTCAACCAGCACCTTGAGCAGCTCCTAAGCAGGAAAAGCGCTATATAAAAATAAGAACAATAAGAAGAATAACAAAACAGAAGACCGTTGAGTTCTACTCACTTCTTTTCCAGGGACATGTTGTTGAGGACGGCTGCTGAATTCTCGGCGTAGGTCTTGTTTGTGCGGATCAGGTCAAACAATGTTGACACCAGCCTGAAAGAAGACAACACCAGAGCAAAAAATTATTTCAGCGGTGAAAGTGCAAAGTTCATCATCTCAATTCAAGGACCCATGGATTCCATGCACATCGTTTATTTGTTTTACCTTTAAGCATTTGTCACATGATCTGAAACAACTCAAGGATGAATGCACATCCAGGTTTTAGCCACTAAATCAATCTCTGATGCACAACTAACATTTGGCAAAACAACTTTTTCCCCCCGCTGTTCAACACAACAAGGCTGTTTTATGGTTAAGTTTTGCAGCGAGGTAAAACAATTCTGACGGCAGAACAGCACAACTTAAAATGAATCAGCACGAATGACACACTGTGTACTATGCTTAGTAGATGATGATGATGATGATGTCCGCTTGTAAAGCGCCAGACTATACACTGCCCCAGCATGCTGGGTGCGCTCAAAAATAAAGTTAAAAAATAACAACAAAAATAATAAGGTGCCACAGAGAAACTGAATTATTTAAGCTAGCAAAGTCACAGACGCAATCAGGGGGTGCATTACAATGACGAAGCGTTACTGCTTCCGACGAAGAGAATAAACCAAGGGGTAGTCTGTGCACGCACACATTCCATCTCACGGACTTTAAAGATCCTGACGCCCATGTCCTAGACAGATGAGTGCCAGCTAAACAAATACACCCAGCAAGCACTAGGTCCCTTCTCCCCCTCCCCACCATCCCCCTCCTCCCCCATCACTGGTCACCTAGGACTGTGTCTGGGATTCAGAAGAGGCACCAAAGCAGGCAAGCCTACCCTCAATTTGAAGCTTCAGTATTAGCTTTTTCAAATTTCAGTAGTACTATTACGATTTCCGTATTTACTTTTACTACCTATTGTTTTCGCACTCATCCTTTTTGTATTATGCGAAGAATCCAGTGATAGATTGATTTGCTGCCACAATCTTCTTTTTCTTCTCCAAAGCCTCGTAATTCTTGCTATGCTGGGAGGCTTCCACGTGCCGCTTGATGTCGTTCATACCACCGGCGGAGATGCCAGACTGGTTGGCACAAATTGTACTTTTGAGTCAGTGCTGCCGCGAATAACGAAAAGACATTTCTGAATACAAGGCAATATATGTCTGCACCTTGCGCCATTTCTTTGAAGATTAAAATTCACAATCACTTTGCTTAGCCATTCGTTTGGACGCCATGTTTTGAAATCTGTCTCGCGAGCACCTATCTTCACTGCGACTGCGCAAAAACTGGTTCGGCAAACTTCGATGCCTCTACCGAAAACTTCGATGCCACGCGTCTCTACTGCGACAAACTGGGTTCGGCTGTCTTCAGAAAAACGTCACGCGGTGCATTACTACAGGCCAACAAGTTCGATTTTTTTCCCAATGTTGTTTTTATTTATTTCCAGACTGTGAAACAAGTATTTTAGTATATTCCGTAGCGCTTGCAGAGTTTTTCAAATTTCCGGAAAAAATACAGAAATTCCGTATGGGTAGGCATGCCTGCCTAAGGCAGAAAGGGGGCATCTCAGGCAGTTCGAGTTAGATGCCATATCGGCCAGCGCCTTGAGCAGCTCTAGAGCTGGAAAAAGGGCTATATAAGAACTTTTTCTTTTTTTTTAAAATGTATCCATGTCAGCATTTACCTGTGCACATCAAAGTACTGCAGGATGACCGTGCGCCCGTGGTTTGTTTGTGAGATTGTGGACAGAAGGATGAGAATGGAAGTCTTAAGTGGTTTGGCCTGACCCTTGACGCAAGCCGACAATATGCCCAGCAGTCGCTCTGCCACCCATTCCTGCTTCAGCAGATATTCCTGGTTCAAGTCTGCAGCAAGGACCACACACTAACATACTTACTATCATTGTGAATGATAATTGGTATCAATGTGACATATTGCCAATGGTGAGTGCGGATGTTAAACTTCAATGATCATTCTACTGGTATCTAATTTTGCTTCTTCTTGTTTTGAGAGCATTTACACCTATTCCGCTAAATAAAAAATGAAAATAAAATATTAAGTCAAGAATGATGTTTTAAAACATGAAATATTAAAATCATGGAGTCCTTTTTAAATTGTGATTTTGTATTTCTGACCAATTGACAAAATTGGTTTTAGACACTGCTTTTGTGGACAATAACTTTGACATATGGAAATCCGAGGACTCCCGAAGAGAAACAAATCAAGGCAAGAAACAATATTGGCAAAATGTTAAAATCGGCAACTCTTGCTAAACACTAACTTACTCCCGTTTGTATATCCCTACTACCACTGCACCCAATTATAACAGCCATCCACCACCCAAACTACCACCACCACCATCATCATCATCATCATTATCGTCATCACCACCATTAACATCATCAGCATCATCGTCATTACCATACTCACCGTTGTTTCTCACAGCCTCAGTCATGGTGTCAAAGGCAGCGGTCATGACGTCTCTCTCTTCTTTGGACAAACTCTGTGGCAATGCAGACAAACAGCGAGACAGAAATGTGTGCTCCTGCAGCATCTGTAGCCCTTGCTTCAAGCGGAACTGGGTCTGGCTTTCCTCTGTACAAAACAATCCACAAAGAAATGCACCTTTCCTCGGAAGAGCTCAATGCGTGGAAATGTGTACCAACGCCTAGAACACCTACGCACCTTATTTTCTCCCTGTATGTCATGTCTGAGTGACGAATCTGTTTGTTGCATATGTGAGAATGTGTTTAATAGGCCAGACTGTACGTTTGTTACTCAGGGAACCTCGAGTCCATGTGACAAGGGGGAAAATGGAAGCATACCGTTGTTGAGGAAAGAAGCAATGACTCGGAAGCCTCCGCTGTAGTATAGAGGTAGATGGTCAGGCTTGCGGACTTTCTCCATCACTTCGACTAAGCTCGTGGCCTCCCTGTCCCCACCGTCAAACATTTCTCTGGCTTTCTGTTCCGCCGACTGTGCTGCCTCCATGCGGTCCACTTCCGCCAGATATTCTGAAGAAAATAATGAGACAACGAGGCAACAGCATTACATGCCAGTTGTTGGGGTTTCTTTAAAAGAATGCTGAATGCATCAGCAGAAATGTTATCTATATATATATAAACTATCAGCAAATAAATAAACGATTGCCTTGTACCAAAGCTTATTTTTGGGGGTCTGTGGTAAGTAATAATAATTATTATTTATTTTGTAAAGCGCAAAATCTAAACTAAAAGTCTGCTCTCAGCCCTCGCATTCACTTACTCATTCACACATGCACTGGCAAGGATAAATAGTTACGGCATAAAAATATAAAACACTAAAACTAAGAAGTAAAAACACTAACCAAGTACAATAAAGGCATGATAAAATAGGCATTGCCAATGATGGTAACAAGTAATTAAAACGTGCACATTCATACACAAATGCACACATTCTATTCAGACAAACGTGCGCACATATTCATAATAAAATACTACAGAATGTATTATATAGATTATAACACTAATCAAAACTTGTTTACAATACAAGCTACAGTGAGCCATCGCTACTTCGTGGTTTGACATTCGCTGATTCACGACTTCGTGGATTTTTTCACTATACAACTTGTATATTAGAAAAAATATCGCGGACTTTCCAGAAATTTTGAAAATAGTTGCGATATATGAAGACCCAAAATATTTACTTAATTCCACAAAATATTTCGTTAATTCTATTAAAACATTCATAAAAAATATTATTTCCTAGTCTACGAACAACAAAACAAGCGTATAATGGCATAAAACATGAACCTTGTATTTGAATTTGTAACTAACATGATAAAAAAATTAACCATGCCCACGTATGTACCCTGTTGTTGGGAAAACACAAAGCGAAGCAGCTCGGTGACGAAGTGCGATGTAAGACGTCTGTGATTGGTTCCAATGGCGATTGATGACGAATTATTTTACTGCTTAATCATTTGTGCCTGTGTACCTTATGTACATACTGTAGATATCTGTACATTACTGTAAAGGGTAATTTGTTAACAGTACGTAAAGGGAAGGTTTTAAAAGTCCAAATACACGTTAAATAAATACTGTAAATAGGGTGTCCCTACTTCACAGATTTTCAGCTATCGCGGCCGGTCTCGGAACGTATCTACCGCGTTAAACAAGGGTTCACAGTACAACATAGCAATACATAGAAAATACATTGAAGATAACAAATAACAAAACATAAACATACGCTTTTCTTTAAAAACAGTCTTTAAAAATCCATACAGAGCCAAGTACGCTCTTGACAGCAACTCTCTCTGAACTCAGCAAAAAGATACCTACTCTCATCTCATATTTTCACTCACTCTTTATTATTTAACATAAAATAATTTTTTAAAAAATAAAATAATACATACCTTTGACCAATGTTTCTTTCTTGCCATCGATGGTGAGCACTTTGCTGTAGTTCTCTCGGGCTTCCTTGAACTTGCGTAACGCTAGGTAAGCTCGTCCCATGTGAACATATGCTTTAATGCATTTGGGGTTTGCCTGCAGACAGATATATTAAAAAAGACCAATTTTTAATAAATGTAAACGATGGCCAAATTAACACCCCCCAGTGGGGGGTGTTAATTTGGCCATCGTTTACATTTATTAAAAATTGATCTTTTTAATATATCTATATATACCCCCTCCAAAAAAACACAAAAGAACTCAAAATACATAACTTACCTCAAATTGTTTTGAAATGTACATCCACAATCAAGATAAACAAGACACTGAAATCCTAGCAATCAGTGAACAGAATTAACGAGCTTAAACCAGCAAACTAATTAATAATAGTGATAATAATAATACATTGGTTTCACAATGTATGCATCTCCTACACGCACACACATTCTCACTGAACGTTATAACAATAACAGCATGCTATCACGCGCTTTTTTCCTTCAAATAAACTCAAAGCGCTGCAATCTGAAGAGATAGCTATTAAAGAAGTTGGAATAGAAACACATTTTTAGCTGGGAAATTATAGATATCACAGCATCAATCCACAGCAGTGGATTTTTTCCTCGTTCTAAAGAGTGAAACCACTTTTTTTTCCTAGCAAATTCACTACATACTTGCTACGAGTGGCAGAGATCTTCCTGTAGAGAAAGGACATTGCAATTAGTAAAACAAATGTATGTATGTATGTTGTATCAGACAATGGGTCCCGACAGGAAGTCCTCTCCAGGATCGCACAAACAACTGCTGCCCTGGTGAAGTTGAAGCCAATTTGGAAAGACAGGACCATCAGTCTACATTCCAAGGTAAGACTGCTTCGTTCCCTTGTCATTTCCATCTTCCTATATGCTTGCGAAACATGGACCCTAACAGCAGATCTACAACGAAGAATACAAAGCATGGAGATGAGGTGCTACAGAAGACTTCTGGGCGTTTTCTATACCCAACACATCACCAATGACGAAGTCCCACAGACCATCACACAAGCCATTGGACAACACGATGACCTGCTCACCTTGGTGAAAAAAAGGAAACCCCAATGGTATGGCCACGTCACCAGATCACCAGGTCTTGCAAAGACCATCCTGCAAGGCACAGTGCAAGGAGGTAGAAGAAGAGGGAGACCAAAAAAGAGATGGGAGGACAACTTTCCAGAATGGACTGGTTTGACACTGAGCGAAACGATAATGGTTGCTGAGGACAGGGAAAGATGGAGTACGTGGTGAAACGATCATCTGTGGTGCCCCTATGACCTCCGAATTACGGGATAGGATAGGATAGGAATTAGTAAAAGAAATGTATGTATGTATGCATGTTTGTATGTATTTATTTAATAATTTCTATATATCCCTTTTCCTCAAGCTCAAGAGCTGCTCAAGGCTGTGGTCAGTACAGGATCTAATTACAGCCACACTAATGCCCACTTGCTGCCTTAGTGACGTCATCTGACGCTCAGACAACTGAGCACACTTCTGGGCGGCCAGGGATGGGGAGAAGGGAGGTAGTGCTTGCTGGGTGTATTTGTGTAGCCGGCGCTCACCCACCTAGGACATGAGCGTCAGGATCTTTAAAATCAGTCTGATGAATGCGTGCGTATGCAAACTAGACCTCAGTTTATATTCTCAGCCAAAGGAGTAGGGGGTCGCTTGCGTGTCACTGAGTGTATTTTTATTTTTATTTTTCGGCACTCCAGGGCTTTTAACCAGCTTCGAACAGCTCACCTTTCAATGCTTCAACTATCCCACTGTCACTTACACCGCAGAGCTCACACCGCTGAGCTAACTGCGCCCCTTTTCTCTTCAATATTTGCGAGCTAAATTCAACAGGATATTCTCCACCGCTTTGCACATTGATGGATTTGCAGTTTTTATAAAAAAATATATATATAATAAAAAATTCAGTTTCTCACCCTGATGGCCCAATCACAGTCCTTCAAAGCGTCGTCGAACCTGCTGAGTTTGATGAGCGTCTGAGCACGGTTAGTGTACAGCACCGAGTTGTCACGCACCAGTTCTATGGCCTGCCAGATGCAAACATTACATGTCAAGATAAACAGCCACAAAACATACAAACTTTAAACAGAGAAAACACTGTGATGGCAGTTTCTGGAAACCCTAAGGTAGAGAAATAATTATCTCACAACATAGGTGTATTTTTACTAACAGAAGAAATAAAATACTCAAGCCTCAAAATAACAGCACCCATTTTGGGGTTATGTAAAATATTTATCAGGTTTAAGACACTGACCAAGTATACAATTACAGACATCAAATCATACTAATAATAATACTAATAATACTAATACTAAAAATCAGAATGTATAAAGGAAGAAAATACCCCAATACACTCATAATATTATAAACCCTGTTTACCTAACAGCATTCTGTCACAAAGTCACACACCTATTGCTTGCTGGGACTGACCTACCACTGCGCTATGCAGGAAGGCCTTACATTACATTACACAAATCTTAGGAAAACTGGAAATGTTTATTTAAAAACAACAACAACAACAACAACAACAACAACAACAACATAGGTTTATATGAGTGGTGGTGGAGGTAACCTATAAAGTAACCTTTCTGGTCGTTGGGGAAGAGAGGCGTTTGGAACATCCCTTTTCTGAGGATCAGCTCAACCAGGGTGATGACCATCTCTTCTAATTTTGGTGAAACCTGAATGCTGAGAGTATCAATCCACATTGGATGTAAAATTCCAGCACCTTTTTAAAGTCTCAGCTGCTTGAGCAAACTGCGAGTTTGGAATAAGTGCACTATTTAAGGCAACCTTTTAGTGCTGTCGCTCTCAACTGGGTATAAAAGTCCAGCACCTTCTTAAGGTCATCTTTGCTTGAGCAAATCCTGGGTTTTGAGTAAGTGCTCTAACAGAGGCAACATTTGTGAGCTACTGCTCTCACCTGGATGTATAACTCCAATGCCTTCCCAAAATTACCCAGCTTGATCTAATGGTGCTTATTGAGTACTAAGTAATAATTTCGGCCAAAATGTTTGTTACACTCGTTGTTGGTTTTTATCAGTAGTTGATTCAGCCCCGATGCTTGAATCCTGAAAAGTGTATCTCGGATTCGTTTATCCACGCAACCTGTTCACTCAGCAACAAGGCAGGAGTCGTCGTATGAAGTTTTCCAACTTTATTCAGCGTACATCAACAACTGCATACAATCGCCTTTTCCACTTTCTCTCTTACAACTCTCAAACAGTGCGGCACATATATAGTTTCTCTATACTCTAGACAGGGTGGAGAACAACTGAATCAAGAAATCTCTGAAATCCGGCCGGGGCCAAGGGGCCAAGCCATGGTATTCGCCCCCTGGAAGAAAATGAATTTATGCTATTTTGAAAGTAATTTAGGGCCTCTCCTGAAAGCAAAAAGCACAAAGTAAACATGAATAGAAACAACAACAACCAAAAAAAAGAATGTTTTATGCACATGTCTTTCAAAAAAGTTAAGAATCTTGATTTGTAGGCCTAACAAAGTTTGAGGTCCACCACTGTTACACACAAACTCCACATTTCAATTTTACTGGGCACACGTTTGTCTATTTTTTAGCTGTAAACAGGCAAGAATTTTTATAATTTTAGAGATATTTAGGGGTACGTTAGTAAAAACACTACATCTTAGGTATTAGTGACTAGTGTATAGATTTAAATGAAATAAAATGCAAAATGAACAAAAATAAATCTCTTTTGATTATCTACCTTTTTATACTTCTCTTGTCATGTCTTGTTTTTTATTACTCCATGTGTATACAATAAAAAAAAGTTTTAAAAAGTCCAAACAAGCCCCCTCCTCTTCTTCACTTTCATGCCAGTCTGAAAGATCGTATGCATGCACACTACTGACACTAATTGTCTAATGACTAATCAGTCTAATGTCAGTACTCAGTACCGATCTCTTCCTCCGACCCCAAGTCCATTTCTCTCACTTTAATGTCTGATAAATGGAAGCCTGTAAACTCCCCTTCATCCGTCGAAGAATCCAAACCATCCATTTTAGACACACACACAAGAAAATTTGAAAAAAAAAATCGAAAAAACGAACGCATCACAGAGAAAACTTGTGGAAATGCAGACGAATGTTTTCACAACAGAATTTAACCGGAAGTCAATTGCCGGAAGTCTCGCAATCTTTCAAACAACGCGAGAATATAACCACAAGGTTGATACGGACGCTTTTGGACGTTTTGCCCGTTTAGACCTTCGGCCGCTTTTGGCCGCTAAGCCCAGTAAAGGGTAGCCCTCAGCTTCTCACACTCGGAACTCAATATTTTTTTCTCGGAAATGCAAATGCCTTCCGCGGAAATCCGCGGATTCGCGGAGAATTCTCCACCCTGTCTAGAGAATGTTAGAACATTCCAGCGTGACGCAGTTACAGCCAATCACAGAAAAATTCGTCATCAGAACTGTCTTACGTCATATAACCTCACCTAGGCCAGAAGAATCTCAGCTACCCGTTGATCTATCTAGACGCTTCGATCGATAGTAAACAAGCAACCCTAGAAGATTCTACAATAATATCAACCGACGAAAATTATCAACGTTATACAAAGCTTCTTCTAAATTCAATCAAAGGTAAATACACTCTGTTATTGAATGCGTTAAAAACAAAATGATCGGATCTATCGTGCGTGTCTCAAATGTAACAATGTTAGCGCTGTCAGTCTTACTTCGGTGTACAACTCCAGTGCCTGGGGAAAGTCGCCTTGCTTGAGCAAATCCTACTTTCTGGGTAAACGCGCTAATGTAAGCCAAAATGTTTAGCACTCTCAGCCTTACCTTTGTGTAAGACTCCAGCGCCTTCTCAAAGTCACCTTGTTTGAACGCTTCATTGCCTTGCTCCTTGATAACCTGAGCTTCTTTCTCTCGCTTCTTGCGTCTCTCTGCCCGCTCCTTGGCGTCCGCTTCCATCGCAGCCAAGAGGGCTTCTGGATGACCAACAAATATAAAATTGAAGATCAGCACGCATAATAGATAGAGAGAGAGAGAGAGAGGGGTATCACAGTAAATGTGTGTGGGTGGGTGCGTGCTTGGGGGTGGGGGTGCCTGCAGGCGTGGGTAAAATAAAATGTTTGTAAAGCGGGTGGAAGTGCTTATAATGAACATCATTAGTTTATTTCATAGCTTATTTCTTATCTCTGATGTACATCACACACACAAATATCTTTAGGCATCATGTTGAGGACAATAAAACTATTCATATTCATATACTGATGATGAGAAGAAGAAGAAGAAGAACAAGATGACAAGCCATTCAAACGTATCTCCAGATACATACATATAACCGATAAAGTGCACAATTTTCCACCGTAAATAAATACAGGACTAACCTTGTTCACAGGCGCTCGTGTTACCCGCCACTCCCAGGTCATTGCGACTGCTTTTGTTGATGACTGTTTTGCTGAAACCTGGAAGATAAAATCAACAATTAGGATAAATTATAACTACAACTTTTTTAACTTCAACTTTTCCTGAAAAAAATATACAATAGGATTTTCATCTTCTTGATGACCGTTTTGCAAAAAACCTGGAAGATGAAATGAAATAATTACAATAAAATTATAACTACAACTTTTTTTCGTTCTTAACCTTTCCTCAAAAGAAAATAAGATACAACAGGGACTTCAACTTCTTTATCATGGCACTCTTATTTTTCAGGACACATTCCATTTCCAGGCAACAGTCTACATATTTTAGTCTTGAAGTACAAACATCAACCTGAAACTGAGGAATATTCGTTCAGTATATATGGTAAAATGACTGGCGTGCTAAAACTAGGTCTATGAAAACACTAGGTCTTGCAGAAAAACATGTTGCAGTGCTGTGAGTCTTATCGCTCTTCAAACGCCAACGAATAAAAAGCATTTGACTATTTTAGTATTTCACTAAACACATTTTTTGTTATTGTTTATGCGAGCTAACAACGTTTTTTAAAACCACCAAACGGGTCCCTCAGCACTTGCTTGAATGTGAGTAAAAATCCTCTGGGGCAACCTGTATCTTGTAGCTGACTTGCCAGACTGATGCCCCTCTTAGCTGCTATCCCGACTCACCATCCATTCAGTTTTCAATAATTGAGTTCACAGGCCACACAGAGAAATGCTTCAGGCAAGTAACTGAATAACTAGCGCAGCAGGCGAGTTGAAATGTCTGGCTTTCAGCGACCCTTTCGCAACAGATATATTCAAACCTAAACAATAATGAGAAACAAATGAATAATACAAATAAAGTAATTATAGTGCTGAAAACAAAACTACACAATTTGCATTGTTCTGTCTTGTGTTCAAATTACCGTTCTCTTCATTTATTTATCCATTGGTTTCTCGGTCCATCCATTTACTACGTACTAAAACACTACACACTGTAATAGAGAGTCATAACATGTCATTACCTGTAGTAGTCTTAGGAAGATCGTCGTCGTCCTTGTCAGCTTTGCTGGTCTGCGTCTTGAGGAACTGATCCGCTTTCTGCATGGCGCTTTTGAGCTGTTCCTCATCTCCACAGTTTAGACCCTTGACAATGGATTCTACGGGAGAGCAAAACAAGCACAAAGAAAAGCTGTAACACACAGATAGCGCTCGTCTTGCCTACACAAACAGGACTGGAGTTTACTGATAGCATATGGGAAATGATCCAATATTAGATGTTATCCTCTGGAGAATAAAAGGAATGAGAGCAAAGGGCAATCTCTCCTTCTCTGCTGCCAGTGATTTGAGTGTGTGGAACTGTGAGATAGATTTGCAGATGGCCATTGTGCCGAGTTCTCAGCTCGTCAGTTTATCGGCTGGGCTTTGTTGAAAATCAAGTGACTGATTTCCAGTAGCATCTGAAGATGTCTGGATTGATTCTACGGAAAACACATAGCAAGACTGCTCAGGGCTCACTCCAATTCAGTAATAGTCAGCTAGTAATTAAGTCAGTTTTAAATCATTGTTTAATGGGTCCAGTGGACTACACTATTCAATAATTCAGTAATAATTTCTTCTCTTCATAATAAAATTCAGTAATAATTTCTTCTCTTCGTAATAAAATTCAGTTATAATTTCTTATGGAAAAAATATAGGGTCACGATGGACACAAAAAAGATTATTGGACATTTTTAAAGGGTCACCATCATCAGTGATAATTATTTCTGAAAAATTAAGGCAGGGTCACTCTGGGCATGAAAAATCCTATTGAAAATGTGTAGTCACAGAATCCATGAAAATTCTTTCTAAAAATGAAAAGAATGACATGAAAAATGCTACTGAAAATGTATCCAGACTATGCTAGAATTTTCAGGGAGTCACATCATCTGTCACTAATTGTATCCCGTAACTCAAAGGTCATTGGGGCACCACAGATGATCGTTTAACCAGCGTACTCAATCTTTCTCTGTCCTCAGCAACCCTCATGTCTTCACTACGTGTCAAGCCAGTTTATTCCCAAATGTTGTTCTCCCACCTCTTTTTCTGTCTCCCTCTTCTTCTGTTTCCCTGCAGGATGGTCTTTGCAAGACCTGATGCTCTGGTGACTTGGCCATACCATCGGAGTTTCCATTTCTTCACCACTGCGAGCATATCATCGTGTTGTCTGATGGCTTGTATGATGGTCTCTCGGACTTTGTCATTGGTGATGTGCTGGGTATAGGAAATACCAAGAAGTCTTCTGTAGCACCTCATGTTTCGCAAGCGTAAAGGAAGATGGAGATGGCAGATTATTCTGAGGTTGAAAATCTGTTTAGGGGTACTTCTACTTTCACAGTTGATTTTGCATATTAAATAAAATGATTGGCTCTCATGTGAAGCACATTACCAAAGTTGAACGCGAACAGTAGAAATTTTATACGTCACTCATCAGGGCAGAAGTTTGCGGATTCAAGTGATGCCTATCCTATCCTATCCTATCCCGTAACTTGGAGGTTGTAGGGGCACCACAGATGCTCGTTTAACCAGCGTACTCCAACTTTCCCTGTCCTCAGCAACCCTGATTGTTTCGCTCAGTGTCAAACCAGTCCATTCTCGAATGTTGTTCTCCCACCTCTTTTTAGGTCTCTTTCTTCTTCTACCTCCTTGCAATGTGCCTTGCAGGATTGTCTTTGCAAGACCTGATGATCTGGTGACGTGGCCATACCATCGGAGTTTCCGTTTCTTCACCACTGTGAGCAGGTCATCGTGCTGTCCAATGGCTTGTGTGATGGTCTGTTGGACTTCGTCGTTGGTGATGTGCTGGGTATAGGAAATGCCCAGAAGTCTTCTGTAGCACCTCATCTCCATGCTTTGTATTCTTCGTTGGAGACCTGCTGTGAGTGTCCATGTTTTGCAAGCATATAGGAAGATGGAGATGGCAAGGGAGCGCAGCAGCATTACCTTGGAATGTAGACTGATGGTCCTGTCTTTCTAAATTGGCTTCAACCTCGCCAGGGCAGCAATTGTTTGTGCGATCCTGGAGAGGACTTCCTGTCGGGACCCATAGTCTGATACAATGGCTCCTAAATATTTGAAGCTATGCACTGTGTTGAGGGAATGGCCTTGGATTTTGATGTCCGTGTTGATGCCATTGGTGTTGTTGGTCATCATTTTGGTCTTCTCTGCACTTATTTCCATTCCAAAGGCTCTGGAGATGGTATCAAGCCTCTGTACCAGCTGTTCAAGTTCTTGTTCTTCTCCAGCTAATCCATCAATGTCATCCGCAAAATGGACGTTGGAGATTGTTCTACCCCCTATGCTAACTGTGCCTTCCACAAAGGCATCTGACATGATGCGCTCCAGGAAGATATTGAAGAGTGTTGGAGAGAGTAGGCATCCTTGACGCACACCGATTGTTGTTCGGAACCAGTTCCCGATGGCGTTGCTGTGGAGGACTGTATTGGTAGCCTTGTCATACAGGCTTTTGATGACTTCAATCATGTTAGGACTGATGTTGTACACTGTCATGGTTGCCAACTAACAAAATGGTAATTGGTATAATCCTTCATGTGAAGCAAATTTTATATAAATCACATCATGTCAACTCAGTCAAGTGTTTATCTGCATTAGTACTAGAGCATTACAAACTTCAAAAACTACAGAAAACATATAGTGCTTTGATATGCAGTATTTGGCGGTAAGAGTTAATAATGCTTATTCTGAAGTCTGTCTTCAAACCGCACGTTGCTAATACTCTGATATTTGATGGCACTTTCATTAGTTTCAAGATCATAAACGATACTGTGAAGAAACTATAATACCTAAAAAGACTGTGAAGATATATGCCAACAACAAACCCTACATCACCAAGGAAACTAAATTAACTTTGAACAAAAAGAAACAGGCTTACAAGAACAATTTAGATAAAGAAACTAAGAAACAGATACAGAAAGAAATAAACAAGGACATTCGAAAAGGGAAAGAAAAATACAAGGAAAAAATTGAGGAACATTTTACAGAGAATAATATACAAAGAGTGTGGGAGGGAATGGGATTAATGTCTGGGTTCAAAGGTAAGAAAGGGGGGAGTGCACAACTTGGGGAATGTACTCAAGAATATGTAAATGACCTCAATAAGTTCTACTGTCGTTTTGACTGTCAAGATTTTTCTAGTCAGAGAGAGCAGTAGGAAGGATTAATGGGGAGGAAAGGGGAGGAAGGAGAGGTTGAAAGTCAATTAGTTAGTGAGGAGGATGTAAGCTTAGCATTTACTAAGTTAAACACTCGAAAGGCTGCTGGTCCTGACAAAGTTACACCTAAGTTACTAAAAACATGTGCTAACCAACTTGCTGGTATTTTTACTGTTCTTTTTAACATGTCTTTTACTCAGTCTGTTGTACCTAATCTTTGGAAGATGTCATGCATAGTACCTGTTCCTAAAAAGAATCCAGTCAAAGTTTTTAATGATCTTCGCCCTGTTGCTTTAACCTCTGTCACGATGAAAGTTTTTGAAAAATTTGTTCTTAATAAGTTATATGTTTTAGTATCAGATTTTATTGACCCACTGCAGTTTGCCTATAGAAGTAAGAGAAATGTTGAAGACGCTGTTCTTTTTGTTCTCAACAAAATGTACTCACATTTAGAAAATGCAAATTCTTGTGTCAGGCTTATGTTCTTTGATTTTAGTAGTGCTTTTAATACTATGCAATGCCATTCACTTGTTCAAAAACTAGCAGGCATGAATGTTGATATTAGAACTATTCTATGGATTTTTGACTATCTTACAAATAGACCTCAGTTTGTCAGAGTTCAAAACAATTCCAATTCTATTGTATACAATTCTAATATTGTGTTGACTAATACAGGAGCCCCTCAAGGAACTGTTCTAGCACCTTTTTTGTTTTCTTTGTACACCGCAGACCATAGACAAAAGCACGAATCCTGTCCCTTGATAAAATTTGCAGACGACACGGCACTCTCTGGTCTTATTACCAACAACATGGACAACATGTACAGAGATGAAATAGATAGCTTTGTCAACTGGTGTGATTCGAATTTTCTAGATCTAAATGTAAGCAAAACAAAAGAAATGATAATTGATTTTAGGAAGGGAAACAAGTTTGATTTTAATCCTATCTTTATCAAAGGAGAAGAAGTAGAGAGAGTGCATGCATATAAGTATTTAGGTGTGGTTATCGATGATAGATTCACTTGGAAAGATAACACAAACTACATTTACAAGCGACTGCAAAGTAGAATGTTTTGTTTAAGAAAACTGAGATCCTTTAATGTAAAACAGGAAATTTTACAAATGTTTTATACAGCTGTAATAGGAAGCATCATTTCTTTTGGAATCTCATGTTGGGGAGGAAACGTATCACAAACAGAAAAACGAAGATTGGACAAACAGATAAAAAGGGCTAGTGGGGTGATTGGGAGGGAACAGGATGACATGGCGACGATACATAGCAGACACGTGACAAAAAAGCTGACTGCAATTTTGGCTGACAGTAACCATCCACTTTTCTTGGAATTTGACTCTCGACGGATAGACAGGAGTGGACGTTTTAGGGCACCAGCGGGAACATCAAATAGGTACAGGAACTCATTCATACCACTTGCCATTCAAGCACATAACAAACAAGTCGGTAGGTCTTACTAAACATACTCTACAACTCTCATGCAGCTTAGTTAGTTTATTTTTTTATTTTTTCTTTATTTATTTATTTATTTTTAAAACTGCTTAATTGAAATATCTGCATTATGAAAATATGTCCAAGTGTTTGAAGATCATTAATAATGTATAAATATTTATGTGTGTGTAAAAGAAGAATGAATGGACATGTTTAATTGACAGACAATGTAATTTCCATGCTTTTGGAGTAATAAAGTAATATCTTATCTTATCTTATCTTATCTTATCTTATCTTATCTTATCTTATCTTATATAAGTTCGTATATCTTGACAGTTATAACTTGTTACTTGACATGGTGGTTTATAAAGAACCAACTTTGTAACTTTTAATACAAAGACAAGTCAACCCAGTTTTATAATTAACCCAAAACTTCAATTATTTATTAATTGTTACCTATTTCTTCCACTTTGTTCAAGAAATTTTCAACATCCTTGGCCGCGTTTGACGCCATGATGCTTGTTTATGGCAACTATGTGGGGACACTTATTAAACTTATATTCACGCACTCATTACTTTTGTTATTTAAGCCATTAGTTGTACAGAATTAATTATAAAAATATTTTATTACAGTATATTTAGATCATTTATTCAAAGTAGAATTTAAACTTTTAACAATTCGAAATGTATTTGTTCCTTATACATTAAATAATGAACTGTCCCCTGAAAACGGAAACCGGAAGTTTGAAAAAGTTCTTCTTGCGCACGCGCAATGAATACATTCTTTACAGATAGCGGTTTGGTTGGCAAGTTACACAAACTTAAAGGTAGGTTTCGGTCAAATTATTATAGTCTAATTTTATTTAATTCACCAAGACAATTTTTCCCACTTTCTATTTTTGATTTTCACAATTGTTTTCAGATACAATCTGTACTATTGAAACTGTGCATTTATTTTTCCCTAATTTTTGTGTGTGTATTTGGATACCACAATATATTATTTTTAATATATCATAATAATTAATATTAATATTATACTATGATCATACAATGCAACCTGCACATACACATCTAAGTTTAATTTTCCACAGCAGAATCAAATTGAAAAGAAACAAATTTGTGGTAAGCGCTACTTCCCGCTAATAGTTGGATGGTTGAGAACAGAAATTTAAAAAATGATACGTTTTTGTTTGTTGTCAAGGTTTAGCGATGGTAAAAAAAAGTTGTTTTTCTCCATGATTGTTTCAGCAAAATGTCAGAAGAACGGCGTAGAGGAGGAGGAGAAGAGGGAGGAGAAGAAGGAGGGCCAGGGTTGGTGTACATGCCTTTTGTCATCATGGAGGAGTTGACAGACAAATTGCGGCTTCTAGATTACGACCGCAGCTTTCTGCGCAAGCTGAACATCAAACCCATCTCCAAGTATGAAAGTTTAAAATTCAAACATCCCTAGAACTTAGTTATTTTACAATGTGTATTATTATTATTTTTTTTAATGATCAATTGCAGTGATCATGAATACATACTAATGACACACACCAAAATCAAATTTGATGAGCTTCTTTTGACGTAAGACATAAGATATTTCTTTTCCTCAAACAAATAAAAAATAATTATAATATTAATAAAATAAAATTGGAAAAGTTACTCCCGGCCATGCGAAACACACAAACAAAATAATAAAGGAATAACAATCGATGATGATGATGAATATGATACCAAGGTCTATTCATTACTTTTACTGGCTAACGTTTTGTATGGTGCATGTAATTTCTGCTTTACTCGCCTAACGTTTGTTACTATGCTTCACTTGGAAGCTGAATAAGGGTCATTCGTGCTGAGCGTGACCCTTGCGTTTTCAGAATGAAAGAGGAGGGGGGTTAAACTAGATAGTGGGGTGGAGGTCGTCTCTATGGAAGTGATATTTTATTATTATTATTATGAATATTTATGTGTCTAATCTAGACTTACAGAGATGCCAACCCTCACGGTTTCGCCGTATTATTTTCCAGTGGCAAATAGTTTTTTTACGGATTTACGCTGAAGTCATTTTTCTTACGGCGAGAATAATTTTTACAAGAATATATATTTCCAGCTGATGATTATGGCAAAAGGACTGTTACACGTTTCAGACTGATTACACTTAGGCTCTGTCACAATATAAAATAATGCAGCAAATTGTATAACGACCTTATAAGGTAATAAATCTATTTGATTAGTTTAACTTATTGCATATCGTAATTCACAACCTTGTTAGCTGCACTGAAGCAGACAAAACAATGCAAAGAAATCAATGAGATTTACCTTTTTTTTTTAAAAATGTTATGCCGATACACAACCTCAAAGCGATTTATTTTAATTAACTCTAACATTGTGCTGTAGCAGGTTGATGTTAAAAATTTTGCGAACTGACATTGCTTATCCTTCTGACTTTGGTCGGGGTCAAGTTTTACCACAGATTATTATAGAGTTCTTTTGCGGAGCTCAGTCATCTTTGATTTTTCCTATATGATTTTTAATAAGAAATCTCAATCCTGGACCTTTGCTCCCTCTTGTCTACTGACAAAAGTTTAAATCTACTAACAATTTATAAATTTCTCACTGACAGATTTTTCTACAGGTTGGCATCTATGGACTCTAGGCGCTTACATGAGTGCAGGACAACTTTAACTAAAAGATAAAATGAGGAAAACTCACTATTAACAGTAACCTTATATATAAAAACTATTGACTCTAGTACATACCCACACACACTCACACGCACAGTCTCACACGTGAACTATGACTTTGTAGATCTTTTTCATCGAATTTCAGTTGGTAGAAGGAAGATAATGAGTTCTGATAGAGGATTTAAATGACTGAATTGAAGATGAATTTCTGAGAGAAACGGACAGTCTGTTTCAAATACTAGGGAAATAAGAGAAAGTATGTTCATGATTTTGTATGCACAAATGGAATATTTGCTATAATTGTAGACGATGGCTATATGCATTCATCAAAAGGCCTTTCTTATACAATTACCCAAGTTGAGACAGAAATAAACTTAAAATACTCAAGTGTTACGTTGAAACGCGAATGGTAGTACGTCGGAAGCGCGCACGATAGATCTAATCGTTTCGTTTTGCAAAGTATTCAATGATGGAGTTTATTTACCTTTGATTTGAGTTTGCATTGTTGTTAGGAGAGGCTTTGTATAACGTTGATAATTTTTGTTGGTCGATATTGTTGTAGAATTCTCTGGACCCGCTTGTTTACAATCGATCGAAGTTTCTTGATGGACGTAGATAATGGCGAATATTCTGGGACGGGAAATAATTATGTATGACGTAAGACAGTAATGACGAAGTTAGAAGCGATTGGTTAAATTGCGTCAAACGAGATTGATCCAGGTTATTCGGGAGTATCAAGAGACTATTTAAGTGCCGCGCTGTTTCAAAAATGACATAGAATAGATTGTCGTTGATAGTGAAGTTGGAAAGTAAATTTGAGAGTGGAAAGGTGATTGAGCGATTGTATGCAGTTGTTGATGTGTGCTGAATAAAAGTGGAAAACTTCATACGTCGACTTTGTGACTTGTATGCTGCTTGAGCGGGTTGCGTGAATAAACGAATCTGAGTTACACCCTATCAGGAATTCAGCATTGGGGCTGAATCAGATACTGATAAAGAAGACACCATCATCGAACCGAGTGTAACATCAAGACATAAAATACATAACAGTTGAAACACAACACCAATATATGTTTTGCTAATTTTATGGTTCTCTTCTTTCTCACTCAAAGTAGTAGAATAATAATTAAAACAAAATTCAAGGAAACTATAAGTCCTAAAGTAATAAAATAATAAATAGCTGAATTATAATATAATCTTATTTTTCTCTGAAGTAATCGAATCCTGTTTCCGGTCTGACAGCAAATTACATTTATCAATTCATGAAAATATTTTATGCATTTACAAAATTAGTTTAAATATTATATTTCCAACAAGTAAATCATAAAATATAAATATTCAAATTACCATGTCTGTCATGAACAAAATCCAGAATCACCACAGTGAAAAGTAGGGGTAGCCTATATGGTAACACAATATTTCCAAGACACACAAAATAAGCATTCACCATTTTGCCATAGTCTATTTTTCATTCAAGTAATACCCCCTATCCTAGTCCTATTTCATTTAATCACAGACACTCTCAGATGCACACGAGAGCAACCTTCTGTTCTCCAAACAGTCTTTATATAGCCGTGTCTCATCACCAAGATATTCCTGAACTAGGAAATATAGTACCGATCCATTGCGAATATACGAATACATATACCACATGCCTATGTCAACAGCTGCAGCTTGCGTACTTACTCTAAACATGTGATGCATACACAAATATAAATACTTACTAATTAACTTCATGACAAGGTGACATTTTGTACTGTATTTGTACCACTATATTTTTTTGTAAGATAATTGGACGTTAAAACTATATTGTTTGGTTACACGTACAGACACTATTTTGTCATCCCCACCAACCCAGGAGAACAGTTCTACATGTTTACCTCACTGGCTGCCTGGCTACTGAGGACAGCAGGCAAGAACTTTGAACAGCCGCAAGAGGTGAATACAGCTCATTTTGCTTATACTTTCCTTTTCTTTGCCTGTGCTAGTTATTTGGAGTTTGTTGGACATGAATTGTTTTTCAGTTTTGTCCGTGGGTCAGTATGCGTAATCATAGTTATAGACTAAGAGCATGTTCAGTTGTTGCAAAATTGGACATGCATTCTCTTAACCATAGATGATTATTGTATGGCGGAAGATGTGTACAAGTTTTAAATGTTTCTGCTTTCTCAGACAAACAACTCCAAGTGCAAGCTACTAGTGCAACTGTAACTTTTTCAAACAGAGACAAAACGCCCTCAGTCACCTTAGTTAAACGTCAACTCTTTAATTGATCGAAATGACAAAGTGATAATAACATTACTAACAAATTTGATAATTATTTTCTTCTTCTCATGAGTAGCATCATTAATTTTCTTTCATTTATCAGAATCATTATCACCACTATTTCTATTATTTCATGTTTTCCATTTTCCACATTAAGTTACAAAACTAGGAACTCGCCTATATAACAGAGGCAAACAGTTTCAGTCAGCTTAGTCAAATGACAATGGACACTCCAGCGGCTGGGTATACTAAATAAACCTGTGAGT
Source organism: Oncomelania hupensis (assembly GCA_036898135.1). Lineage (NCBI taxonomy): Eukaryota > Metazoa > Mollusca > Gastropoda > Littorinimorpha > Pomatiopsidae > Oncomelania > Oncomelania hupensis. The sequence continues at coordinate 7,773,485 of CM072525.1, read as the reverse complement.
TCTTCAATTTCAATAGATCTTGTTTTATCTAGATCCTTCCTTCATTACTAATAATATTATGCACACACACACACACACACGCACACACATACACACACAGTATTGTATTACACCATCGTTACATTTTTTTTTTGGGTATACTAATTACTGCTTGTTGGATAAAATTGTATGGAATTCAGTTGATAACAGACTGATGACAGACTTTATTTATAAATGTTATTTCCCTGCTGTGGTAGTTTGTAAAGTGTTCTTAAAGGCCTGTCTGCCATGTTTGTTTATCCAATGAGCTCATATCTTACCTCTGACTTTGCAGTAGATCTGTTGTTGTTGGAATTGTTCCTTTCACTATTTGGAAGTAGTTTTTAAGAATCTTTCTTGACAAAAAAAAGTGTTTTGGTGAAGTCACACTGCATAGAAGATACTAACTGAGGCTTAAGGTTTTCCTCTGCCAATTTCTGCCGCTTGGTCATAGAATTTAAAGTTTAGCTGCTATCCTGATTTAGTCTAAAAAAAAAACCACAACAACCTTTTTAGCAACTGAGAAGATAGATAAATAGATAGTCGATGTTTATAGGGTCCAGCAAGAGCTGAATCAGGACCACGGCAACTGAGAAGCATAAAGAATGCTCTATAGAATGGACCGTAAAGTGCAAAAGAGTAGTTGCTAACGTGCCGCGAAGCAAAGTAGCGATAGAAATAATTATCTCTTAACTCATTGGAGGCAGAACGTTTTTGCCATATTTATTACTTTTTAAGAGTATTTTTAAAAATTTAACCACCTAATATATAAAAGATAATATAGAAAAACTATACATGTTTGTAAAGATCATGGCATATTCTTTCAAGAAAAAAACAATAGAAAATACACTTGTTCACCTTTTGTAAGAAAATATCACTCAAGTATCCACACTGTACACGAAAATCCAAAATGTTTTTGGATATCCAGAATATGTTGTATAATTATTCACCACAAAGCAGGTTAGTTTTGCACTATTGTTAAAAAATAAATTCAGATTATGTTTCAAAATGTATATGGATGATTCTTGTAGATCAATACACATAAAATTGTCGGCACAAAATTGGCTGCCATTTTGGAATTAAGGTAAAAACATGTACCCAAGAAAATTACTCTCACAGCAAAAATACTCGGTTTTACAGTTAAATACTCAGTTTCGCAGTTAAAGGAAGGTACCAATCCAATTAGAAATTATTAGTCTTGCTCCCAATTGTTCTCTCCCTTTAGCAGTTGGGTTGCTTGTAATGGACACTACCGATCTTCCTAAGACGCGCTCCACTGGCAACAATACAAACAAATCAGGCCTCCTATGACATGCATCGCCAGCAATGAGTTAAGCCGGTTGTCAGGACAAAAGTCAGGCAATACTATATACCATTCATTTGGTTCTGTTGATTGCGGTTATTTCCCTTTTACTATATCTGAAACCAATGGCTTCATTTTATCACCACACTTGACGAAGACAAACCTCAACATGGGTTTTAACTTTTTTGAAGATTCGGGGAGGTTCAAAACCTTTTTTTTTTCGAGGTTCTCAGATCGCAAACTAGGTTCAGCAATTTCAGTTTGGGATATGAGAACCTGGAAAAAACCATTTTGAACCTCCACAAACCTTGTACAAACCTTTGAATGATAACTGGCCATAAGGGCAGTAAACAAGCAATGCAACCTGTCACGCAAGGCTCATACAAGCATGGAAAGTCTTGCAATTTCAGAATTGGTTTTCCCTGCCTGAAAAATCATGAACATTCCAATAAAATCATGGAAAAGTCATGGAAATTTTAATAAAGTGGGAAAACTATTTTGTTGTTTTTGATTTTTTTTTTCAATATTTTTTATTTCCTGACGTCTTGATCAGATCAAATGTTAGGAGAAAGCTAGCAAAGGAGAAGAGGGAAGACTTTCTTGAAATTCCTAGGAATATCGATGCTATTATTAAACCCCAAGAAATGTACGTGTAAAACTAAAGCAAACAATAAAAAAATAAAATAAACGACCTTGAGGTAATTTGTACAATTGTGTGTGTGTGTGTGTGTGTGTGTGTGTGTGTGTGTGTGTGTGTGTGTGTGCGCATAGGGTGTTTTGAGCGGTTCACATCTGTCCTCTAAAAAAATCACTTGGGCAGGGAAAAGTCAAAGACAATCTAGACTCATAACTCTGTATGAACCCGCAGTGTGGAATCCATATTCTGGCTACCTAAAATGGTTATCGGCACAGTTTGGCAGAGAGGTGATTATAAGCTAGTATGCGGTGTGTAGGGAAGTTTTACTAAGGAACATATTAAATGTAACAGCATGTGGTACTACTGTATTTCTTCAACAAAATTCTTTGGGTTTATTGGTTGCACATACACGTGTCAGTAATGTTACTTTTGTGTATTCTTGCACATTTCTACAGCAGTATGTTGTCTTTTTTTTTTTCTTCAGTACGATGACCCCAACGCAACCATCTCTAGTATTTTGGATGAAGTCCGCAAATATGTAAGTTTCTTGTTTGAATATTTTAGTTTTTGCTCCTATCTTATTAATTTCTTAATTTATTTATTTGAATATTCTACTTTTATTTTATTTTTATTTATTTGTCGTATTTTATTTATTTTATGTATTTTATTTACTTTGTATTTTAGGTGGTAATGGAAGGGAGGCGAAGGGAGAGGGAGGAGGGGGGTTTTTGAGTGTTTGTGGCTAAATATTTTACAGTATACCTACAAGTTTAGGTTTCATATCTTGCAACAGTTATATTTTATATTTTAACAGTTTTCATTTTATCTTGAATCGCTATAATGGTGAGAGATGTGCTCATATTGTTGTTATTATTATTTTTATTGATAATATTTATTAATATCCTTGACTCCATAAGATTTCTGAACTTAATGTTTGTATTATTATCTTAAAAGATTTTTGTTTGTAAGCATTAGGAGTGCTGAATGAAACATTTTACTAAGGAAATATCAGCGAGCTTGGCCTTCATGAACTTGTTTATGTGCGAGATTTTTCATTTAGTAGTAGTAGTATTTTTATGATTATCTAAAGAGATTTGTGTTTATGGCAGATGTCTGTATTAGGAGTGCAAAATGAAAACTTGCAGTGTGTAAATACATGAATCAGCAAACTGGACTTTATGGGTTGCTTTGTTGACTTATTTTATATTTATCTTCTGTTGCAAAGGGTCACACCATTGACTTCCCACCCTCCAAACTGAAGCAGGGCTGTGGAGAGCACTGTATTTATGTCTTGGACAGATTGGCCGACGAGGCCCTCATTTCTTCGGGATTCAAATGGAAACGGTAATTTTTGACTCGCATGCATAGAAAATCTGTGCGAGATGAGTCCTAAATAGTCCAGAAATGACATGACCCCCCCAAAAAAAAAGTGGGTCATCCATCCATCTGCTGTCTAGACGTGCAAAGCTTGCAAGTGGATTAATATCTCAGAACCTATTTCAACTATCACAATCAAACTTGATAAGATGGTGTATATCCATGAGACCTCATAAATGGTCGGTAAATGAATGACTTCACATTAAGATCAAGGTCACAAGGTCAACAAATGTTATTAAAAAAATTGACAATTTTTCACAAAATTTCACTTTTTTTTCAAAGTTATTAATATTGAACTTAGGATTCTTTGATGCATGATAGATATCAATGAAACACCCATCCTATGTACATTTGGTCAACCTCACTCCAAGGTCAAGGTCACTGGAGTTGTCCAAAGTCAGTATAGGTACTTTAAAGTTACCTTGACCCTAAACTATGAGGGATATAAAGTTCAAACTTGTTGTATTTAGAGATGATAGATTGGTCTTTCATATATGTTCCATTTTTTTGTTGATCTTGAAGGTCAAGGTCATTTTAGGCTTTGCAAAAACATACAAAACATGGGTAATTTTTTTCATGGAGGGTGTGCTTTAAATTAAAATGACAACAGTTTTTAAAGTGAAGAAGAACCCAGCTGATGCGTCAGCCACCTGCTGGTGGCAGGCTGAAACGAACAGGCATACACAAAAACTTTAACGGGGGTAGCTCAGTTGAACAAAAGACATTTGACTGCACTAGATGCTGGAGGTTTATTGCATCTTGGGCGGTTTTGAGTTCAGCCCTGATAGCAGCTAGCACCTTGAGAAGCTCTTTGGGCTGGTGAGCGCTGGGTTATAAGAATAACGACTCCACCTTTTCCACCTTTAAGCTGAGGCTGGTGTTGTTCCTTGCAGGCCCCAGTACCCGGAGGAAGAAACGGAAGAGGAGAATTTCGTGGAGGACGATTCAGAACTCCAGCTTAATGAAATTGAGAAGACTATGATGATGGGGGTAGGTGTTCAGTTTTAGTTTAGTTTTCATTGAATCTAAAATCAGTCATTATTTTCAACAGCCATTAAAGAGCAAGGAAGAAAACAAGGCAAGGGAGGCAAGTTGCATTAAACATATAGAAAGGTCAGTATCCTGCTCTCAAAGGTGGGCAAAGATTGTGACAATAAAAGCCTCTCATGCAGGGGACGCTGAGGTTGTACTCTAAGTTATCAAACTTCCGTTTACCAAAAACAAAATAGAATATAAACATCATTTTAAAATATTAACACAACCCCAACATATAAAATGCCTATATTGTTAAATAACACCTTAGAAAGCCCTAGTGACCATTTGGCAGAAAGCGTCCAATATTCCCAAGTTTACCCAACAGACCCAATACACCAATGAGAAGTTCTGGGAGAGTTTTAAAGAAAAGGGTAGGTGACTGGTCTAGTAAAGAAGATATTAGATTAATAGAACAATATAAGAATGAGAAAGAACAAATGAGAATGATAAAAATAGTGGTAATTTAAAGCACTAAATTTCCACAAAGCAGGGATACTATCTATACAGAAAACCCCGGCACCCTGACGAGGGCAGGTTTTCAATCTGCAGACGGACTTTTGTAGATTCCTTGAACAAAGCTAAAAACAACAGGATCTCGTGCTTACAGGTGTCAATCAGATACCGTATGTCAGGAATTCCCAACCACCTTCTCTTCATCAGCCAACCTCTTATCAAAGTCTGTTTAGGAGGGCTTGTAGTTGTATGCAATCATCTAATCTTATAAAAGAAATATTTAAATTTGGGTAGCTATTTCAATCATCTAGAGAGCCTGATAGCGAATGCATGTGAGCGCTTTGAGCTTAATATCTTTAAGGTATCGCGCTATATGAAAGCTATTATTTATTGTATGCATTTCTCCCTTTTGCAGGGTGATGGAGGTGATGACGAAGAAGAGGATGAACCTATGATGGACCTGGAGGGCATGAAGAAACTCAACCTCAAGGTTGATTATTTATTTGTTTGTTTATTTCATTTCTGTTGATTAATTTGTTTGTTTATTTATTGATTTTATTTTATTTCTAATTGTTTATTTTTTAATTGTTGTCATTGTGGTTTCTTTGCTTGCTGGTAGTGATGTATTACTTGATGAGGTAGTACATTTAACCGAATTGTCCTTGTTTAAATGAATAATGCTTATACTTTTTTTCAGTTAAATAAACAGTTCCATGTTATCTAAAATGCCTTTGTTTTAGCGAATAATGCTTCTACAGTTTCAATGTAACAAAATAGTTCCATGTTAATTTAATTGTCCTTGTTTAAATGAATAATGCTACTACATTTTCCCCCAACAACATTTTAGTTCAATAGATAATTCAGTGTTAATTTTATTGCTTTTGTTTGTTTGTTGTTGTGTTTTAACGGCAGAATGAACTGAGTTCCAAGCCAGAAGAGATCATGGAGTCGACGACGGACGCGGCAGACTGGAGGCTTGAGGTAGAGAGGGTGACACCTCAGCTCAAGGTCACCATTCGCACTGATAACAAGGTAAGGAGCAACGCCACCATTTCTTTCTGTTATCACGTAACTGCCTGGTAACTACACTGCCGTTCTCATTCAATACTCATACACATTCAAAACTCATACACATTCAAAACTCATACACATTCAATACTCGTACACATTCAACACTCATACTGTGTCCACATTCATCTTTTGCGTCTCAGTCGTAACCTTGGTCTTCCATTAATTCTATCACTATCGACTGTTTTACTTTCTTTCTTTATTTCTTTATTTCTTTCTTTTTCTTTCTATCCTTTGTTTTCTTTAGTTCCCAGTCTTTCGTACTGCTAAATGAATGAATAATATGTAAAGCTCGTAAATACCTCCACTCCAACTGGCATGATCACCACGCTGTGAGGTGGACACACAGACACACAAAGAGGGCGGGTAGGGGCCTAGAACCTACCTTAACACGTTTGCTTCTTCACTGTCGCTCAACACATTGTAGCAAGCAGACCAGACAATGAACATGTATTTAATCCTTTCGCACAATGACTTTTGCAAATAAAATGTGAGACCAGATACAGATAGTTCAACGTAACAGCTAGCTTAGCAGAAAGAAAAGAGATGCTATGATCCATTTTCTGCCATTTCAGGACTGGCGAGTGCATTTGGAGCAGATGCACCAACACAGAGGTGGGATCGAAACGTCCCTGACGGAGACTCGGGTCCACCTGGACAAGCTCCACGACGAGATCTCGCACACCTTGGAGAAGATTGCATCCAGGGAGAAGTACCTCAACAACCAGCTGGAGCACCTCCTCAGCGACTTCAGGGCAGCCCAAGACTCTCTGGCTGAGACCAAGGAGAAGTACAGACAGGCCTCGGGTGGTGTAACTGAACGTTCTAGAACACTTGCTGAGGTGACTTTTGTTTTTTAACGCGTTATAAATTATTTTTACTTGTCTGACTTTCTGCATAATATTGTTGTTTTATTGTTGTGGTTGTTGTTGATGTTGACAGCAATAACTGTTTTATAGTACCTGACTATGTTGTCAACCAAATACTTCCCCTCAATATTATCGTCATGGTAATCATCCTTGTCAACAACTTCATCACTATTAAAGTCATCAGTTGTCAAGATTTTGTCGTCATCATCATCATTCACATCTGTCATCATCCTCTTGCATCATCGCCCTTATTATTGTCATAGTTATCTTAATTATTATCAACATCATCCTCATGAAGATGATCATTACCATTATCATGACCAATATTACCATTATTATTATTTTCATCATTATCATTTATAGTATTTTTAATTCATTATTCATTCTTTCAAGTTGCAACCTCTAAGTATGAGCCTGCAGTGTGCACCCCTAAATTTATGGAGTTTTCCTTCAAACAGGAGGAGAATCCTGAAGAAGAAAACTATTATTATTATTATTATTATTAATATTATTATTATTATTATTATCATTACCATCATCGCCACATTAACCCTTCTTCTGCCAAGTCCGTGCATGTCGCCTGATGTCTGCCAGCAAAACACCCCAAACATGTAGTCCATGAGGATGCTTTCCCTGCTGTATTTATAAATAGCATTGTGTAGCCTCGTGTACAAGATTTCCTGTTCCTGATGATGTGCAAAACATGTGGATCGTTTTGAAGAACGTTCACTGCAAATTTTTGAACATCGACAATCTTTGTGAAAATTTTTCAAAAAAATAAGAGAAATTATACTAGCAGCCATTAGGAACAGTGACGATTCAGACAGTGTATTTGAGATTCAATGAAGGCGGTCTTGTGCAAATTGACACGAGTTGGTTATTGGTTTTGAAGCATTGGAGAGTAATTTGAGAGATAATGATGTGGACACATTGATTTCTAGTCCATAATACTGTGCCAATGTGTTTGTTTATTTTTCTTGATTTTGGAATGTTTGGATTTTTTTTTTTAATGGATTTATGTGCAAGACACTCACAACAAATCATGCATCTCTTGAAAGAAAAATTCATCTTGAATTTAATAAAATTGGTTTCAGTTCAATATTTATTTACGTTAGATTTTTTGGGGGGTGGTGTATTTGGGGTAATGTATTATGCAAAGTTGCTTTTCTTGAGCGACATTTTTCTCATTAGGCAGTGTGAGGGCAATCTGCCTGAAAAGTGGTTAAAGATTGATATTGTTGACACAGGTGACGGAAGAACTGGAAAAAGTGAAGCAGGAAATGGAAGACAGAGGCAGCAGTATGACAGACGGAGGTCAGTCTCGTTCCCATTTAATCATGTTCACTTACAAAGCTGGCTTACAGAAAATGGAAGTGCATAACACCTTGCTCCCCTACATCCAAAAGGTCGCCTACCCTTTACCTTTAATTGCCTTCATCATCTACACCCCCCTCCTCCATCTATGCCTAAGAGGTTACAGAAGAAAAGTGCAGATATAATAGTATCCAGTGTCCGGTACAGTCGTCTTTAGCTGACTAGCTTGAGGGCCTCCATAGTCAACATTTGTCAGTATGGTAGGTTCATATCAAACAGCGTCAAGCAAATACCATTCTTGTTGAAGCTTTGTTCGTGTAGACATGACCCTATGATGTTGATGAAAGTTAGCGATGATGGCAGTAAAAGAGGTAATATTTGTGGGGTTGGCGCAGTGAGTTAGACGCTGATTTCCTGTGCCGAAGATTGCGGGTTCTATTCCTGTAAGGTGCAAACTTATATGAATAGGGTATGAGACTATTCTGATCACAGAGGGTTGTCTCTGGGTACACTGGTTTCCTCCTTCCCTTCAATAATGGTACTGGATGCAGTCAATCTAACATTTCAAAAATAAAAATTTGATTTAATTCCCGTCTTCTAATAGCGATCTCCCTTTCTTTACACCACCTGTTTGAGTGATGGATGTGTGTTTGTAGTGTGTGTGTGTGTCAGTGGGAGAAACTAGTGAGCATGTTTGTTGGGACAGTTCACTGCGCTTTGAGTCGGACTTAGAAATAAGGGGCATATCGCCACCATTATGATGATGATGATGATGATGATGATGATGATGATGATGATGATGATGATGATTATTATTATTATTATTATCAGTTAAGCATCTGGAGTTTGTTTGTTTTTCTATGTCAGCCCCTTTGGTGAAGATCAAGCAGGCCATCCAGCAGCTGAAGAAGGAGATCACGCAGATGGACATCCGGGCTGGAGTGGTGGAACACGTCCTCTTGCAAGCCAAGCTCAAAGACAAGACCACGCAAAACAAACAAGTCCATAGCAGTAACACCGCCGACGGTTTTGTCATCTGAGATGCTGAAGACTTTTTTTCCCCCCTAAATAGTGTTGATATGTTTTGTAAATTATGGTTGCATCCATTCAGAAGAATTTTCCGTTTTGCTTAGAGTCCGATATTTCAACTGGGTATATATATAGCTCCACTAATGTTTGGAGCACAAGTATGTATTTTACATCGTTGTAAACTGCAATGTATCTAGGGTCAGAAAAAAATGTTAATTTCTCCCAAAATGAAAGTTCCGTAGCTATGGTGGATTTTGACGAAGGCCTATACAGTGAAATGGAATCCTTTCTTTAACCCCCTTATGCTCATACCCTCAATTGTTTGTTGGATAAATAGTTTAAAATCCAGTCAAATCTATTTTCTTTTTTTTCTTTTTTAACAAGAAGCTTCAATACATGGTAAATATTTTTTTCCTGAGAGAGTCTACCATACATTCCCAAGTATTATTTTAATGAAAAGCTTACCGGTACATGGTGTATATCTTGAGAGAGTCTGAAACCGTCAGATACATTCCCAAGTTGTTGTGTTTTTTTTTAAATGTGAAACTTTCCGAGAGAGTCTGAAGTCCATAAGATACATTTCCAATTATTTATTGTTAATGAGAAACTTCCTTTGTAAATATAGCACCATCCCATGTTTTATTGATCATTTCATGAGAATTGTTGTTGAGAGTGAGTGAATGATGTATGTCTCCACTGTGAGTCATAACCAGATGAGAAAGAGAAAGATGGGTAGAGGTGGGGGGGGGGTAGAGGTGGGGGGAGGGGGAATTGGTGGGGCGAATTAGAGAAAGAGTGAAAGAGAGATACCACTGTAGTTTGATATGCAGCATGTTTGCACCTTTGCAGACAAATGAACTCTGTGATATTGTCATGTTATTTGCCTGTGTTTGTGTAATAAATGTGTACAGTTATAACTTAGTCTATGCCAAGGAAAATTGAGCACAACTATTAACATTTCCAAGTTTCTTGAACCCCATGCTTTGCGCTACAAACTTTAGGGTTATCAAAGCCAGCCATGTCAACTTGCCCACTAAGACGTAGGCAAAGTTACTGACCAGCACTAGTTGGCAACCCATTGCGATTCGGAAAAGCTGGGAAAAGAGTGTGGGAATAAACTGGATGGCATGATCGGCAGCTGAAAAGGTCGCCAGTCGGTCGAGTCATAAGATTGAGGTGAGCGTCTGGGGCAGCTGTCGTTAGATCCTGTATCAACCAGTGCCTTGAGCTGGAAACGCGCTATCGAAGAAGGGTTAAATAAATAAATAGGTAATCCAGAGACAATTGTTCCCTGCATCAGGCGACTGGGAGAACGTTTTCAGTGACCTGGTTATCAGTTATCATCCCTGTCTACCTAGATCGTTTGTTTCAACGTTGAAACAGTGATAGGCATCGCTAAACAGATTTTGAATTTGAGTAAGTCCAAACCAAAAACCAAAATTATTTTCATCAATGGTAGCACGAAATAAGGTCATTAGACTTTCCTACTGACTAGTTTAAATACCATATCGCTTTTTTTTTAATACTGCAATTACTCATGGGTTGTGAACATACAGCGTAGCTGAGACTAGAAAACAAGGACTGCTGCCTCCCTTTCTCTCTCTCTCTCTCTCTCTCTCACTCTCTCTCTCTCTCTCTCTCTTGTCTCAGCGGAAGGTGATTTATGAGACCTTATCATCGTTTATTGTAAAAACAATGCGAATTTTAAGATGGACCGGTTTTTGCCAAAAGTAAACAATGCCGCCTTTGAATTAGGACCTTTGAAAGAGAGAGGGAGAAGGCGTCGTGTAGTCTGAGCTACGCTGTATACTGTAGTAAACGGAAACAAGTGAATGTATTTGGTTGTGTCATCTCAGCAGGTGTTATTCCATCCATTATTTTGGTGGCGATGTTTCTTATAAAATGTCAGTGATCCTTTTGCCAGTGTCAACATTCACAAATAAAAAAACCAAGCTAGACTTTCATGGTGTGAGTGAGTTTGCGTGTGACTGATACAATGATCAATGAGGACCAGATGAGATGATCCTAAATCACGAGATGACAATGATCATGATGTATGACGAAATGATGATAATGATTCCAAGATCAAGATACAATTCAATACAATATAAGATGATGATAAGATGATCATGACGATTAAAAGAAAAATTATGTAAAATAGTAATAGTGACAGTTACACTACAGTAAAAGAAATGAAAAAAGTGAACACTAAAAACATTAGAAACACAGTTTTATTATAAACATAATGATGACAATGGTAAGACATTAAAAAAAACATACCATGATATTTTAAAAACATTCCATAATAAATAAGTTAAAAAAATTGGAAATTAACACACACATACATACACTAGAATCACACTTTATTATAAAACTATATAAAATATATAAAAGTGTAAAAACTTCAAAAGTGGGATGGCAAAACCTTCCAACAATTTCGAATTTGATGCAATGTATGGTGAATAGATCACCTTTCAGAAGTACACTAATATAGCTCAATTATAAGTATCAATGAGTAAGAAAGTTTATGACTGAAACGTTGGAGAGCAAACCTTTATCAAGAAAATTCTTTACCATCACAAAGTTTGTTAACTTCTTACTTATCCATGAGTAATAGTATTATTTCTGGGCGACAAAATCTAAATAATTGTGTGTGTGTGTGTGCAGAGAGGGGGGAGGGGGGACAGGGAGAAGATCGGTTGATAATAACATTTCGTGTGGAAGAAGGGGGGGGGGGGGGAGCGTGTGAGTTTAGTATCTGAAACCGTTCATCGCCAGTGTTGTATTAATGAATGCGACTGCATTATTGCAAGGCCGAATGCAGAAATCGGGTATCTCTGTGTGTTTGCATGTGTTTACATGTTTGCGTGTACGTTTGTGAACGCGCGGCGCGTTTTTTGCGTGCGTGGGTGCTTTAAAAGCATACAAATGAGGTGATCGTGTTGGCCAAAATCAACTTCAGTGAGGCGAAACCATATTGTGGGGCGAAATATTTCCGCTACAGGCGAAATGTTTCCCAAAAAAACGAACAGCACAAGGTCATTTTGTCAGCAGTTTTTAAGCTAACGGTTCACCTCGATCTCTTATGCAACTGTCCGTTAATTTACTTCGCTATGCTTTTCTTGTATGCTTCAAATCATTTGGATTTCGTTTGTTTGTTTTTGTTGGAGCTATGGTTAAAATTACTTTTTTTCAACTGGTATCCCAGTTAGCATGAAATTTCACTGAAAATATCAAGAACATTCTGGATAGCAAACCCAACATGTAGCGATAAGTTTAAAGAATGTGACGATTTGGGTCGTGTTTCATCAAAACTGCGCCAAGTGACCCGCGCACGAAAGTGTTGACAGAACAATACAATACAAGGTTATTGCTTTAGGTCCAGCGGACTCTTCCGAGCCAAATCAGGACCAATGTGTTGACAGAAAAGGCGTTCAGTTAGTTATTCATTGCTTACAAGGTCCAGCGGACTGCAGAGAGCCGAATCAGGACCACAAAATCAAGACCACAACTTGGCTGAAAGAGGACTCGCCCTAGGCCCTGATCCGTATAAAAGATCTGCTGAAACAACCCTAGTGGTAACACGTACTGAAGGCACTCCAAAAGCAGGTCACTTTACAATAAAGGCATCCCACGCAGGAGACGCTAATTTATCAAACCCCCGTTTACAAAAACAAAATAGAATACAAACATCATTATAAAATATCAACAAAGCACGTACATATAAAATGCCTACTTTGCTAAATAATACTATCGTAGGAAGCCCCGTGACCATTTGGCAGAAAGCGTCTGATATCCCCAAGCTGATCCAACAGACCTCACACACAAATGAGGAGTTTTGTCCCGGAAGAGTTTTCAAGAAAAAAGGTAGGTGACTGGTCTAGCGAAGAAGATAGTATAGCAGATTGATAGAACAGAGTAGGAATGAGAAAGAACAAAGGAGAAGGACAGCGAGGTTGGGAATTAAAGCAATAAATTTCTAGAAAGTGGGGATACTATTTATACAGAAAACCCCGGCACCCCCACTGATCGTCCCCTATACGCTTATGTGTCCGGGGACGTTAATCTATTTTAACTAACTAACTAACTAACCCCCACGGGGGAAAAAGGAGTATAATAGGTCGGTAGGCCTAAAAACAAATAATATAACTTTTGCTACTGCCTCTACTACTACCACTACCCATACTACTACTACTACTACCACGACTGCGCTGCAGGCATAGCTGAAATTTTTTTTTTTAAACGAAAGAATATGAGTTTTTGTCAATACTCTAGCTTGGAGAACTTTTTTAAAAGCCCACTTCACTTCAGCGTATTATGCATGACCTCAATCATGAGGTTTTAATCGCATGTGCGTGTGATTGTGTGTGTGCATGTATGAGCGCGCGTGTACGTGTGAGGGTTTGTGTGTGTGTCTGTGAGTGTGTCGCGTATTCTTTCAGCGGTAAAGTCTAATTCTTCTGTGAGGGTATCTCACAAAACCGCGCGGACCACGCCCGTGACGTTCACCTCGGACTATCTGGCCAATCGCTACTGCAAAGCCCAGCAGAGAGAAACCCAAAATCACAGTTGCCAAGCAATACACAGACCAGTACAAGAACACTGAAACCCAGAACAGCTCTTCTCGGTTGTTCAACCACCCTAACATTTTGCTGACATCTTCGTAGACAGCCAAATGCTGCTGCATCTGAGAAAGGAAGGTGCGTATATTCTGATACAGATTTTGACTGTTACCCCCCAAAACGTCGATGGCATATTGACAAATCATGACAAGCAACACATTAAAAACAACCGTGTTCAATATGTTAATGCATATCGAATCGGAATTCGTGCGATTAGAGTCAATAGGTTCAGTGCGAGTATAGTCAAAATGTCTGCTTGCCGGGGTTTCTTCAAGGTGTCTCCGATATTCCCAAGAAGCAGAATATCTCACTCTTGGCTGAAATCTGTGCCTGTTCCTTCTTGACCCAATGGGACGACCTTCACCACCATGCCGGAATGTTCTCGCGTAAGGGCGGCTGCCAGGATCATGCCAGAAATGTTGAATACGAAACGACGGCCTCCGCTCTGTTGGGCGACTAATGTCATCTTCTGCCTCCATCTTCCTCTGTCGTGTTCTTGTTCTTGTTATTGGGCTGAAGAGGGTTTTCTGTTTGGAGTCAGAAATCAGTCCCTATAGTCCAACACGTGATGATGATGATGATGATGATGATGATGATGATGATGATGATGATGATGATGATGATGATGATGATGATGATACATATTCAAATTTGTTATAGTTATAGAATCTGATTACCTTTGTGCTCCCTCCTTAGCTAATCTGTCACATACCTCATTCCAATGAATTCCGCAATGTGATGGAACCCAACAGAAATCAATATTTATTCCTCTAGAAATCACACAGTGTATCATGTGTTTAATTTCATAGATAAGCTCCCGTCTATCTTTACAGTTCCACTGTTTTAATGCATACAGAACCGCTTTTGAATCAACGCAAACTAATATACCAAAAAATTCTAAAGGTGACGTCATGATGAAATTTAAAGCCATTAAAATAGCATAAAGCTCAGCTGTAAATATAGAAAATCCCTTTCCTAAATAATATGACCTTCTGATATTTATTTCAGGAATAATATATGCTGATCCACTATCCGAAGAATCTAAAACTGATCCATCAGTAAAAATCTGCATATGGTTTTTGTAATTACTTTCAATATGCTTTTTTACCTCAGTAACTAATATATTAGGATTATCCTCTTTTTTTAGTTTGGCTATAGTCAATATCAATATGTGCACATGTATGCTCCCATGGTGGAATCAATGGTGTTAATGGAAGAACTGAAACTGATGTGATATCAATGTTGCACTTTTCAAAAAGGTCTTTTGTATAGTTTCTAATTGGCTGCAAGTACTTCATAGTTTTTGTTCTTTTTGGATAATCTTGTTGAGCATCAATATATATTTCATCATACACCGAATTTGGAACAGATAAACATCTTAACACATATTTCGAAGTAGCCAGTTGACGTTGATTTAATGATAATATTCCAGCTTCTTGGTATATTCGTAGAGTGTTAGCATGAACTGGAACTCCTAATGCAATTTTAATAGCCCTACTGTCAATACTTTGTAATTTATTTAGTAATAAATTATTTGCTGAAAAGTATGCTTCCTGACCATAAATAAGCTTTGATCGAACTAGTGATATGGCTAAATGTAATAGGGATTTAGTGTTTTGACCCCATATTTGCATATTAATAATTTTTAATAAATTCAAGGTTTTTCTTGCTTTTGTTATTAAATGTTCAATAATGTAACTTCCAGTTCAGCTTAGGTGTTAGGTAAACTCCGAGAAATTTTACCTGCTGCTTGTAAGCAAGAACTTCACAATTTAATTTCAAAACGGGTAATAATTTAGGATTATTTCCAGTATTAAAAAGCATCAAATAAGTTTTCTCTGTAGACAGTTCAAGACCGTTATTTTTCAAAAATATAGAAAGATTATTCAGTTCTTCTTGGAAAAGTTTCTGTACATACATTACTACTCTCTGTTTAGTATGCTTTCTGAGAGACGTATTAATCCACATAGCAATATCATCAGCATACTGAACTACATTTGCTGATTTAGAAATAACTGTGGGAAGATCATGAATGAGGATTGAAAACAATAAAGGGGCAAGAATAGACCCCTGAGGTATTCCCATATCGATGTTATAAAAAGATGAATAAGCATTCCCCACTCTCGTGCATATAGATCTGCCACTTAAATAATTGTGTATGTAATGATACATATGACCACTTATTCCAATATGTTTTAATTTATAAAGCAGTCTAGCATGCCAAACACTGTCATATGCCTTTTTGAAATCAAAGAAAGCGGCAAGAGTACTTTTTCTATGAGCAAACTGTTTCTTAACATGACTGGTTAATTTGACAAGATACAATACAATACAATACAATACAATACAATACAATACAACTTTATTCATCCCAAAGGGCAATTACATTATAAGTTTATGAGGCAGCATAAAGAAACTCAAAAAATGTATCATAAACCATTTTTGAAAAAAAAAAAACAAACATAAAAACACATCACACAAGCACACACACGCGAATCAAGATCACAAGTGATATCACAAAAGTCAACAAAATTCAACAAGTTGATTAAAAAGTGCAGCCAGTACACATAGACACTAAAGGGAGACTCTCACTATATAACAAATAAGATCCCCAAAGTGCCGAAAACTAAAAGCGGTTAGTACTATTAAGTAGTCGGATTGCACTGGGAATAAAAGATTTAGAACGCCGATTTCCCTTACAGATGGGCATAGCATATCGGCGTCTGGATGGCAACAGTGTGAACTCGGGTTTCAAACAATGTTCCTGATGACTATTAAGGATGCTCCCGGTTTTCCGTAAGATCTGCTGATCACAGAAAGAAGAAAGATCTCTCTGCCTAACTCCAATAATCTTTGAGCAGACATTGACTATGCTATTCAGGCTGTTCCTATCCTTCAGAGTCAGACCGTGAAACCAACAGATAAAAGAAAAAGTCAGCAAACTTTCTATAAAAGACTGGTAAAACAAACTGAGGATCTTTGTGTTTACAGAGAAGGATTTTAGTTTCCTAAGAAGATACATTCTTTGCTGACCACGTTTGACAAGACTGTGGGTGTTGACATCAAATTTCAGCTGATTATCAAAAACTGTACCCAAATAATTATATGTGTCAACAACTTCCACATCTTCACCATGAATAACACATGGACGGACATCATCCTTCACTGTCCTAAAATCAAAAAGCATTTCTTTTGTTTTAGACACGTTCATTTCCAAAAAATTATTATCGCACCAGTTAACAAAATCAGAAAGGGCAAGACCATGATCGTTTTCCGGGCCCTGAAAAAGAGACAACAAGGCAGAGTCATCTGAAAATTTAACTAAAAACCTACACTCTTGGGTACTTCTGCAGCTGTCAGTGTACAAAATAAAAAGCAGGGGAGATAACACACATCCCTGAGGACTCCCTGTATATGTAACAGCAATATCAGAAAAACAACCATTAACACAAACTCTCTGCTGTCTATCAACCAGAAAATCCAAGATCCACAAAACAAGTTGGTCAGAAAGCCTAAAATCCTCAATCAATCTTTTCGCCAGAATATGTGGTTGCATGGTATTAAATGCAGAAGAAAAATCTGCAAAAACGAGGCGTGCGTGTGCCTTTGGTTTTTCTAGATGCTTGTACAGAGTATTTAAGATGAACAGCTTGGCGTCCTCCACCCGAGGGGCCGGGTAGCTCAGTTGGTAAGAGCGTCTTGCTAGTAACCGAAAGGTCGCTGGTTCGAATCCCGGATTGGTCAACGTGTGATCATATTATTTTCCCCTTTACCAACAACTGGCCCGCTGGTGTCAGTATAAATCGGTCCAGTAGTCACCTATATGCGAAAGTGTCGTGTGACTATAATCTACAAACAACGTCCTCCACCCCCCTACCAGCCCGGTAAGCAAACTGCAACGGGTCAAGAAACTTTTCAGTCGCACTCAAAACCAGAGCCTTGATAATTTTTTCAAGAGTTTTCATCACAAGAGATGTGAGAGCAACAGGCCTAAAGTCGTTGGGTTGTTTAGGGTTAGACCTTTTGGGTAATGGGACAACATTAGAAAATTTCCAAAGAGATGGTATTTTCCCAGAATCGACAGACTGTTGGAAGAGAGGCTGGAAGACGGCGCCAAGCTGATCAGCACAATAACGCAGTGTTTTACCGCAAATCCCATCAGGGCCAGGTGCTTTGTTAACATTCATAGACTTAAACATTTTGGTCACAGTCTCCTCTGAAATAATAATAACATTATGGTCAGGTACAAGTGAAGTCCTAATATCAGAGATGTTGGCAGAAAAGTCATGCTTTTCAAAGCGAGAATAAAAATGGTTTAAAACGTTGGGCACATCAGCATCAACAACACCTTCAAGTTTTACAGACTTCTTAGAACAATCCGTTTTCTGATTGACAGATACCATGGACATAATCCCCTTCCAGGCACCCCTAAGGTTGCCACCACTGTACTGGGATTCTACTTTCTCTTTGTAAACCCTTTTGGCTTTCTTGATAGCATCACGGACTTCCCTGTTGATAATCTTTTTGTCATGGTCACTTCCATTGAAAAACACACGTTTCTTTTTATTTAAAACTGACTTTAAATCTTTGGACACCCAAGGCTTATTGTTTGGGAAAACCACACATTCCTTCACAGGAATAACAGTTTCAACACAAAAGGAAATATAAGACGAAATCACATCCACTAATTCTTCCAAACTGTCACACGCATCATGAAACACACTCCATTCAGTACAATCAAAACATCCCTGCAAACAAGCAATACTATCAGCTGACCAGCACTTCACAGACTTCACAACACGCTGCAGGCGATGAAAAATAGGCTTATAAACTGGCATCAGATAAACACTGTTGTGGTAAGAACCACCGAACGATGGCATAGACTTAGATTGGTATGCATCAGGTAAAGGTAAAGGTAGTCCCATAGCCTTGTGGCCGTAGGGGAGCGTGATGTTGGAGATCACACTTATCTTGGGCCAGCGTAATGAGGGTGATGCCCAACTCTCTCCCTCGCTGCTTTACCTTCCCCACCCTCAAGAGAGTAGGTACTCAATCACAGTTGAGTCAACTGGGGGCGTTGTTGTTTGTCGCTTCACACCTTAGCGGTCACCCATCCAAGTGCTAACCGCACCGGACGGTGCTTCACTTTCGACACAGTAGCGAGTGCTCCAACCACTGCACTATCCGACACCCCAGGGACAGAGCCAAAGCACAGGTCCAGTGTAGTGTTCCTCTTTGTCGTTGCACAGGTCACATATTGTTTATAAGTTTTAAGTGTTTTTTTCAGTTGACAATGGTTGAAGTCCCCAAGGACGAATTTTGGGGCATCGGGAGAAATAGTGTCAAGTTTATGTGTAACGTCAGCGATCAGCTGAGCGGCTGCATTAACATTAGCACGTGGATGGATGTAAACAAGAGTGTAAAACAATTGTGGAAACTCCCTGGGCAGGTAATAGGGGCGGAGTGAAATGGTTAGAAGTTCGATGTCAGGAGTGCAGATCTTCTCTCGTACAATCACAGTGTTGCAGTACCGTTCGTTCACATAAAAGCAAACACCTCCACCAGTGGATTTCTTAGTGATGTTACAGTCTCTATCCAATCTGATGGGACGACCGAAGCCAGTGATGCATAAATCTTCGTCCCGATCATTATCGTCCAACCATGTTTCAGTGAAGGCGAAAAGGCACGTGTTTTGGTAATCCTTTTGACAGCGTACGTAGGCCTCAAGTTCGTCGGTCTTGTTGCGAATTGACTGCACATTAGAGAGCAGAACTGACGGCAATGGTGGAACTCTGCGTCGATCATTCAGTCCAAACTTCCGAAGTCTACGCTGAACCCCTCCTCTCTTTCCTCTCTTTCTGGAGCTAGACTTTTTGCTTCGGTCACCGACGGGAGTATTTGGGTCACATCGAAGAGAAATGTCTGATGGAATGTCACTGAGGTGGAAGCCAGTGTTGACAGTAGGCCTACTAGATGGTCAGTTGTACACCAACCCTTTCTAAACACTGCTTGATTTTTAGGGATTATATTATTTTTTCACAAAATTGAGTTAACCTGTTCAAAATTTTTTTTTCTAATAATTTTCCAACTTGAGACGTCAATGCAATTGGTCTATAATTATTTACTGATGCACGAGACTTACCTTGCTTATGTACTGGAATAACTACAGACTTCTTCGAGATAGTAGGGAGAATTCCACTTTGCCAACATCTTTGGCATAATGAATGTAGTAATTTTTGTTCCATGTAGCTGGCAATTAAGTGATTCAGTAATTCATAAGAGATACCATCTAGACCAACATCAGTTTTGTTTGATGAAAAAGATTGTAAGGTTTCTAAAAACTCTTCATAATTAATAGGAGCATTTAAATAATGCAAATTATCTGGTATAGGATCTTCATATTCTGCTTTGATTTCTTCTTCTTTTCTAAACATTTGTGTATGTAAATCAAGACTATTGGACAATGAATTTACTGAGAAATGTTTTGCAAATGCCTCTGCTTTATCCTCAGATGATGGGAAAATATTGTCTTGCAATTTAACAGGATAAGACTGTAGATTAAATCCATTTTTCATCTCTTTAACCTTTCTCCAAACCTTATACATATCTTTTGAATCGGTTATTTCTGACATGCAAAATTCTGACCAATAATGTTTCTTAGCACTGGCAATAATTCTGTTACAATATATTTTAGCATGTTTCATGATTGTAAAATTGTCAACTGTTTTATTCCTAATCCAATTTGTATATGTGAACTTTTTATTGTTAACAGCTTTTTCTCAATCATTGTTCCACCACACATTTCCCGAATGAGATATTCGCTTTTGTTTGCATCTTGGAATACTTTTTTCTGCTGCTTTCAATACAGAATCTCTAAATTTTGAGTAAAAATTTTCTACATCTTCATCATGGACGTTATTAATATCAGTATGTTCTAGACATGCTTTAAAGAAGTCCCAATTTGCATATTTATATTTGAATTTAGGTATCTTATCTTCTTTTTGTCCTAATTCTGTTTCTTGTTCATTCAAAGTTATAATAATTGGAAGATGATCACTCCCTAAACAATCATCAAGAGGGCACCAAACAGACTTAAGGCAATATCTGGAGTGGCAAGGAAAAGATCAATAGATGTAGACCTATGGTAAGAAACGTCAGGAATTCTAGTAAATTGACCGTCATTTAATCAACACAATTTATAATCTAATAAATTATCAACAAAACGATTACTTGTTGTAATTTGACATCCCGGCTCCCACCAAGGAGAATGAGCATTGAAGTCCCCCAAAATAATCCACTTCTCATCTGACTTAACTATAGTTTTTACCCAGTCAGAATTGTCTTCTTTTGGACCATATGGCATATAAACGGATATTATATTGAAAATGGTGTGCTTATTTATTTTAATCATTGCAACACTTCCAAATGTATTTTTTAGTGTTTTTGGTATTGGTGATGGGATTGAACAATACTCTAAATCACATCTTATGTAAAGGGCTGTTTGAACTTTTTGTGTGTCGTTACTAGTTCGGAATAAGGGAGGAAAGTATAATGATTTGTTAGTTTTGGTAATTTGTTATTATTGAGATTTAGTGACTGTAACGCTAATACAGCATAATTTTCCTTTGATATATGTTGTTGAAAAGTCAGTAAATTTGTGCCTAGTGATTGACTATTCCACTGAAGTAATTTGACATATTGTTCATTCATTTTACAGTTTAAATTGTATATTCATACACTTGCATAATAATGCTTCGTAAATATTTTTTTTAAAACATAAATCGTTACTTAATTTTCTATTGTGCTCATTTATAACTGCAATATTCATGTTTGCAGTGAGTAACGAAGAATGTTCTTGCTTATAGTTCAGTAATACTGCCAGTTACGACTCCACCACTGATTTCTCCGGCGTTCATATTTGTACTTGACATCTTGCCAAATGGAAGTTGATGAAGATGACTTCCAACGTTCTGTGCTAAGATAGTTGATGAAGATGACTTCCACCGTTCTGTGCTAAGATAGATGCAGCTCTGCGGTTGGGGTGGATTCCATATAGAAGATCACATTTTGACACATTTTCATGCTGTATGAAGGAAACATTGTTTAGATCATACAATTCTGAGACAAGAACCGCGTTGAAAAGGCATCTCTTTGACTCCATCTCTTGACGCCCAGACGGTACAATTTTGCTGACGACAAATTTT
This sequence comes from Oncomelania hupensis, assembly GCA_036898135.1. Lineage (NCBI taxonomy): Eukaryota > Metazoa > Mollusca > Gastropoda > Littorinimorpha > Pomatiopsidae > Oncomelania > Oncomelania hupensis. The sequence continues at coordinate 7,751,556 of CM072525.1, read as the reverse complement.
GTTGATGACTTTCCAGCAGCAGCCTTTTTGATGTTCACAGCCAACGATAGTGCAGCGGCCCTGGGTTCTTTCTTTTTCAGGTCGTTTACACCTACATGGATGACTACTGCATCGACACCGCCTTCGATTTTAGTTGGGACATCTTCAGCTGTGTAAGTTTTCTTGTAACGTGCATGGTGGTGCCAAGCCTCTGTAACCCCAGGGGGTTAGAAGCCAGCAAAGGCATCAGTTAAAGTTAATAGCCTGTCTAATGGCCTGTCTTAATTGTAAGGTTCAAGGAGGCAAACGAACCTAACCTTTTTTTTCTTTTCTTTTATTTTTTTCTCTCTAGGTTATCAGATCCCAAACCTAGGCTTCAAATTAAGACAGGCCCTTATGGAACATTACTCAGCTGTACTTTCGGTTCTAAGAATAGTATTGACAAATGTTTGTATTGGAGATTGCTGTCGGTTTGGATAGAAGATATAAATAGGTCTACCTCAGGTCGCTATACCGAGAGACTTTCACTGCAACCTAGATTTATTTGGTATAACATTGGGGAATAAGCTGCAGAATTGCAGCATGCCTTTGGCTTATTTACGTATGTGTTTTGAAGGCTAGCCGTCTTCTCTGTTGTTCCATTTCGTAATCGATGCCAATAATTTCTGTCATTCTTTCTTTGGTTGTTTCTTTCTTTCCGCGTTTTTGTTTTTCTTGTCTTCTTTTAAGCTTACTTTTCTTTATACATTTCTTTCGTTTGCTTCTTTATTGCTTTGTTTCAGGCGTTCCTTGTGTTCTTTTTTTCTTTCATCGCTCCTTTTTTTTCCCCTGTCTTTAATCTTTCTCTATTTTAAATGTGTGTGTGTAGGTGGGTGTGTGTGTGTGTGTTACTTGCTCTGTCACATTTTGTCTTCCCTTTGAGAAGATCTTTCCTTAATTATTTTCGCTCTTCGATTTTCCTTCCTTCCATATTTCTCTTCTTTCTTTCTATCGTTTAAGAACCCCGAGATCACACGTTTCACTGTAACGGATCCTTTTTCAAATTCACAGTGAGTGTTGCCCCACCGCAAAACATAAGATTAAGCACGCACGCACACACACACACACAGAGTCTTTTTCAAGAGAACCAATAAATTCATTTATTTATGTGCCTATGGATCGCCTCAAGTTTGATTCTAAAAATAGCACCGCAGCTAAAACCGTCTATAGTAGGCACAGGCGTGTGTTTGCATACCAAGAAAGAGACGCTTAAACTGCAAAGGTTTACAGCGCTCACTTTGAACAACGGTTGCCCATTAAAGCATTTTCTTTACTGTGAGAACAATGCCCGTCTCTAAGTAAATGCATTGTCAAAACCGTACTTTTGGAGAAGAGGGGGGAGAGGGGGAGGGAAGTTATGTTTTTAGGCATAATCTTTTCTTTTTTCTCTCGGTGCTGCAAACAATACTGAAAATGAAAAGGCTATGTGACGCTGAGATGTGCAATATTGGGGCCCTTCAGCAGTCTTTAAAAACAATCACAACATATCCAAGAAACACCAAGTTTTGCTTACCCAATGTAGTCTGCTGGTGTCTGGGGCGAAGTTAGCTCACAGGTTATAAAGTCTCGTCTTTCGTAGGCCTCAATTACATACTGTACATACAAGGTGTTTTACTCCATCACTTCCATATGAGCGACTGACCTCCAAAAATCGCGTCCATAGTAAGCATGTATCTACTTGATTGATTAATACTTGATTGATTTATAGGTGGCTGAAGAAGGAAACAACTGACAAGACACAGTGATGTTGACAGCTTCATTTGAAACAAAACAAAACAAAACAAAACAAAAAAAGCTTCACTTCATTTCAAGATATGACTGATACGCGTTATGATTAGCTCAGCGATTGGCACCTTTAAGCTTCGTCATGTCGTCTTAGGGGCTGATTAAACTGATTAGCTCGGTGATTTTATGCGGGTTAACCTAGTGATTATAGCTTTCGTGTACACTACGGATAACAAAAAAGAATTTTTATTCATTTTTTTTTTTAAGATAGCCGTTTGTTGCGAACACAAGGTCTATGCGAGAGTAACGCTAGGTTAGAGTCGAGTTGTCCCAAATCACTTTGCCACTAGCTAAGCATTGTGTTACGCACCCGGCCACACTTGTGTTACGCTTACGAATTCCTTATGTATAATTTCCTTCTGTACTGGCTAACGTACAATTCCACAAGGATAACGCATCTTCCTATACGCTTGCGAAACATGGCAGACCTACAACGAAGAATACAAAGCATGGAGATGAGTGCTATAGAAGACTTCTGGGCATTTCCTATACCCAGCACATCACCAACGATGAAGACCGACAGACCATCACACAAGCCATTGGATAACACGATGACACACTCACAGTGGTGAAGAAACGGAAACTCCGACGGTATGGTCACGTCACCAGAGCATCAGGCCTTGCAAAGACTATCCTGCTAGGCACTGTGCAAGGAGGCAGAAAAAGAGGGAGACAGAAAACGAGGTGGGAGGACAACATTCGAGAATGGACTGGCTTGACACTGAGTGAAGCCATGAGGGTTGCTGAGGACAGAGAAAGATGGAGTAAGCTGGTTAAACGATCATCTGTGGTGCCCCGACGACCTACGAGTTACGGGATAGGATATGATAGCGCATAATTGTGTTGCAGCATGAGAAAACCAGGCTAAAGTGTCAAAATATGAAAAATTACTTATTTATTTATTAACAAAGTACTAAAAATAATCTTCAAAATGCAAAAAACAGAATTGTTGTATCTTTATTGGTTGATGTTTTATGATTTTTTAAAATATTTTATTTTCTCAGGGGCTAATTTCCAGAAATTGCCTTCAAAGTTTTGAATTGTAAAATGATCATTACTTCACAACCAGAATTTTCCCATGCATGTATTTGGTATCAAAACAATCAAGAAGATGGCAGCAATATGGCAGTGAGTTGAGATAAGATGAGAAAATTCACATTATACACCATCCACACAATACTGAACATAAACAAATTAAAACAGTACGCACAATTTTATTATGCATCCATAATGCATAGTGTTTTTAAACATATTAGAAATAAAACAAGTGTTTAGCAAGTCTATAATAACTCAAACACATAATAATATATCAAGAACATGGCCTGAATCAATCATTTTTCTAAAGTAAGACAATTTAGACAATTTAGCAAGATCCGCACGAGAAACAACATCGTCATAGGAACCTGGAATGTCAGGACCCTAACTGCGGAAGGAAAATTAGAAGAACTGGCCCACGAGTTGGACCACTATCGATGGAATGTTCTAGGTATCAGCGAACTGCGCTGGAAAGGCCTAGGTGAAACAACGACCGACAAAGGCCACAAGCTCTATTTCAGCGGTAGGGATGACAGGCACGAACACGGCGTTGGATTCTTGGTCCACAAGAACATTCTAGCCACTGTCATGGGTTGCCGCCCAGTCTCCAGTAGACTCATTACCATCCGCCTGAGAGCAGCCCCTTTCAACATCACCATCATCCAGGCCTACGCCCCAACATCAGACTATGACGACAGCGAAGTGGAGGATTTTTATGAAAATCTACAGGCGGTCCTTGACCAAGTGCCGAAGAAGGACATAGTCATAGTGCAAGGCGACTGGAATGCCAAGGTTGGCCAAGATGCGCACCACAACTGGGGAGACACATGTGGACCCCACTGCAACAACGAGACAAATGACAGGGGTCTGAGACTCTTGGAGTTTGCCAGATACAACAATCTGGTACTGGCAAACACGCTTGGTCTCCACAAAAACTCCCGACGATGGACATGGCACAGTCCTGGCGGGGAGCATCACAACCAAATAGACTACATCATGGTCAAGAAACGCTTCAGATCAAGCATCAACATTGGCAGGACACGTACTTTTCCAGGAGCAGACATCGGAAGTGACCACGATCTCGTGATGATGTCTTTCCGGCTCCACTTGAAGAGAGTAAATACAGCAAAGTGCACTAGACTGAAGTTCGACCTGGACAAACTGCAAGACCCGGAGGTGGCAGAACTATTTCAGGCCACAATTGGAGGGAAATTTGCACCACTGCTCATTTTGGGGGCTGGTGAAGTAGATGTCAACACCATGACCACCACCTTCAACTCAGCTGTGACAGATGTCGCCACTGAGATCCTTGGCAAGCACCGACCAAAGAAGAAGCTGTGGATCACACCTGAACTTTTGGATCTGTGTGATAAACGAAGAGAGATGAAAAAGAAAAAGAACACCTCACAGGGAGCTGATGTCTACCGAAAAATCAACAATGACATCCGAAAAGGCATGCTCACAGCAAAGGAGAACTGGATAGAAGATCAATGCCAGGAAATAGAGAACAGTCTGAACAAGAACAACAGCAAGAAGGCCTACCAGACTGTGAAGCGGCTGACAAGTGTCAAACAGCCCAAAGTCTCCACTATCCAAAGCAAGTCTGGCATATGCCTTACAGAAGAACAAGAAGTCTTGGACAGATGGACAGAGTACTGCTCTGACCTTTACAACCATACACCAAATGGAGACCCATCAGTTCTAGCATGTCCCGAGAACAGAGAAGAAGAAGAAATCCTCCCAATTCTCCGGGAAGAAGTTGAGGCAGCAGTGCAAGCGCTAAAGAAAGGGAAGTCAGCGGGAGTGGACAACATACCCGCGGAACTGCTACAAGCAGGAGGAGAAGCGATGATTGATGCCCTCACCATTATCTGTAACAAGATCTGGCAGAGTGGGGAGTGGCCTATACCATGGACCCAGTCGCTTGTCATCACTCTTCCCAAAAAAGGTAACCTTCAGGAGTGTGAAAATTACCGGACCATCAGCCTCATCAGCCATCCCAGCAAGGTCCTCCTGAAAATAATACTCAACAGGTTGAAACCCCAAGCTGAACAAATCATAGCTGAAGAACAAGCAGGATTCAGGGCAGGGCGAAGTACCACTGAGCAGATTTTCAACCTCAGAATAATCTGTGAGAAATACCTACAGCACCAACAACATCTATATCATGTGTTCATAGACTTCAAGAAGGCGTTTGACCGAGTCTGGCATGCAGCTCTATGGGCAACAATGAAAGTGTACAACATCAGCCCTAAAATTATTGAAGTCATCAAAAGCCTGTATGACAAGGCTACCAGTGCAGTCCTCCACAACAGAGCCATCGGGAATTGGTTCAGAACAACAATCGGTGTGCGTCAAGGATGCCTACTCTCTCCAACACTCTTCAACATCTTCCTAGAGCGCATCATGTCGGATGCTCTTGCAGACCATGAAGGCACAGTCAGCATAGGGGGTAGAGCAATCTCCAATCTTCGTTTTGCAGATGACATTGATGGATTGGCTGGAGAGGAACAAGAACTTGAACAGCTGGTACAGAGGCTTGACACCACCTCCAAAGCCTATGGAATGGAAATAAGTGCAGAGAAGACCAAAATGATGACCAACAACACCAATGGCATCAATACGGACATCAAAGTCCAAGGCCAATCCCTCGACACAGTGCATAGCTTCAAATATTTAGGAGCCATTGTATCAGACAATGGGTCCCGACAGGAAGTCCTCTCCAGGATCGCACAAACAACTGCTGCCCTGACAAGGTTGAAGCCCATTTGGAAAGACAGGACCATCAGTCTACATTCCAAAGTAAGACTGCTGCGCTCCCTTGTCATCTCCATCTTCCTATATGCTTGCGAAGCATGGACCCTCACAGCAGATCTCCAACGAAGAATACAAAGCATGGAGATGAGGTGCTACAGAAGACTTCTGGGCATTTCCTATACCCAACACATCACCAACGACGAAGTCCGACAGACCATCACACAAGCCATTGGACAACACGATGACCTGCTAACAGTGGTGAAGAAACGGAAACTTCGGTGGTATGGCCACGTCACCAGATCATCAGGCCTTGCAAAGACTATTCTGCAAGGCACAGTGCAAGGAGGTAGAAGAAGAGGGAGACCGAAAAAGAGGTGGGAGGACAACATTCGAGAATGGACTGGTTTGACACTGAGCGAAGCCATCAGGGCTGCTGAGGACAGAGAAAGATGGAGTATGCTGGTTAAACGATCATCTGTGGTGCCCCTACGACCTTCGGGTTACGGGACAGGATAGGATAGGATCATAATGCCCTCTCCCCCCCCCCTCTTAAATCCCTCGTCCGTCAAGTAATCTTTTGTTTAATTGCAAGCAGCTACATCAGCTCAGTTCAAATAGTCAAACAAAGATTACAAACCTAAAACAAAAGTTTCATTAGGTAGTTTTCAGTCCTAATAATCAAGCTTTAATAATTCCCCGATTCTCCACTCCCTTCGGCACGTCGAATAAATCTGTCGCGTCACAGGTGTAAATCAAAATAACATGTAATTTTGCTCTATAAAGTTTAAATAAACACAAATATCAAAGCAAATACTAATTACTAGTAATTTGGTAAATAGTCCTCATGTTCATTTCCTAAAACAGACAAACCAACAATAATAAATACCATAGACCAATATAACCAGTATATTATGGTCTATGTAAATACTGAGAACACAGTCAACTTGTCATGCTAGTAATAATATTGAATGCAGGCCAGACTACTTACCTTTTCAACCCTCCCCACCCCACCCCCACCCAACAAAATATACTACTGAAATATTTTCCACACTCCTACTGTAATTCTTTCACTGATATCGCCTTTTCAACCTTTACCTAAATCTATGCAAGTAGAATGACGGATTATTAAAGACACGCCTATAGCGAAGAGGCCTACGAAACATGAATCATTGAATGAAAACAAACGGTATCGTTTAATAATGGGATCAAGCTTCTGCTCGTCAGAATCATAATCCTCATCACAGTTCCCACCGGCACCATCATAAAAATAGTCCGAAAGCAGGTCTTGGAGCTCTTCAGAAGCAAAACCGGGTCGATTCAAGGCCCTAGCTACTCTAGCAGACGACACATCTACTGACGCTGGAGACGAAGCCAACACTTCCGGTTTCCAAAAAGAATCGGTCACTTACTTTGACAACTTGTTTCTAACAAATGCAACATAAATATTGCAAGAAAACACTTGAAATAGACGTAAGATGAGTTTATCTACATTAAAACAATTCACTTTGAACTAAAAATCGTCGAAAATCTATAGGAAACACTTCCGTTTTTCACGACCCGGCAAGAGACGCATTCGAACACAACTTGTGTCACAAGCAAGCTTCAGAACAAGGAATTTCATGAAAAATTCATATGCCACGCACTTTGATGTACCAAAAAGTAGTACCAATAGGGACTTTTCACTCCTCAGACGTTATATATCAATCCACATTGGGGATTTCCCTTCATAGTCGGACAAGAAAAGTTGGGGTATCGGAGGTCAATTAGTGCCATTGTTTTAGCAAGGTGTGATCAACACCCTTATCAAAATCAACAAAATAAACAATGTTTTAGTAATTTTTGAACAAAATCCGTTTGGGATATTAAAGAAAAGTCTTAAATAAAGACAAAGAGGCAACAATCTTAAAATTGATGGGGTAGCCTATTTTTAGTGTTCTACGACTGTAGCAGCGAATCAATCCTGGCGTCTTTAGCCGGGTTTTGTCATGCGGCAACACAATTATGTTTGATTTCTTCTGCAAAAATACAAAAGCCGGGCTTACGAGGACCAGTCAGAAGCGAGACTGTGGCGTCACGAGTTTAGAGGTCAACCAAAATTCCTCCCACACGCATAATTACACGCAACACATGTTTTTGCTACACACTACTTGGCGAGCTAAGGCAGTTGAATTCAGTTTTTGCGTGTCGATCTTAGTAAAGGTGTTTCATATTATAGTCAAATCGTGAAACAGTACATCACATCGTCATGAAAAAGTTCCGTGTTGTAGTGAAAGTACACAGCTACACACATTTATAAATTCGAACCGGGCCGTGATAAACATGGCGACACGACCTCCGACCTGACGGCATAAGCCGTAAAACGTAAGCCAAGTGTAAACTCATAAGGTGTGGCCACCCATCAAAATTCTGGTTAGTGAGAAATCTCATAACCCAATGCATAAGCTGTAAAACGTAAGCCAACTCAACTGTGGCCACTACTTTGGACCACGGGCCACAACGCTCGCTATGTGACTTCAAACGTATTACGTTATAACTTATGGAAACGAGTGACGTCACATATGTAGGATAGGAAGGTTAAGATGACATCACTTCTCTTCGCTGGAAACTTAAAGAATACTAAGAGCTTTGTTGCTGTTTGTTTGTTTGTTTTGATTTTTTTTTTAAATTCGAGTATTCTGCCCTATGCAGCACGAAAATGAAGAAGAAAAAGACAAAGATATTTGAAGCAACCTAGCAACGATGGCTGACGTCAAGGCCTCTTATGATGTGTCAACGCCTAAGGGTGCAGCGCGATGTTACACCTTTCTTCAAAGGTACCATTGCTGGGGTTCAATATGGCACCCAGCACCTTTGAACCCAGCACCTCGCCTTTGAGGGATATTTAGTTTAAACACCTTGTGAGACCTTGTGAAAATTTGGGGTTAGGCAACGACTGACAATTAATGTATTACTTCACATTTCGCAAACATGACGTGGTCTTCCATTCATGCAATAAACCAAGGAGGTTAACCTCCTTGCAATAAACAGTATAGTCACTAGGGAACACAGGCGCTTGCACGAGCCGTACCGAGACCGAACGCAACACGCATATTACATTTAGGCCAAACTGTGTAAACTTAACTCTGTGTGTGTGTGGGAAGGGGGTGTGGGTGTGTGTGTGGGTGTGTGTGTGTGTGTGTGTGTGTGTGTGTGTGTGTGTGTGTGTGTGCGTATACGTGTTCAATCTAAAGGAATAATAAAGAATCATTGCCAATGCCAATACGAACAGATCTAAGAGTATTATGATTTTTGTTGTTGTTGTCACAAACACCTAGTATAGTAAAAATACTATAGTATTATTAATATTATAATATTAGTATGCTGTAGAAACTTTTAACAATCAAGCCTGCTGTCAAATGTGGATCAACATGTGAGCAGGTTTTATGTGTAAACATTATGTTGTCCTTTAAACCGACAGATTATGTATTGTATGTTATGTTTACAGGTACATACATAATATTATGGTGTCACGGACCGGTTTTATACTTGTAGTGGTGTTGGTGGTGTGGTGTTTGGAGAGAAGATGGTGTTATGTGATAGAGGCTATGGTGAAGACTCACACATTCTCTCTCTCTCTCTTCCCCAACGCCAGTCCGTGATGACCGTTGAAGTTTATTCGAAGTACATCATTATAGACAGATCCATATCAAGCCTGGACAAAAAAGAAAGGGAATTGTGTGTAAAAGAGATATTTCAAATACCACATTTAGAGTCATCTTACCATTACTAAATCAGTCTTCAAGTCAGGAATAATTGTTGCATGCCTTTTTTGATGATTCTGCCATGGTCGGCCTCTAATAAAATCACTGTTCACCGAGAGTTTGTGCATGAAGATGAGGAAACATTTCTGAGATGTTGTCGATGCAAGACAAGGTTTCAATACAGTTGATCAAAACTCATCAAAAAGCATTTTACTATTTACTGCTTTATCAATAAATAATAAATCTGAGTCTCAGCAACACACAAACATTCCTATCCTATCCCGTAACTTTGAGGTCGTTGGGGCGCCACAGATGATTATTTAACCAGCATACTCCATCTTTATCTGTCCTCAGCAACCCTGATGGCTTCGCTCAATGTCAAGCCAGTCCATTCTCAAATGTTGTCCTCCCACCTCTTTTTCGGTCTCCCTCTTCTTCTGCCTCCTTGCACAAACATTGGCTCTCAAAATATTGGATAGACATATAATAATAATAATAATAATAATAATAATAATAATAATAATAATAAACAATTGTACTGCTAGAGCTCACTAGAGCTCATAGTGCGCTTTACAGCAAAGTAAAATAAAAAGTGAAAGCAAATAATGAAATACCAAATCAGAACACACACACACACATACACGCACACCCCCCCCCCCAAACACACACACACACACACACACACACTGTGACAAGGCGTACAATCAGCCCTGAGTCAAACAGCACCCACTCATCTCTCCCAACCATCCAGTTAACCCCTCTACACATCCAGTCGCCCCTTGGACGCGCGCTGGCTCATTCACTTAAGCCCCGCCCCTCGGGCATCACGTTAAAGCCTGACACACACACCAGACTCGGTGTCAGTCGCAAGCCCTCCAGCCTTCAAGCCACAACAACTTGTCCGAAGACACGTCTCCATCGACTGGCGACCTCTGAGCTACGGCAGTACTCGTGTGCTTCACCCCGTCTTAGTCAAGGTAAGAGAGGAAACTTACTCTTTGTCATGTAGCAAACCCATCACCCGTCGTTCGCCCCCACGTTCGTATGTCCTGTCGATATGTACGTTCGTGTTTATAGCTTTGTCTTGATGTGTTGCTGACATGTATTATTGCCTGTATATATTATCCGCCTTGTTTATATGACTCATGCCATGTTTGAATTTATACTTGTATGCTCCATGTTAGCCCCATGTGTAAATATCCCATGCCATGCTGTCCCTCCATATAGATTAAAGTCCCCCAGTACAACCCTTGCCTACAACCCCTTTGTCCTGTATCCACTCCATTTGCTTTCCCCCATGCGCCCAATGTATAAATATTTGCCCCTGTTGCCACTACCCCATCTTAATGCGCCGAAGGTATCATATATTAGCGGCTGCCAGTAAGCACCACCTTGGCCCCATAAACCTAGTTGCATTGTTAGACTGTTGGTATGCGTCGGATCAACCTTGACCGGTCAGCCAATTTGAAATCTGAATGGGCAAACTCGCGCCACAGGCGCTGAACCCAGGATATACCTATCCCCCGTGTTACGTTGAAACGCGAATGATAGTATGGCTGAAGCGTGTACGATAGATCTAATCGTTTCGATTTGCAAAGTATTCAATAATAGAGTTTATTTACCTTTGATTTGAGTTTGCATTGTTGTTAGGAGAGGCTTTGTATAACGTTGATAATTTTCGTTAGTCGATATTGTTGTAGAATCTTCTGGATCGGCTTGTTTACTATCGATCGAAGATTCGGGATAATTGTAGAAATTTGAAGGAACGATCCGGAAGGAGAAGAAATGTGTAATGACGTAAGTCAGTGATGACGATCTTTAGTTCGATTGGTGGCAGTACGTCATTTCTACCATGTACCATATTGTTCCAGAAAAGAGAGAGGTTATTTAATCGTGTGCCGAGTTGCTGTTGAGATAGTGAAGTTGTTGATAGTGAAACTGAGAGTTGCTGTGAAAGTTGTTGAGTTGAATTGAGAATTGTATGCAGTTGTTGATGTGTGCTGAATAAAAGCGGAAAACTTCATACGTGGACTTTGTGACTTGTATGCTGTTTTGGACGGGCTGCGTGAATAAACGAATCTGAGTTACACAACTATCAGGAATTCAAGCATCGGGGCTGAATCAGATACTGATAGAAAAACACCAACATCAAACAGAGTGTAACATTTTGGGGGTCAAGCCGCGATTCACGCCATAGCCAAGGGTTCAACTGCTACAACAAGCGAGTCAACGTTACGAGAGGCAGTCATCGAGGGTAGCCGCCAACGAGTTGTGTCGAGAGGGGCCAACATACTGGGACTACATCACCGATAGGTTCGGGTTGACTGCAAGGGCGAGTAGTCGCTGAAGAGTTGCTTCGTGAGCGAACAACAGATCGGGACTACGTTGCTGCCGTAAGACTACGTCGAGGGACAGTCTCGGAGCTACATCGCCAGTGTTACAGAGAGCGGCAAACGGACGTCGCGTCTACTTCAGCACAGGAGCGTGTACATCAACACCAGCGTGGTGCAGCGTCGCATACGACGAGGACAGCGGTGCCTGCGTCAGCGAAGGCGACTAGTGGCAAGCATCAGCGCTACTGCAGAAAAAAAAGAACTTTCCAGAAAAAGAACTTTCCAGAAAAGAACTTTCCAGAAGCATCAAGATGGCTGACTTCTGGCAGAAAGGGGTTGAACTAAATCTAAAAGGCAAACAGCTGACGGAGTACGTCAAATGCCAGGAGAGAATATTGCGTGAAGAAAGAGAAGAACAGCGAAGGCGCGAAGAAAGAGAATTGGAAGAGAAGCGTCTAGAAAAAGAAATAGAACTAGAACAGAAGCGTCTAGAAGTAGAAGAGCAGCGTCGCCGTGAAGAACGAGAATTAGAAGAGCAGCGTCGCCGTGAAGACAGAGAATTCGAGCTGAAGCGTCTTGAGTTCCAGCTAGAAATGGCGCGTATCCAAAACAATCAGCATGCGCCACAAGTCACCAACGACCATACGGCTCCTAAATTGCCAGCTTTCGTCGACGGGAAGGACCAGATTGACAGTTATCTGGCGAGATTCGAAAGGTTCGCCGAAAGCTCTAACTGGCAACCTCAAGACTGGGCAATTCGACTGAGTGCACTTCTGACGGGGCAAGCTCTCGAAGTTTACACCAGACTGTCGAACGATGACGCCAAAAACTACGACGTCTTGAAAGAGGCCCTGTTGCAGTGCTACAACTTTACAGAGAAGGGCTACCGTAAACGCTTCCGTGAATGCCGGCCTAAGTCAGACGAGACGCCAAAGCAGTTTGTGGAGCGCCTGTCGTCATATCTACACAAGTGGGTGGAGTTATCAGGCGAAATGAAGTCTTACGACAGTCTCCATGACCTGATTGTGAAAGAACAATTTCTCAATGCCTGTCACAAGGACCTAGCGACCCACTTAGAAGAACAAAAGCTGCAGACGCTTAAAGATGTGACTGAGGCTGCTGAAAGATATCTCATCGCTCATGGGAAAACCCTGGGGCCACCCAGCGCGACGAAACATTTTCAGAAGACTGGAAACCATGTGAACCAGATCCAAGGGAGCCAGACGAGCCAGAGACAGACTGACTCCACGCCACCTCCCAGGGAAGGGCATTCAAGAGGCTGTTTCACCTGCAACGCTACAGACCACAGGGCGGCTAACTGTCCTCAAAACAAAAGTAGCGGACAGCGGAGCAGTACGGACAACGCAGCGGCGGGCAACCGACAGAGACGTTTCTCCAATACACGGCAAACCAGTAGATCTGACCATCAAGTGTGCGGCGGGAGCGTCATTCTTCCGAGTGAGACCGAGCGCACAGCTACCCCTGCGGACGTGCAAGAGTGCATGACTGATGGCCAACTCCTCCTTGCCAACGGGAAATCCATCCCCGTCGTCGCCAGCGCAGCTGTGACCGTACAGAACATGCCTGTTTCCAAGGGACGCGTCGGAAATCATGAAGTGACTGTTCTAAGAGACTCTGGCTGCAGTGGGGTCATCGTCAGAGAAGACCTAATCGCTAAAGAACAGTTCACTGGCGATTCAAAATGGACACTTATGGCCGACAGCAAATGTTTGAAAGCGCCAGTTGCGAAAATTCATGTCAACACCCCTTTCTACATAGGCGAAGTCGAAGCGGTTTGCCTGAAGAAGCCGCTGTATGATTTGATGATCGGGAATATCGACGGCGCGAGACGACCCGACGACCCCGATCCAGAGTGGAGTCCTGCCTCAACTCAACACGTCGAAGTTGTGGAGGAGGATCCATTGCCGTTTCCCGATGGAGACCTTACAGAGCTGCTACGGGACAATGTGGTTACTCCGGCTCAGCCCTGCCGACCAGAGATCGTCGGTGCTGTTACTACCAGGGCCCAGGCCAAGAGAGACAAGACGTCTACGCCACTGAAGGTCGCCGACAACTCCAAAGCTGCCATCGTGGACAGAGATAAGCTGATCCAGCTCCAGGAAGCTGATAGCACTTTAAACAAGTATAGGAACCGCCAAGACCACGTGACCAAGGGCAGTGGCACGGTCTATTTTGAGGTGAAGGCCAAGATCCTGTACAGAATCTTCCAGCACCCGAGGGTCAACGGAGGTAAACCACTACGTCAAGTACTGGTACCATTACCCTTAAGGCGCCAAGTGATGGAAGTAGCTCATGACTCTATCATGGGAGGTCACCTAGGCATCAGAAAGACGTCAGACAGAATCCAGGCGGTGTTCTACTGGCCAGGACTTCATGCGGACGTCAGCCGTTTCTGCCGATCGTGTGACATTTGCCAGAAGACCATACCTCGAGGAAGGGTCCCGAAAGTGCCTATGCAGAGGATGCCTCTGATCGACCGACCTTTCAAGAGGGTGGCCTTAGACTTAATCGGCGAAATAAGACCTCCGAGTGAAGAAGGTCATCGGTGGGTACTGACTTTAGTGGACTATGCGACTCGGTACCCAGAAGCAGTGCCTCTGAAGAAGATTGACACTGAAACTGTTGCAGAGGCGCTAGTGGACATGTTCAGTAGACTTGGAGTGCCTGAAGAGATTTTGACAGACCTCGGGACGCAGTTCGTCTCTGACTGCATGAGGGAGGTCAACAGACTGCTGAGCATCCGGCATTTGACTACGACACCCTACCATCCGATGTGCAACGGGCTTGTCGAAAAGTTCAATGCTACGCTGAAGTCCACCCTGAAGAAACTGTGCAGCGAGCAGCCCAGACAATGGCATCGCTACATCAACGCCCTACTTTTCGCCTACAGAGAAGTACCGCAGGAGTCCACCGGCTTTTCTCCGTTCGAGCTGCTGTACGGAAGAACCATCCGAGGGCCGATGCACATCCTGAAAGAACTGTGGACGAAAGAAGTAGACACCCCAGAGGTGAAGAACAGCTACCAGTACGTGTTTGAGCTACGGGAGAAGCTGGAGCAGACTCTCGAGATAGCCAGAGAAAACCTGAAGAAGTCCCAAGACTGTGGAAAGCACTACTACGATCGTAGGGCTGTGAACAGGAAGTTCAAACCTGGCAACAAAGTGCTGGTGCTGCTACCTACCGATCATAATAAGTTGCTGATGCAGTGGAAAGGCCCGTACGAAGTGGAGACCGTGGTGGGGATCAACGACTACAAGGTGAAGGTCGGTCAGCATTCCAAGATATACCACGCCAACCTCCTTAAGCTGTACGTGGAAAGGCCATCAGAGACTGTGCACGCAGCCACAGCAGCTGTGACCGACGACAGCTTTGACAGCGAAGAACTGTTGGAACTGGGAGACTTCGATAGCAACGAAGGCATCGATGATGTTAAGCTAGGACCACGCTTGACAGAAGGTCAAAAGATGGAGCTCAAGGACCTTATGGGCGAATTTCCCCATAGCTTCAGTGATGTCCCAGGCTCTACGACTTTGGTCGAACATGAAGTCCACACCCAGACCTGGAAGGAGCATCTGCAGACCTTGAGGGAGCTGTTCCACCGTCCCGCAGAAGCCAACCTGACCGTGAGACCCAGCGAATGCATTCTGGGAGCTGACAACGTCGACTGCGTCGGACATCCGACGGGAGAGGAAGACAACGGAGGATGCACTGACTCCAGGAAAGCCCACGAGATCACTGTCTTTGACCCTGGGCCGATGACGACCGCAACTGACGAGGGCGTCGTTTCCTTGCGGATGAAAGATCATTGACTGTGTGGACGAACTAAGAATATTGGTAATGACAGACTTGAAAATGAAAATCGTTGACTGGGTAAATGATCTGTGAACATTGACAGTATCCAGAAAGACTTGCAGATGAGAAACTTTGACTCTGTGTGAATGAACTGTGAACAATTGACAATATCCAGACCGATTTGAAGATGAAAACCATTGACTCTGTGTGAATGAACTGAGAACGTTGATAGTGTTCAGACAGGCTGAAATAAGACAGTTTTAATTCTGAACTTTGTTTGTGCATTACGTTTCAACGTTGTTGAAAGAAATTGGGTAAATTTCTTCTTGAGTGGGGGGTTATGTTACGTTGAAACGCGAATGATAGTATGGCTGAAGCGTGTACGATAGATCTAATCGTTTCGATTTGCAAAGTATTCAATAATAGAGTTTATTTACCTTTGATTTGAGTTTGCATTGTTGTTAGGAGAGGCTTTGTATAACGTTGATAATTTTCGTTAGTCGATATTGTTGTAGAATCTTCTGGATCGGCTTGTTTACTATCGATCGAAGATTCGGGATAATTGTAGAAATTTGAAGGAACGATCCGGAAGGAGAAGAAATGTGTAATGACGTAAGTCAGTGATGACGATCTTTAGTTCGATTGGTGGCAGTACGTCATTTCTACCATGTACCATATTGTTCCAGAAAAGAGAGAGGTTATTTAATCGTGTGCCGAGTTGCTGTTGAGATAGTGAAGTTGTTGATAGTGAAACTGAGAGTTGCTGTGAAAGTTGTTGAGTTGAATTGAGAATTGTATGCAGTTGTTGATGTGTGCTGAATAAAAGCGGAAAACTTCATACGTGGACTTTGTGACTTGTATGCTGTTTTGGACGGGCTGCGTGAATAAACGAATCTGAGTTACACAACTATCAGGAATTCAAGCATCGGGGCTGAATCAGATACTGATAGAAAAACACCAACATCAAACAGAGTGTAACACCCCGCTGATACAGAGTCTGTATTGCGTTACAGACGGCTCCTGTGCAGGGCTCATACCCCAGCCTTGTATCATCTCTCAGTCGCTGACCCGCTGCAGGCCCCTGACAACCCAGGGAGTCAACGAGAAGCGTTCCCCCGAATTTCATCACTCCATAGACAGCTAGCAACGTAAGCTGAAATCTACGCCTGTACCTCAACCAAGATTGGCATCCTCGGCCATTGCGCAAGAAGCGTGACCGACTGACCTGCATTCCAAGTGACGCCACGCTAAGCCTGGTCACTGTCCAACCAGACTATTTTGGAACAACCGCCGCCCTTCAGTAACCAGCTAAGTTATTGACCCACGAGCATCACCACTCTATGATCATCTGGCCAGAGACCACCCAGATACACTCTTGCCCTGTGATGATATCAGTCCACAGTAGCACTAGTACCCCCGAAATCATCCACCCAGAATATCTCCGAGCTACTCCCTACTGATATAGACGCTACCCCGTGACTCACTATTAGCCTTACTCAATATAGACGACCCAATTCGATTTAATAAAACTTCACAGTTAGAAATTGCACTTACCCAGACTGGCCTTTGTTTTCGAATTTCTCAACTAGTGTAGTATACCATCTTTCTCGTCTACCCTTTGACTGTCTCTCATTTAGTTAGTAGCTCTAGCCTTAATCTCTTGAATGTCATCGCATCATTAGCCTAACAAAGGAGGTAATACAGCGCTAGAGATTAAGAGCTTACCCTCCATTCCCCCAACCCCTTTCTTTGTGACATTAACTTTGGCGACCCCGACGAGACTAAAGACTTAGCTTAATTTCCACCCCAGCCCAGTAGAGATAGGACCCAGCCCCTAAGCCTAGCTAGTAGAGTGTAGCATAGCCCTATAGGCCCCTTACTGGCTTTCCCGAATGGTGGTGTCTCGAAAAGGGTTTTTTTTTTCATTCATTTTTGTATTTTGATTGATTGCATTTTGTCTTTGTGGTTGTGTTGTGTTGTATTCGCCCCTGTGCAGTTTCATCGTAGCTCATTCAGCCCACCCCCTTGTTTTCCGTCAGTGTACCCCCTTGTGTGCGCCCCTCATTCCGGTTAGGACTTTTCAGGGTAAGTCACCTCCCTTACCATGGCCGACCGGGGAGAGCTTGCGCTCAAGTACAAGAGTATTGGCGAGAGCTTAGGGCTCGCCGGCACTGAACTCAAGGACTACGTCCTGGCCAACGTAGATGCGGACGTGGCCGAGGAAAAGTTGAAGAGGGAAGAGAGGGCTAAAGAGCGAGAGGCAAAGAAAGAGGAGGAGAAGGAGCGCATCGCCGCGGAAGAACGGGCCGCCGCCCGGAGGAAAGAGGAGGAGAAAGAGCGCATCGCCGCGGAAGAACGGGCCGCCGCCCGGAAGAAGGAGGAGGAAAAAGAGCGCCTCGCCGCGGAGGAAAGAGCCGCCGCTCGGAAAATAGCAGAGGAGGAGAGAGCCGCCGAGCGGAGAAGAGAGGAGGTGAAGGAGAGGATAGCAGAGGATGAGAGGGCCGCCGCACGGAGGAAGGAGGAGGACGAGAGGGTCGCGGCACTTGAGGAGAAGAGGAAGGACAAGGAACTGGAACGGCGCCAAGCACTCCTCAAGCTTGAGCGCGATCGCCGCGATCTAGGCATCGCATCGCCCGCGAGCGAAGACTTCTCGCTCATCGCCCCCAGCTTCGCCGCCAGCGCCGGAATACCCGCAATCCCCCCGCCGATTCCGGGGATGAACTTCCCCCTGGACCCATTCGTCGAACGGGACGAATCGATCGAAGTTTATCTCGCCCGTTTCGAGAGAATCGCGGGAGAAAACAGCCTTGACCCCCAGTACTGGTATCGCAAGCTTAGTCATGGCCTTAAGGGGAAGGCCTATGAAATTCTGGCAAAGACGCCAACTTCCGAGGAGGGCGACTACCCCGCCCTCAAGAAAGCTCTACTGCACGGATTTGAGCTCTCAGGTGAGCACTACCGCAAGAATTTCCGGAACTCCCGGAGAGAGAAAGGGGAGAAGTTTACGCAATTCGCCGACCGGCTAGCCACTCTACGGGACAAATGGATAGAGCAAACGGACGAACCAAAAACGTACGACGGACTGCTCGAATTGATGCTAGCCGAGCAACTCCGAGGGACAATGCCAGCGGAGCTTCGGACTTTCGCCGCCGAACAGGGAGCCGCCCGACTAGAAGACCTCATCATAGTCGCGGACCGCTACCTCACCGCGCACCCCGACGACAGACAGCCTCGCCGGGACCCGCCCGCACCCTCGTCACCAGATACCCGCCACCAGCCTCGCCGGCCCGTCCCGCCAGCGAATCACCGTCCACCCCCGCCTAAAGGACGCCCTAACCCCGGAGCAGAGCCTGGGAAGCGGAGCACAGAGCTCTACTGCGGCTACTGCCAGCGCCGAGGACACACCCGCGAGAAATGTTTTCGCCGCATCAGCGACCAGCGTCGCAAACAAGGCACGGTATTGGCCCTACGCCAAGTTACTCCCGACGGGAACCCGGTAACCCCCGTCGCCACTCCCACCGATCGACCGGCCGTCACTGAGCAAGTGACCGTCAACGATCGCCCGGCCCACTGTCTATACGACACTGGACTCACCTTTGACGCCGTCGTCCGCCGCTCGCTCATCAGGGAACAGGACCTGACCGGCGAAACTATCACCCTGAAGTTGGCCGACGCGTCTCAGCCCAGCACCACGCTCCCTATAGCCCGGATCCAAGTCACCAGCCGATACGTCACGGGGACCATTCAAGCGGCCGTGATGGACCAGCCCCTGTATGACTTGATCCTAGGATGCCGCTACGTATTCTTGGGTATGCCGCCCCAGCCTGTGGAGTCGATGGCCGCCGTCCAGACGCGCGCCCAGGCGAAAACAGCCGCGACACCGCCCCCGATACCCAACCAGATGCCGGAACAGATCCGGAAGGCCCAAGAAGACGACGTCACCCTCCGCAAGTGCTACGGAAAACTTCCCGCCGCACGCACTCCACCCAAGTCCGGAGACTTTTTCGTCGAGGACGGACTTCTCTTCCGTCAGAAGGACGACCATTCGCAACTCGTCGTACCTGCGACCCTCCGCCCCCAAGTCCTGGAACTTGGCCATAGCATGCCCCTAAGTGGACATATGGGCATAGGAGCCACCACTCTACGCATCAGCGCTCAGTACCACTGGCCCGGGATGACAGAAGACGTGAAGCGCTACGTCAAGTCCTGTCGCCAGTGCCAACGATACTCGCCCCGCCATCACACCGTACCGGTTACTATCAGCCCCACCGTAGTCGTCGGAACACCCTTCCAACGAGTGGCCGTCGACATAGTAGGACCCCTTCCGCGGACCAAGAAGCGGAACCAGTATCTGCTTACCCTTGTCGACGCTTGCTCTATGTGGTGTGAGGCCGTCCCACTACCGAAGATTGACGCCGCCCGAGTCGCCGACGCGCTCGTCACCATATTCACACGAGTCGGATTCCCGGACAACATCTTGACCGACAACGGGTCCCAGTTCACCGGAAAACTCATGCAGGAAGTTTTCCAACTACTTCGCATTCGCCATATCCGAACTCCACCCTACCACCCCGCAAGCAACGGACAGGTCGAGCGCCTGAACGGGACTCTCATCTCAATCATCCGCAAGATCGCCGACGAACAGCCCGAAGCGTGGGACACCTACGTCCCGTCAGCACTCTTCGCGTATCGAGAGACCCCGCACACCTCCACCGGATACACGCCTTCCACGCTGCTTTTTGGGAGACCCCTTTCTGGACCTCTAGCCGCCCTACGACGTAGCTGGACCGACGCCAAACTGGACGAGGCACCGGTCGACGCCACGAAATACGTCACCAGGCTCCAGGAAACTCTCAAGGCCACATGGAAAGCCGCCTCCGCCAACCTGAAGAAGGCGAGAGAGAGACAAGCCCGCTACCATAATCGCCGCGCCCGGGACCGAGAACTGCAGGCAGGAGACCAGGTCCTACTACTTCTCCCCAGCGGCACGAACAAGCTAGACATAGCTTGGCAAGGACCCTACCCGGTGCTGGAGAAACTCTCACGTACCACTTATCGCATCGAGGTAGGCGGGAAGCCCAGGACCCACCACATCAATTTGCTCAAGCGGTACCTGGAGCAACCCGCCCCCGCCCCAGACACCCACTCGCTACTCACGGTCGCGCTGGCCGTCGAAGTGGACGGTACAGAGACCGGCGTCGCCGAATTTCCGCTAAAAGGGAAGGAATCCTTCCGGGACGTATCTCTGGACCCCTCACTCCCCGCCGGCCAGCAACGCCAACTACGCGCCATCGTAGCAGAATACAGGGAAGTCCTCACCGACATTCCTGGGAGGACGGACCTAGAAGAAGTCCAACTAACCCTGACGGACCCCACTCCCGTCCGCCAGAAACCGTACCCCGTCCCGCTATCCCAGCAGCAGGTAGTAAGGACAGAAGTAGAGGCTCTGCTACAAGCCGGAGTCATCGCTCCCTCCCGTTCCCCCTACAGCGCAGGTATAGTGCTATCACGGAAGCCCAGCGGAGAACATCGCCTCTGCATCGACTTCCGGCAGTTGAATCTCGTAACACAGTTCGTACCCGGACCCCTGTCTGACCCGACGGACTTGTTTGCGAAGCTACAGTCCGCCAGATATTTCTCCAGAGTGGATCTGAGCAAGGGCTTTTACCAGATCCCCGTGCACCCTTCATCCCGCCAGTACCTGGCCTTCAGCACGATGGACGGCCACTATGAGTTTAACGTTCTGCCGTTTGGTCTACACAATGCCCCAAGTATATTCAGCACGATGATGCGGAAGCTGTTGGACCCCCTCCACTGTCCGTCCCTACACTCTTTTATGGACGACATACTCGTCGCCACGGAGACATGGGAGGAGCACCTGCGAGTGGTGCGCCAACTCTTACGCCGCCTCAAAGAAGCTGGCCTCACTGCCCGGCCGACCAAATGCCAGTTCGGATACCAAGAGCTGGAATTCCTTGGCCACACCATCAGCCATGGACAGCTCCGGCCTCTGGAAAAGACTGTCCAGCGCCTTCGAGACGCGCCCCGCCCCAAGACCAAGAAAGATGTCCAGTCCTTCCTGGGACTGAGTGGCTTCTATCAAAAGTTTGTACCCGGCTACAACGGGATTGCCGCGCCACTATCCAGCCTAACCCGGAAGACAGCACCAGACCGAGTCGTCTGGACCCCGCAATGTGAAGCTGCCTTCCAGGAGCTCAAGGAGAAACTGACGTCACAGCCAGTCCTGCGACTCCCCAACCACGGACAGCCCTTCGTCCTGCGCACGGACGCCAGCGACGTAGGCCTCGGAGCCGTTCTACTCCAACGGGACTCCGCGGACGCCCCGACGCTCTTCCCCGTCGCGTACGCCAGCCGGAAGCTAAAGCCGGCTGAACTGAACTACGCCACGTCGGAGAAGGAGTGTCTCGCCCTCGTCTGGGCAGTCCAGAAGTTCCAGTTGTACCTCTATGGCTCACACTTTACCGTCCAAGTAGATCATCAGCCGCTCTCTTTCCTGGCGACATCTAAATCGCTCAACGCCCGGCTGATGAGGTGGGCTCTGCTGCTCCAAGCATACTCTTTCCAGCTGGAGCACATCCCCGGAAAAGACAACCACGGCGCAGACTTCCTCAGCCGCCACCCCGCAACAGACTCCATCGAGTCGCCACTGAGGGCCGACGCCCCAGCCTTCATACCCGCCGCCGCCCACTAACCGTAGCCGAGACCCGGCAGCTCCACGGACCCCAGCCTTGGGCATCCGCCATCGACTACCAGGAACCCCGCATCGCCCCGCATCTCCCGGATCATCGCAACCATCTTCGCATCCCGCAGCTGACCTCAGAGCTGATTGGCCGCATCTCAGTCGAGGCCTAGGACCTCGCCTTTTTCCTTGGGGGGGCCTCTGTGACAAGGCGTACAATCAGCCCTGAGTCAAACAGCACCCACTCATCTCTCCCAACCATCCAGTTAACCCCTCTACACATCCAGTCGCCCCTTGGACGCGCGCTGGCTCATTCACTTAAGCCCCGCCCCTCGGGCATCACGTTAAAGCCTGACACACACACCAGACTCGGTGTCAGTCGCAAGCCCTCCAGCCTTCAAGCCACAACAACTTGTCCGAAGACACGTCTCCATCGACTGGCGACCTCTGAGCTACGGCAGTACTCGTGTGCTTCACCCCGTCTTAGTCAAGGTAAGAGAGGAAACTTACTCTTTGTCATGTAGCAAACCCATCACCCGTCGTTCGCCCCCACGTTCGTATGTCCTGTCGATATGTACGTTCGTGTTTATAGCTTTGTCTTGATGTGTTGCTGACATGTATTATTGCCTGTATATATTATCCGCCTTGTTTATATGACTCATGCCATGTTTGAATTTATACTTGTATGCTCCATGTTAGCCCCATGTGTAAATATCCCATGCCATGCTGTCCCTCCATATAGATTAAAGTCCCCCAGTACAACCCTTGCCTACAACCCCTTTGTCCTGTATCCACTCCATTTGCTTTCCCCCATGCGCCCAATGTATAAATATTTGCCCCTGTTGCCACTACCCCATCTTAATGCGCCGAAGGTATCATATATTAGCGGCTGCCAGTAAGCACCACCTTGGCCCCATAAACCTAGTTGCATTGTTAGACTGTTGGTATGCGTCGGATCAACCTTGACCGGTCAGCCAATTTGAAATCTGAATGGGCAAACTCGCGCCACAGGCGCTGAACCCAGGATATACCTATCCCCCGCTGATACAGAATCTGTATTGCGTTACAGACGGCTCCTGTGCAGGGCTCATACCCCAGCCTTGTATCATCTCTCAGTCGCTGACCCGCTGCAGGCCCCTGACAACCCAGGGAGTCAACGAGAAGCGTTCCCCTGAATTTCATCACTCCATAGACAGCTAGCAACGTAAGCTGAAATCTACGCCTGTACCTCAACCAAGATTGGCATCCTCGGCCATTGCGCAAGAAGCGTGACCGACTGACCTGCATTCCAAGTGACGCCACGCTAAGCCTGGTCACTGTCCAACCAGACTATTTTGGAACAACCGCCGCCCTTCAGTAACCAGCTAAGTTATTGACCCACGAGCATCACCACTCTATGATCATCTGGCCAGAGACCACCCAGATACACTCTTGCCCTGTGATGATATCAGTCCACAGTAGCACTAGTACCCCCGAAATCATCCACCCAGAATATCTCCGAGCTACTCCCTACTGATATAGACGCTACCCCGTGACTCACTATTAGCCTTACTCAATATAGACGACCCAATTCGATTTAATAAAACTTCACAGTTAGAAATTGCACTTACCCAGACTGGCCTTTGTTTTCGAATTTCTCAACTAGTGTAGTATACCATCTTTCTCGTCTACCCTTTGACTGTCTCTCATTTAGTTAGTAGCCCTAGTTTTAATCTCTTGAATGTCATCGCATCATTAGCCTAACAAAGGAGGTAATACAGCGCTAGAGATTAAGAGCTTACCCTCCATTCCCCCAACCCCTTTCTTTGTGACACACACACACTTTAACATATATGAACTTGTCAAATTGACCACAGTATTTAAAATATCTTGTTTTAATAATAATAATAATAATAAT
Source organism: Oncomelania hupensis (assembly GCA_036898135.1). Lineage (NCBI taxonomy): Eukaryota > Metazoa > Mollusca > Gastropoda > Littorinimorpha > Pomatiopsidae > Oncomelania > Oncomelania hupensis. Next base: position 7,727,478 of record CM072525.1, on the reverse strand, counting down.
AATAATAATAATAATAATAATAATAATAATAATAGTAATAATAATAACAATACAATTAATAATAATAACAACAACAACAATAATAATAATAATAATAATAATAATAATAATAATAATAATAATATGATAATAATAATAATAATAATAATAATAATAATAATAATAATAATAATAATAATAATAATAATAATAGGCATCCGTCGGTCTCAGGAGACCGTGGAGTTGTGCTATCTTCCAGTGAGCAAAACCTGGTTAGCTAAGTATGCAGCCAGTCCCCCATCGCCATGTCGCTAAGGAGGTCCAATGGAGGGGCAAGAGTAGTAGTAGTAGTAGTAATAATAATAATAACAATAATAATAATGGATGCTATATCACAATTGATGATTAGTAGCAAAGAGCTTATGATAGAAAGAGGGGGAACTTGGTACAGAACCGCGAGACGAAATGTACGAGTTATGCTCCCTTGTCGACATGCTGAAAATGGCTCGTGGCAGAAAGTCAAAAGGCGACCGAGTGAAACAGGGCGGTGACTTTTGCACAGCTATCAATTGCCATAATGCCAGATACAAGAAAAGTTGTGTTGGCAAGTCCTTTTTCAAATTTCTAAGAGACAAAGAAAGGTAAATTGCAATTGAAAAACTTTATTTTTTGTGTTTATGTAGGCCTAAACTAAGACCGCTGCAGTGTTGTTAGTGTTAAAACAATCGGAGAGCGGCTTGAATGATTCATGTTATACCTATGTGCTAAATCCAAAACAGTTTGCTTGCTGACAGTTTACGTTCAACAGGTCGCTCACTGTTTACGTTATTGCTAGGTTGTTTGACTATATTTGTGCTATTTCAAAAGTAGATGTCAGATTGGCAGTTTGGCTTCGTCAAACTGCTTATGTTAACAAGTTAAATTAGACTAAGTCTGTTTTCTCCTCGTGATCAAATACTGTGCAAGATAACCCCTTACATAGGCACAAAAATGGTCCTTGATTTGTTGTAATCCCTTTTCGTTTGAGTGTAAACTGGAAAAAAAATGTAATGTAGAAACTCAGTCCTTGTTCTGATCTGTGAATTTCTGCGCATTAGATCTATATTGCGTGGAATGTTGTAGTGTAGCCAGTAGGTTCTGATTGTTCTGTCTGATTAATTAATTATTTTCCATGAAGTGACTGATGTTATTAAGCCAGTGATGTGGGAGGTGAGAGGGTTGGGGGGTAGGGGGACACCTGATATAAATTAAATTCACACTATTAGTAAAACATTTTGTTATTGTGCTTTAATTGATTGAATGACAGAGCTCTCTCTATCTCTCTCTCTCTCTCTCTCTCTCTCTCTCACACACACACACTCACTCTCTCTCTCTCTCTCTCTCTCTCTCACGATTACGGATTTACAGTTTCGGATAAATGAAACAGTCTGTCATGCATATTTTAATTTTAAAATATCTGTCATTGATTAAAAAAAAAAAAATTCCAGGGCAGAAAACGAACCTATGACATACACACATAAGCAGCATAAAAGCACCCAATAAATGTCAATAAGTAAACATAAACAACAAAAAAAAAAAAAAAAAAAAGACAGCAGTAGCGGAATGTTAATAATAATGATGGTTAAAAGTTTGGTTTTTGCAAACGTTGCCTTAAAAATGTTCTTTTGCAATGGCATAGGCTCAATAAGTTACCACGCACAGATCATTCATATAGCAGATGGTGAAATATAGCCAGCCCGAGCAAAGGGAAATAATCCGTGAGAGAGTCTCGCATTTTTGTATAGGACATAATGGAAGTTCCCTCTCTTTCCGTAATAAGCTCTTTGTTAGTAGTAAGGCTGCGCTTACAGATAACGATGAGAACAATGACCGTGATGACGCCTAAGACAACGAGAGCGATGATGAGGTTCATCTTGCAGTTTTGCCAACACATCTTCTTCCGCACTTGAGAGGCGCGCTTGTTGAAGTGGTGAGCTCCTGCCTGAAGCTCCTCTGAAAAATAATATGTTATTTTCATTTTATTTCAGCATTTTTATACAGCGCTTTTCCAGCTCAAGAGTTCTTCAAGGTGCTGACCGATACAGGATCTAACTCAAGCCTCCCAAGACGCCCATTTGCAATCTTTGGGTGCATAGTTAGGCGCCCAGACAGTTGAGCACAATCCTGGGCGACTGTGAATGGGGAAAAGGGATCTAGTGCATGCTGGGTGTGTTTGCGTAGCTTGCACTCACAATTCTAGAACATGAGCGTCAGGATCTTTAAAGTCCAATATGCAGTATTACTGCCTACGACATGAGCATCAGGATCTTTATAGTCCAGTCTGTAATATTACTGTTATCATCATTCTTCGGGGAAGAGGAAAAGGAGGGAACATGGGCTAAGAGGTTTAGCTCTAGAGCAAGTTATAAACCTTAAAAATGTGTCTTGATGGACAAAAAAATGATTGGCAGGAACTTTTTCTTACAAAGGGCTGACTTTGATTTTGCAGGAGTAGTGTTAGTTAACATAAAGGAACATTGCATTCACTTAATCACTGTCCTGAATAATTAGCATCCTATGTCAAAGGAATGCACCAGTACACAGAAAGTTGCAGTATTCAACATTTCCTTCAAACCACAACTCTTTCCAGTAAAAAAATAAAAATACCTGATCTTGTCGCCAGATCATCGATCCTCTCTCCTCGGTCCACAACTTTTTCCACATTGTTTCTCAAAAGATGAGTCACTTCACTGACGTACGACTCCAAACGATCCAGATGATCGGTTCTGCCTGGTTCCGCTTTCGCCCTGCATTGAAAGTGAACAGAAATGAAACTACAGCCTACAACATAATCATTGTGATGACACGAGTTTCAGCACATATTAGAGATAGCTATATTTCGTGCAAAGTTGCACATCTCTACTATGCAGTGTATATAGATAGATCGGCAGTTTTCTTTATTGCGTATGAAAGATGTAAGTATCTCTGGATCCACGTGCATAACGCGGAAAAGGGCATATGCTGAATTAGGAAGGGGGTTACTGAACTCGACTCGACCGTTTACCTGTGGCCTGGTGTGTGTTTGGTAGGGCAGAGTCAATGTGGAGATTTTTGCAAGAGGTCAGTCTTTAGACAGAAGTAACTTTGTGACTGTGTGTCAGACAAGAATTAGGTTCTTCTGTAAGTGTAGATTGTTCGTTGTGTTTCGAACCACCCAAGGTCTTACGCCCCTCGTCGGGGTAAGAATGTCTAAAAGTCTGTGGTAGGAGGATTGTAATCGCCATTTATTGGAAATAAATGTAGGGTTCTGTCCTAAGGTTGTGTAGGCCTCGATTGGGCACCTGCCAAGGCTCAATTTCTTCGTCAGAATTGAGATGTCCTGATGCATAGCTAGCAATTAGCCAAATAACGAATTGACACTCAACTAACCAGTGTGTGTGCCGTACTGTACTGTATTTTGTACCGTGTTGTGGGTGTATCACAAGCCGAGAACTTCAAAGGTGAGCAAAACCCTGTAATTCATTTCTTCAGTGGCGTGCACTTCGAGCCTGCGTACGTGAATGAATGATGGTGAATGAGGGGTAAAGGGATGTATTTTGATAAATAGTAATTTATTGATTTTGTATGATTTTCATATGATTTTCTTGTCATTTACATAAATGGGAATGTTGTTGCTGTTGTTGCTAAAGTGGGTCAAAAGTGACGATGAAGATGCATGTTAGGGAAAGAGAGAGAGGGGTGATGCATGTGAAGGAAGAGAGATAATTGTACTGTGCTGGAGAGGGGTGAAGAAGGTGATGAATATGAGGGGAGCGTGTTTATGTTATAGTATGATAGAGATAATATGGATGAAGGGAGATGATCATAATGTATTATAGCAGTTGGTAGGGGCGATGAGGATGGAGATGAGGATGGAATGAATTGGGATTGTGTGACTGAAGTGTAATCGTAATAATTATGTATATTTATATAAACGACTGTGCTTATGGAAGAGGTATGGATTATTAGTATCAAGAGTTGCATTATATTATTGAGATGTATGTGTAGCATCCTGTATTATTATTATTATTATTATTATTATTATTATTATTATTATTATTATTATTATTATTATTATGTATAACCAGGTCAAGATGGCGGACGGCGGAAGGCGTATTCAGTTATGTAGTATTTGAGTTTTGTAGACGAACTGTTGAGACTCTATATTTGTCTACAGGATTGGGCTGATTTGATGATCTGATGATGATGATGATGCATGCATGTATGTATGACTTCCATCGTCACTGTATCAACCTGTTCTGGTAGTTCTCCACCGCCATTACTTCCACTTCTTCCTCTACTTCTACCTCTGGTATAGTTCTACGCTTTTACGTGCCGTGGCCGTACCACCGTGCCGTGTGTGCCTCCGCTTTGGAACCTCTGCCTTTGCAGCCGTGAAGTGTGGACGTTGTCGGGTCTCTTCGCCACCACCGCCACGTCTTTCTTCGGGACTGTGGGCGCCGCCGTTGGAGTCTCCATTTGCCACAGGAACTACACGCACCACCTCACGCACACACAGATTTGCACGACACGCACCTAAAAACATACTTCATTTATTTAATGTAAATTACTTCATCATGTCGTGTGAATAACTGCTTTAGCTCCTACTGAGCTCTGAATAACTGACAGTTTCTAAGCAGAGCTTTTGACTGTAAGCTAGCTTTGGTGATATGTTTGAATTTCTAAGATTTGCAGCTGTGACGAGGCGGACAATTGCACCCCTGAGGCCCGGCTGCAACCATTCGACCCCACCCCGCACAGCCAGCGACGATCGCTTCAAACCAGCCATCATTCCTCTTGACCAGCCATCACTACCTAGCAGGCTCGCACAGTCTCTTAAGCCCCGCCCCCAGGATCGCCTTAAAGTCTGCTACTGACCAAGGCTTAGTGTCAGATGCTAACTTCCCTACCTCGAAGTCACAACCTGTTCGAATCCACGCCGCCATCACCGAGCGACCTCTGAGTTTCGTCAGTATCCTTGTGCTTCCACCCGTCTTAAACCAAGGTAAGAGAGGGAATTTACTCGCTGTCATATAGCAACCCCATCACCTGTCGTTCGCCATCATGTTCATGCGTCCTGTCCGTATGTATGTCCATGTTTATAATTTTGCTTTGATGTATTGCTATGACTTGTGTTTTCTCCCTTGCACATACTTTCTACCTTGTACATTATTCATGACGTGTTTGATTATATGCTTTTATACTCCGTTGCCCCATGTATAAATATCCCATGCCATGCTACCCCCTCCATATAGATTAGAATCCCAAGTACGGCCCAGACTTACAACCCATTTGTCCTGTACCCCTATTATTGCTTTCCACCCTGCCTCCCGATGTATAAATATTTGCCCTGTTACCATCCCCATCCTAAATGCGCCGAATGTACTTTTACTAGCTGCTGCCAGTAACCTCCACTTTGGCCCAGTAAATCTAGTAGCATTGTTTGACTGTTGGTATGTGCACTGATTCAACTCTTGACCGGTCACACCAATTTGAATTCTGAGAAGGGTGACTGTACAACAGGCCCGGAATTCGCATTATCCCTATCCCCAGCTGATACAGCGTCTGTACACGTTGCAGACGGGTTCCTGTGCCGGACGCATCGCCCCGGACTGGTATCATCTCCCAATCGCTGACCCGCTGCAGGCCCCCAACAACCCGGGAGGTCAATGAGACGCGTGATTTGGGACTTCGCCATTTCTGAACCGACTAGCCACGTAAGCCGAGTTCAACGCCTGTACCACAACAACAGCACCACGAGCACTCGTGATTCGTGAGTCATCCCCGCGTGACCACTGACCTGCATATCTCCCCCTACGCTTGCACCATCACTGGCAAGCCATCCAGAGGATCCTGGACAAATCGCCGCACTGCAGTCCACAGCTAAGTGCCTAAGCCTGAGAGACCCCCCACTCGCCAGATTATCACAGAAACTCTGGCCCCCATACAGATACTCGCTCACCCTGTGATGTGATCAGTCTACGATAGCTCTAGTACCCATAAGATTGACTTTCCCGAATATCACCGGACTACTCAGTACTAGAGACGCCACGCCGATGAATCACTATAGAACAATTTGACCTCGACTCTCCCTTTTCAAATTATTAAAAGTAGATAGTTACAGAAATCGCAATTTCCTTGACTGGCCTTTGACTGTGAATTTCTTAACTAGTACATTTACTTTTTCCTTCTCGTCTTTACTCTATTTACCACTTATTAATTTGGCCTTGCTTTAATCTCTGGAATGTCATCGTACGTTAGTCTATCAAAGGAGATAACACAGCGCTAGAGATTAAGAGCTTACCCCCTTCCCCCAAATCCCTTTCTTCGTGACATTAATTTTGGCGACCCCGACGAGACGAGAAGACTTAGGTTTCCCCCTCCAACCAACGAGACAAAAGACTTAGGCTCCCATCCCGACTTGACTAGACTTAGGACTTAGCTAGATTTCCACCCCAGCCCAGTATAGATAGGACCCAGCCCACTAGGCCTAGTAGTAGTTAGCATAGCCCATAGGTCCCTCACTGGCTTTCCCGAGTGGTGATCTCTCAACAGGCTTTTTTCTTGCATTCATTTTTTGTGGTTTTTGATTGATTGCATTTTGTCTTTGTGGTTGTGTTGTGTTCGCCCCTTTGCAGTTTTCATCGTAGCTCATCCAGCCCACCCCCCTGTTTTCCGTCAGTATACCCCTCGTGTGCGCCCCTCATTCCGGTTAGGACCTTTTGCAGGGTAAGTTACCTCTCTTACCATGGCCGACCGGGGAGAGCTTGCTCTTAAGTACAAGAGTATTGGCGAGAGCTTAGGGCTCGCCGGCACCGAGCTCAAAGACTACGTCTTGGCGAACGTGGAGGCTGACGTGGCAGAGGAAAAGTTGAAGAGGGAGGAGAGGGCTAAGGAGCGAGATGCGAAGAAGGAGGAGGAGAAAGAGCGCATCGCCGCTGAGGAACGGGCCGCCGCCCGGAAAAAGGAGGAAGAGAAAGAGCGCGTCGCCGCTGAGGAACGGGCCGCCGCCCGGAAGCTTGCAGAGGAGGAGAGAGCCGCCGAGAGGAGGAGAGAGGAGGCGAAGGAGAAGATAGCGGAGGAGGAGAGAGCCGCCGCAAGGAGGAAGGAGGAGGACGAGAGGGTAGCGGCACTGGAAGAGAAAAGGAAGGATAAGGAGCTCGAACGGCGCCAAGCACTCCTCCAACTTGAGCGCGACCGCCGCGATTTAGGGATCGCATCGCCCGCTAGCGAAGACTATTCGCTCCTCGCCCCCAGCTTCGCCACCAGCACCGGAATACCCGCACCCCCCCCGCCGATTCCGGGGATGAACTTCCCCCTGGACCCATTCGTCGAACGGGACGAAACAATTGAAGTCTATCTCGCCCGATTCGAGCGAGTCGCGAGAGAAAACGGTCTTGACCCCCAGTTCTGGTATCGCAAGCTCAGTCATGGCCTCAAGGGAAAGGCTTATGAGATTCTGGCCAAGACACCGACTTCCGAGGAGGGAGACTATCCCGCCCTCAAGAGAGCCCTACTACATGGCTTTGAGCTCTCAGGTGAGCACTATCGCAAGAGTTTCCGGAACTCCCGGAGAGAGAGAGGGGAGAAGTTCGCGCAGTTTGCCGACCGTCTGGCTACGCTACGGGATAAATGGATTGAGCAAACTGACGAACCCAGGACCTATGACGGATTACTAGAGTTGATGCTCGCCGAGCAACTCCGAGGCACAATGCCGGCGGAACTCCGGACATTCGCCGCCGAACAAGGCGCCGCTCGCCTTGAAGACTTGATCATCGTCGCGGATCGATACCTCACCGCCCATCCCGACGACAGACAGCCTCGCCGTGATCCCCCCGCACCCTCGTCGCCAGATACCCGCCACCCGCCTCGCCGGCCAGTCCCGCCGGCGAACCACCGTCCACCGCCGCCCAAAGGACGCCCAACCCTCACAGCAGAGCCAGGGAAGCGGAGCACAGAGCTCTACTGCGGCTACTGCCAACGCAGAGGACACACCCGGGAGAAATGTTTTCGACGCATCAGCGACCAGCGTCGCAAACAAGGTACCGTACTAGCCCTACGCCAAGTTACCCCCGACGGGACCCCTGTCACCCCCGTCGCTACTCCCGCCGATCGGCCGGCCGTCACCGAGCAAGTGACAGTCAACGATCGCCCAGCCCACTGCCTTTACGACACTGGACTTACCTTCGACGCCGTCGTCCGCCGCTCGCTCATCAGGGAACAAGACCTGACCGGCGAGACTATCACCCTGAAGTTGGCCGACGCGTCCCAACCCAGCACCACGCTCCCTATAGCCCGGATCCAAGTCACCAGCCGATACGTAACGGGGACCATTCAAGCTGCAGTAATGGACCAGCCCCTGTACGACTTAATTTTAGGATGCCGATACGTTTTCTTGGGGATGCCGCCCCAGCCTGTGGAATCGATGGCCGCCGTCCAGACGCGCGCACAGGCGAAAACAGCCGCGACTCCACCCCCGATACCCAACCAGATGCCGGAACAGATCCGGAAGGCCCAAGAAAGCGACGTCACCCTCCGCAAGTGCTACGGAAAGCTTCCCGCCGCACGCACTCCACCCAAGTCCGGGGACTTTTTCGTCGAAGACGGACTCCTCTTCCGCCAGAAGGACGACCATACTCAACTAGTCGTGCCTGCGACACTTCGCCCCCAGGTCCTGGAGCTTGGCCATAGCATGCCCCTAAGCGGACATATGGGCATAGGAGCGACCACTCTACGCATCAGCGCTCAATACCACTGGCCCGGGATGACCGATGACGTGAAGCGCTACGTCAAGTCCTGTAGCCAGTGCCAACGATACTCGCCCCGCCATCACACCGTCCCGGTCACTATTAGCCCCACCGTCGTGGTCGGAACACCCTTCCAGCGAGTGGCTGTTGACATTGTAGGACCCCTCCCGCGGACCAAGAAGCGGAACCAGTACCTACTAACCCTCGTCGACGCCTGCTCGATGTGGTGTGAAGCAGCTCCTCTACCGAAGATCGACGCCGCCCGAGTCGCCGACGCGCTCGTCACCATATTCACCCGAGTCGGATTCCCGGACAACATCCTGACCGACAACGGGTCCCAGTTTACCGGAAAACTTATGCAGGAGGTTTTTCAACTACTCCGCATCCGCCATATCCGGACTCCACCCTACCACCCCGCTAGCAACGGACAGGTCGAGCGCCTAAACGGGACACTTATCTCGATTATCCGCAAGATCGCCGACGAACAGCCGGAAGCGTGGGACACATACGTCGCGTCAGCGCTCTTCGCGTATCGAGAGACCCCGCACACCTCCACCGGATACACGCCTTCCACGCTGCTTTTCGGAAGACCCCTTTCCGGACCACTAGCCGCCTTACGACGTAGCTGGACCGACGCCAAACTGGACGAGGCACCGGTCGACGCTACAAAATACGTCACGAAGCTACAAGAAACCCTCAAGGCAACATGGAAAGCCGCCTCCGCCAACCTGAAGAAGGCGAGAGAGCGACAAGCCCGCTACCACAACCGCCGCGCCCGGGACCGAGAGCTACAGGTAGGAGACCAAGTCCTACTGCTTCTCCCCAGCGGCACGAACAAGCTAGACATAGCTTGGCAGGGACCCTACCCGGTGCTCGAGAAGCTCTCGCGCACCACCTACCGCATCGAGGTAGGCGGAAAACCCAGGACCCACCACATCAATCTGCTCAAGCGGTACCTGGAGCAACCTGCACCCGCCCCAGACTCCCACTCACTACTCACGGTCGCGCTGGCCGTCGAGGTGGATGGCACAGAGACCGGCGTCGCCGAATTTCCACTAAAAGGGAAGGAATCCTTCCGGGACGTCTCTCTGGACCCCTCACTCCCCGCCGGCCAGCAACACCAGCTACGCGCCATCGTAGCAGAACACAGGGAAGTCCTCACCGACATTCCTGGGAGGACGGACCTGGAAGAAGTTCGACTGACCCTAACGGACCCCACTCCCGTCCGCCAGAGACCGTACCCCGTCCCGCTATCCCAGCAGCAGGTAGTAAGGACAGGAGAAGAGGCTCCGCCAACAGCCGGAGTCATCGCTCCACCCCGTTCCCCCTACGTCGCCGACAGAACGCCGCCACGCAAGCCCCGCGGAAAGCATCGCCCCGCGCAGAGCATCGTCAGCCGCCATCCCGCAACAGACTCCATCGAGTCGCCCCTGAGGGCCGACGCCCCAGCCTTCATTCCCGCCGCCGCCCTCTAACCGTAGCCGAAACCCGGCAGCTCCGCGGACCCCAGCCTTGGGCATCCGCCATCGACTACCCGGAACCCTGCATCGCCCCGCATCACCCGGATCATCACAACCCTTCGTCGCACCCGGCAGCCGACCTCAGAGCTGATTGGCCGCGCCTTCGTCGAGTCCTACGTCCTCGCCTTTTTCCTTGGGGGGGCCTCTGTGACGAGGCGGACAATTGCACCCCTGAGGCCCGGCTGCAACCATTCGACCCCACCCCGCACAGCCAGCGACGATCGCTTCAAACCAGCCATCATTCCTCTTGACCAGCCATCACTACCTAGCAGGCTCGCACAGTCTCTTAAGCCCCGCCCCCAGGATCGCCTTAAAGTCTGCTACTGACCAAGGCTTAGTGTCAGATGCTAACTTCCCTACCTCGAAGTCACAACCTGTTCGAATCCACGCCGCCATCACCGAGCGACCTCTGAGTTTCGTCAGTATCCTTGTGCTTCCACCCGTCTTAAACCAAGGTAAGAGAGGGAATTTACTCGCTGTCATATAGCAACCCCATCACCTGTCGTTCGCCATCATGTTCATGCGTCCTGTCCGTATGTATGTCCATGTTTATAATTTTGCTTTGATGTATTGCTATGACTTGTGTTTTCTCCCTTGCACATACTTTCTACCTTGTACATTATTCATGACGTGTTTGATTATATGCTTTTATACTCCGTTGCCCCATGTATAAATATCCCATGCCATGCTACCCCCTCCATATAGATTAGAATCCCAAGTACGGCCCAGACTTACAACCCATTTGTCCTGTACCCCTATTATTGCTTTCCACCCTGCCTCCCGATGTATAAATATTTGCCCTGTTACCATCCCCATCCTAAATGCGCCGAATGTACTTTTACTAGCGGCTGCCAGTAACCTCCACTTTGGCCCAGTAAATCTAGTAGCATTGTTTGACTGTTGGTATGTGCACTGATTCAACTCTTGACCGGTCACACCAATTTGAATTCTGAGAAGGGTGACTGTACAACAGGCCCGGAATTCGCATTATCCCTATCCCCAGCTGATACAGCGTCTGTACACGTTGCAGACGGGTTCCTGTGCCGGACGCATCGCCCCGGACTGGTATCATCTCCCAATCGCTGACCCGCTGCAGGCCCCCAACAACCCGGGAGGTCAATGAGACGCGTGATTTGGGACTTCGCCATTTCTGAACCGACTAGCCACGTAAGCCGAGTTCAACGCCTGTACCACAACAACAGCACCACGAGCACTCGTGATTCGTGAGTCATCCCCGCGTGACCACTGACCTGCATATCTCCCCCTACGCTTGCACCATCACTGGCAAGCCATCCAGAGGATCCTGGACAAATCGCCGCACTGCAGTCCACAGCTAAGTGCCTAAGCCTGAGAGACCCCCCACTCGCCAGATTATCACAGAAACTCTGGCCCCCATACAGATACTCGCTCACCCTGTGATGTGATCAGTCTACGATAGCTCTAGTACCCATAAGATTGACTTTCCCGAATATCACCGGACTACTCAGTACTAGAGACGCCACGCCGATGAATCACTATAGAACAATTTGACCTCGACTCTCCCTTTTCAAATTATTAAAAGTAGATAGTTACAGAAATCGCAATTTCCTTGACTGGCCTTTGACTGTGAATTTCTTAACTAGTACATTTACTTTTTCCTTCTCGTCTTTACTCTATTTACCACTTATTAATTTGGCCTTGCTTTAATCTCTGGAATGTCATCGTACGTTAGTCTATCAAAGGAGATAACACAGCGCTAGAGATTAAGAGCTTACCCCCTTCCCCCAAATCCCTTTCTTCGTGACAGCAGCTCTGGTTATTCAGTTGAGAATTGTATTGATTTTGAATTTGATCGTTTATTGCTATTTGCTGCACATTATTGTGGGAAATCTGTTGATGTATAGTTCTGGTTTTTCCAGTTAAACAAGGGAGGTAACTGTTAGTAAATACTGTGTTGGGGGTCTTGATAGGGGTGGAGGGTGGATTAGCACACCATTGTCCTGTGTCTGAGTGTTTGATTGTTGAATAAAAGTGTGATTGTCTATCTGGCATTTTGTGTTAGTTCTTTTGTTTGAGTTTTTATCCCTTTCACTCGTTATTTGAGCTGACGTCGCGGAACCCACTCGGGTGACGTGACAATCATCAATACTACTGCCATCCCCTCTGACCCAAAGTAATTAACGACATTACTATGATTATGTTTCTGTACAGTGTGCTGACAAAACAGTAAAATGACATGCAAATTTAAAAAAAAAACTAATAGGAACATTTTATTTGTACATTCTGAATTTTATCTAGGTTGCTATTTCTTCATTTGTCATTTTATCACAAAAACGTATTTAAAGGCTCCAAAGTCGATCACCAATTTGCTTCTATTACTACCAATTAAGCTACCACTAAATTAATAACTAAGTCAAATATTAATAATTATTATTTTATCGACCTACCACATCAAGCTCAATCTCCAGTTAATTAAAAACAAATGGTCAATAGCAAACATAAAATCTGAGTAACCAGACAGAACACTTACATGATGTAAAAGTTTGTGCGTAAAATTGATCTTCGACTATTCAGCACTCAAGGGATATAATAATATCAAATAGGATTAGCCTTAGGCCTAGCCTTCGTGATCAGCTGACCAAAATTAACTACCCCACAGACCACAGGCGCTTGTATCAGGACACGCGAGCGCCTATGCCTGTGACGCGTCTCCCTTTGGTTATCTATAAAACAAGGTACCAAACAGAACCAAGCGGAACTGGCGGGTCATCGCAGTTTTCAAATTTATATGAACAAACTCGAATAGTTCTTCCCAAAGAAGGCAACTCATTCATTTCAGCAGTGATTCACGCAAACAAACAAAATAAAAACTATGCTCTGTCTATTTTTAAACCCGTTCAATTTCGATAAAATTGTCAAAAAATCGACCTTTTCTGCGATCGCTTCACGGAAACGCACGTTTTGCCAAGACTAAAACTTAAAAGGGAAATTACTCCTCATTCGTTACAACCTCATGGCTTTCAGCATTGCAGTGTCCGAAAAATGCCTTCGATCGGATAATTTCTGGGCCAAAAGTGGCTGTTTTAGGTCAAGCAGGCAGTGTCAAAACATTTCTTTTGCGAGGAAGTGCAATGGTACCTGGTAGATTGAGAAAGAAAGTTGCTGTTAGTGTTACTGTTTCAAATGGAATAGCAGCAACGCCAATGGCAATGGCGAAACTTTGCATCGGTGACGGTGGGCAAGCATCATTGATGGGAGATACACTACAGAGGAGGCCGTCTCAGATGTCCGTTCAAAATGCAACTAATTATTAACAACCAATGTGCTGATTGTTGATGAAATCAGCATGATGAGCGCTAAAATATTTGATCAGATAGGTTTCTTTTTCAAATGTTATTATTGTCATTCAGGCCTTAATCATTCATTGTGCTAATCAATAATCACATGTTTTCAGTGTAAATTACAACAGTAACCAGTAAAAGATAAATTTATTAGTTATCTACGGATTTTATGCATTGGTGGAGAGGGAAGGGGGATGGTTGAGTGGAAAATAAAACACTTTTTAATCCATATTCATCAAGTTTAGTGGGTGACACTTTTTGTGTATTTATCATTATGCATGTGAGTGTGTGTGTACTACTACTAATAGTACTATTGCTGAATATATGAATTTGGTTTTAAATATATGTGGAAAGTTTAATTGAGCTATTGTAAAGGTTTGTAATTATGAGACGTGCAATGTTGTACTAAGATGTGCAATGCTCTAGATGGTAGGTGTGTGTGGATCACTGGATGGGTTATATTATGAGGGAGCACTTGGCTGTTGTATTTTAGTACTGGGGTTGTTCATATTTTATTGGGGTGCCTAGGGCTGCTTGAGTTAGATCCTGTATCGGCCAACACCTTGAGCAGCTGTTGAGCTGGAAAAGCGCTATATAAAAGTGATTACTTGAAATTATTAAATGAATATATATATATTATAATGTTCATGTATGTACTTGAGCTGTATATATATATGAATTCCATTATTAACTACTATTTTTCAGGTTGAACATGCTGTACTGACTGTCCTGGCATCAGGGGAAGCAAACAATGTTGTGGTGGTCTGTAGTTATTGTCATAGGAGATTTTCTACAGCTGCCTCCAGTCACCAATGGCCTTTATAAAGATGAGGGCTCCCATGTTTTCCCCTCTACAACATTCCAGATTGGAGTTCCATCAATGCATCATGATGTGAATTTTCACTGCGTATGTAAATATTATAGATAATGTTCATTTGTTGTTCTTTTAAGTTATTGTTTTAGTATTATGTATATATTGCTCTTAAACTTGTAGTGCTTTTCGAGCTCAAGAACTGCTCACGGCATTGGGTGACAGAGGATCTAATTCAAGCCCCTAGGGCGCCAACTTGCTCATTTATTATTCTTATTATTATTATTATGATTATTATTATTATTATTATTATTATTTATTATTATTATTATTATTATTATTATTTTATTTTTATTTTTTACTGCCTATCGTCTTACACCAGAGAGCTGAGGACAATCTTGGGCAACCGGATGTGGGGAAAGGGACCTAGTACTTTCTGGATTTTTGGGGGGTGTAAGTGGCAATGAGTGTCAAGCTATTTACAGTTCATGCGATGGAATGCATTTATGCACAAACTAGACCTTATACTCTCATCCAACGGAGTTTTCCAAAGGCAAATTTCTGTATCTTTTTATTTTTTGGACAATAAAGTTGTATTATAGTTTATATAAATTATACAGTGAAATGTACAAAACCAATGTTATCAAATCCTTAATCAGTCGAGTCGTGCAATTTTATTCTGAGTGGAAAATGGCTGCAAGACCAAAATGGGCTATAGCCCGAACGCCTGGTGAGACTTGCATGTTTGTGTTATGAAAACAAAGTACTTTGAATGCCGTAACAATGATAACCAAACAAAGAAAAAAATACTGACTTGCCTGTCTAAAAAGTTAAGTTTTGAAAATTTTTGGACATGAGGTAACTTTGCCCTGTAAATTTGTAAATGAGGATAAAGCTTCATACTGTATATTTTTTTTGCAGGCTATGATAAGACAACATGTTTCATATCAGCCTACCAGACAAAGGACATGAGATAACAATGACACTTATGACTGTGAGTCTGGGCAAGATGAGCTGGACTTGAAGAGGTAGAGCTAATTTAAACTGCTATTAAGTATAATAATAATAATAATAATTATTATTATTATTAGACATGGATGCTGAAAGTCAGAATGCTACGTTACTCTTTAACATTAGTATTAGATTTTATAAGAGCCAAAGATAGTAATCTATAGAAATATGTGCAACCTGTTGACAGTTTTCAGAATGCAACTCATATTTGTCTGCAAATAACTTGAGAGGCAGCTTTTTTATTCAGTGATACTAAAGTTGATAGAAGCTTGGTCAGCTTAAAAAAAACAAAATGGCTTGCGTTGGTGAGACAAAAAGATTGTATATGGTTTCAGAAACTACCCCCCCCCCTCTTCCCCCTCCACTACCCTCTCCCCCACCCCACCCCCATTTTATTTTTTTTATTTAAAAAAATGAAATGCAATTGTCTTTATCCTTCTTGCTACAATGGCTCACAATTTTTTTCAGATAGTTCTTTATTGCAGAACATTAGTTTCACCAGTTTATAGAACGATAAGGACACTATTACTATTGAATAGGAACAGACACACACATAGTGAAACATACACAAATTCCTGTAAACCCTCTTATAGGACACTAATATAAACTGTCTGCAAGCAAGAAATTATCAAAAATCGGCTCATCCAATTTTTAGAAAACGTGTTTTAAAAACGGAAAAGCACAATGACCTTTACCTTTGAAAAAGTACAATGAAAATTTATCTAACATTCTTAGCAGTAATGAAAGTATCCATCAAGGAAAACAAATAAATGATAAATTTGGTTCAGTTATTGAGATAAGACAATATTTTTGTTTTAAACAAAACTGTTAGGCCCCTCCCCCAAGAAATGTCCTTTTACGATATTCAGACCAACGCTAATTTTTGGGCCCGACCTAAACTTTTTTTTTGGGGGGGATGGGGGGTTCATCCAGTATAAATAGTATCCCCACTTTCTGGAAATGTAGGGCTTTAAATTCCCACTGTTGCTGTCTTTCTCATTTGTTCTTTCTCATTCCTACTCTGTCCTATCAAATCTATTATACTATCTTCTTCTTCTCTAGACCAGTCACCTACCTTTTTTCTTGAAAACTTTTCAGGGACAAAACTCCTCATATGTGGGTGTGGGTGTGTGTGTGTGTTTTTTTTGTTGTTGTTGTTGATATTTTATAATGTTTATATTCTATTTTGTTTTTGTAAACGGGGGTTAGATAAATTAGAATATAGCCTCAGCGTCCCCTGCGTGGGATGTGGTGCCTTCAGTGTTACTACAAGGGTTGTTTCGGCATATTGTGGTCTTGATTTTGTGGTCCTGATTCTGCTCTTTGCAGTCTGCTGGACCTTGTAAGCAATGAATAACTAACTAGCGTTCTCTGGGGAAGGCGTAGTCGCCCAACCTACCTAATATTAGTAAATTTTGCTGGGGGAGCAAATTGGTACCCGGAGAAAACCCCTGAAACGTTGCCCGAGTCGAAAGTAAATAACATTCTGAGAAACATAACGCCCAGATGCTGGATCGATCCCACACCTGTCAGGCGCCATTGGTTTCTGGCCTGTGGACAAGGCAAGTTAGTCCCGCCTTAGACCTTTGGCTCCTATTAAGTGTGGAAATATAAAAAATATACATATCTTGGTCTGTATAATTGAAATCACAGTTCTTATTTCTTTATTTCCACAGATTTCCAGCCCAGAACATGTTTTGGACACCACACCTGTGTTTGCTGAGCTGAATAAAAGCAGACTAGTGACACCATAACAACGTTGGATTAACAACTGCAGCCAGTGGATGAAACAGAGTGCAGTTGCCCAGATGCAGACTTACATCAAGCTACTGGATTAAATAGCCTCACTTCGCCAACAGACCGCTGAGCAATACAAAATGAAATAGGATTATTTTAGTAATACCCCCATAAAAAAATTATAATTTATTTAAAGTATCACAATCTTTTTTAAACATGTTTTTATGTCACTTTTAAAATGAATAAAAATTTGCTATCCCTCAACACCCTTCCTCCATCCCCCTTCAAATCCCCCACTTCCTCTTACACCCACTGCCGTATCTTGCTGAGTTTGGGCGAAGTTTATTGAGATGTTTATTGGATAGGGTTTGTTTACTAGTTTACCAAAGTTTTGAGACTTAAAATTTCATTAATCTGTTCCTCGGAAATGAATCATTGTTGACAACTTGGTGCATGTTTTATTTTTATTTTGACACGTTATTTTTATCAGGCAATTCTGGGCTGCTTTCCATGGGTAAGGCATAGTCATAGCCTGTGGCACGCCAAAACCCAACGTACTGAATATTAGTTGTGGTTTTGAACATTTGCTGGGGGAGCAAACTGGTAGCATGTAAGCTCTTACAATTTATGTCATAATGACGAATAGTTTTAAGCAAATTTGACTATTTTGTGTCAGATTCATACAAAAGTATGGCAAAGGTGAAATATAATTTAGAAAATAAAAATAGTATTACATGTTTATTAACAATGTAGTGTTGGAATGGTATACCAATATTGTGATGAACAGTGTGTGGCAGTCATGTTATGCAGTGTCCCAATACACCCAATATCCTCTTCAACAAAAATTAGCTGAAAAGCTAAACATTTTGTTTTGTGACGTTCTCTTTGTCTAAAGAAAAACCTAAATAATACTTAATAAAACATACAACTTTGTACTTGAATTTTATTTATCACAAGTTGTCATGCTTTGATGTTCCATGGTTGGCTTGAGGGCAGCTGCTATATCACTACAAAATATTGGTATGACTCACTGAAAAATTCTGGTAAAGTTCTGCTTGTTTTGCTGTATTATCCCAATACTAGGGAAAAGAGAAAGGAAAAAAGTGTTAAAATACATCAATAACTTATATTTTAATGAAAAAAACAATGAATATTATGAGATCCATTTATTAAATTAATTCAATTCATGTATTTTATTGCTTGTGATTTAGTCTTCACATACATAATTATTATGAGAAAGGTATGTGTAGCGCTGTTGACTAATTACACAGATTTTAGTTCAAAATTATGAGAGAAAACATTTTAAACTGCGAATAATACTAAAACAGTGTTCAGTTATGTATGTATATGTATTTACTCATTCACTCCAAATAACAGTGGTGAAGGGGGTAGGAGGGGGGAAGAGTAAATATACATGTCATTGTGGGAGGAGAAGGGAGAGGTGGCATTTTAGTATTTTACTGTGTTATTATCTGTGCTATTATTTATCTGCATGTTTATACTGTAATGTATGTAAAGACTTAAAAAAATGTTTAATTATGTGCTATATTTATTTTTATGTATATACTGTAATGTCTTCTTTATTTAAAAAAATGTGTGCTTTTTTCTTGTTAACGTGAGCTCACATTTGTAAGTGTGGTGTGAGTGCTTTGGGCAAATTGTCAGTTTGAATTTGCGCTTTATAAAATACATTATTATTATTATTATTATTATTATTATTATTATTATTATTATTATTAATATTATCATGAGCCATTCTTCAGTAGAAACAAGGTTGTCTGCCATTTGCTCGGTCCATTGCTCCGAATTTCATTTTTTTTAATTCAAACACACTTTTTGCCTAATCTGAATATTAATTTTACTTTGCATATACAATATCTGTTTGTTTATAATTTAATGTCGTTTATAATTTAATGTCTTTCAGAAATGTATTCCTTTTTTGTAAAACGCATGTGAGTGTGAATGCGTGTGAGAGCTTAGAGCAAAGTATCAGTTTTAATAAATTATTAATTTTATTATTACACATTATCGGAAAGAGCTGTATAGTAATATTGACTGATTACACAGATTTTCTTATAAACTTTTTTGTTTCTTTTACATTTAAGCAAATAATACTAAAACAATGTACAGATATGTATATGTGCGTATTTTCTCATTCGCTCTACATAACGGAAGTGGGGCAAAAGTACGTAAATGTAATAAATATAATAAATATACGTATAAGTGGATAGTAGATGTTGCATCGTGTTATTATTTGATATGCCAACACTTCTATCAACTTCTTTATTTATTTTATTTTTTTTACTATCTCTCTCTCTTTCTCTTTCTCTCTCTCCTCTCTCTCCATGTTGTCCTTTTTTGTATTAATACTCTCTCTTTTCTTCTAACTGTTGTGATTACCTAGCTTGCATTCACCATATTAACTGGAAACTGCACACAACCAACACGATATGAACGTTTACATCATATCTTCCGCACCTTTCAAATCATTCTATAATCATGAATAATAATACATAGAATTATATAGCGCACATATCTCACACACACACAAAAAAGAATGATTCAATGTGATAAATAACATGTAAGGTGCTGGGAACATTCCAAATGAATAAGTAAATAGTTGAATAAAGCAAAACACACAAATACAACAGACTTTCCCACAATCTACTGTCAGAGGAAATGGTTCTAGGGGTGGTGGGGATTAATTAAACACAAACAAGTCTCAAAGGGAATGAACAGCAACTGATAGCTCGTTTATAACACGGCTGAATACTTAGTGGATGATCTTGCCACCCATGTACAGCCTACATAGATCTAGGTTTCAACTGCGACTGTGTAGTGCAGTGGGCTATTTTTCATTCATCGTCGTCATTTTTATTCAAGCTCTAAATTAGCAGCATCAGTGACAGTGGTGTTTGCACGTATGCTACATTTTAATCTTTCTCTTGTTATGAAGCACTTCAAAGAAAAAAAAACAAATCTTTGCATGTATCCCGAAAGCGAAAGTGAACGCACTACCAACAGAAGTTGACAGTTCATGCTAAAACCGAAACCGGTTATTACCGAGTTGATAGTTTCGGTAAGAGAATCCAACTTCCGTGAAGTGATTGCAGAAAAGGTCGATTTTTTGGACAATTTTACCGAAATTGAACGGGTTTGAAAATAGACAGAGCATAGTTCTTATTTTGTTTGTTTGCGTGAATCACTGCTGAAATGAATGAGTTGCCTTCTGTGGGGATACACTTTGTAGTTTGTTCGTATAGATTTGGAAACTGCGATGACCCGCCAGTTCCGCTCTGCCGTGCATTGGCAGAAGGCAGCAAGTCCACCTTTTATCAAAAATGACTTTTTTAGTTCAACATGAACACCAAAAGCGGGCGCTTCTTATGAGTAAATTTCAAGTTTGTACAACATATAGTTTCAGAGTTTTAAAGAAGTAAGTCCGTTTAAAAATTTGCAAGGAAGGGAATAATCTGGCAGATAGCAGCAAGTCCTTCAGCTTTTGCCTTTCGAGTTTCGCGGGACTTGCTTCGTTGCGACCGTGGGTGTAAAATTATACGACAGAAAGCATCATGTCCATTATCCAACCAGCGATGCGCTAGAGTGTTACGGGTTTTCTGTAACCAATCAGAACGTGTCTTTTATTCTACCGTTCGCCATAATTTCTATTGTTTAGTCTGCGATTTCTACAAGAAAAGGTATGTGTTTATAATTCTTCTATAAGAAAAAAGCAGACTTTTCTGTGTTTTTATCCTCAAGAAGTATTAATACTTGTTTAGATCAACCGATCACAGTCTTGATTGATGTAATGGAAGCCAGTGTTATTCTGCGAGGTGATGAATCTACTGTATCGTTTGATGGTATCCATTGAAGAACATATTTTATAACAGTAGATCCAATACGAAAATATTGACGTGAGCAGCAGTTTCGAAAGATAATTTACTGCTGTCGACAAAGCAGTTACTGAATTCGCAATGCTGTTTAATGTTGGTTGGGTCAAGCGTTTTTTTTAGGGTAGGTATCCCCATTTGCGGACCGTTTAGTTTACTTTACGTCATGGTCATGAATCTACTGTATTGTTTGATGGTATCCTTTGAAGAACATATTAATGACGGTAGATCCAGTAAGAAAATATAGACGTGAGCAGCAGTTTCGAAAGATAATTTACTGCTGTCGACAAAACAGTTACTGAATTTGCAATGCTGTTTCATGTTGGTTGGGTCAAGCGTAGTAGTAGTAGTAGTAGTAGTAGTAGTAGTAGTAGTAGTAGTAGTAGTAGTAGTAGTAGTGCGAACAGTTTAGTTTACCTTATGGTCATTACGCGATTATAACTGCCCACATGAATGATGTTTGTGTTTCAACCATCAGACTTTATTCTACATGTCTGGATGTGTTTCATTTCAGTTTCAAAACATGTGTAACAAAGAACAAAGGGTAGCGGTCGGCAATTGCGGTCGGGGTGTTGGCATTTTCTATCCTAATTTGCTGATGGACTGGCATTTTCTTTTATTGTGATAAAATTTGTCCTAAACTATTAAGTAAAGGTTCATATGACAGTCCACGAACCGGTAAACACAAGTATACAAAATTGATTGCTAAAATTTTTTTGTTATGTACCTAAAAACCTACACCGTCTGCAAAGCGTATGTGCCCGCAGTTGGGAGCTGACCGTAAATGGGGATATCAAAGCTAGTGTTTGCTTTGAAACCAACTTCTATCATACAATAAGTAAGAAATATTGCCTTATGTATGTATAGATCACTGTGGTGTTTAGTTAAACTGTGTCAAACCTTTTTGTTCCAGATCTATAGTACCCACAGTGGCATATCAAACTGCTGCAAGCGTGTTTGCTTTATTGAAGCAGCAGTAAATTGAAGCAGCAGTAAGTTGACCCAGAGACCCTATCCTATAACTCGAAGGTCGTTGGGGCACCACAGATGATCGTTTAACCAGCGTACTCCATCTTTCTCTGTTCTCAGCAACCATCTTGGCTTCGCTTACTGTCAAGCCAGTCCATTCTAGAATGTTGTCCTCCCACCTCATTTTATGTCTCCCTCTTCATCTGCCTCCTTGCACCTTGCCTTGCGTGATGGTCTTTGCAAGGCATGGTGTTCTGGTGACGTGGCCATACCATCGGAGTTTCCTTTTCTTCACCACTGTGAGCATGTTAATGTGTTGTCCAATGGATTGTGTGATGGTCTGTCGGACTTCGTTGTTGGTGATGTGCTGGGTAGAGGAAATGCCCAGAAGTCTTCGGTAGCACATCATCTCTATGCTTTTATTCTTCATTGTACAGTAGATCTGCTGGATGGTCCATGTTTCGCAAGCGTATAGGAAGATGCCTGATGGAGATGACAAGGGAGCGCAGCAGTCTTACTTTGAAATGTAGACTGATGGTCTTCTCTTTCCAAATGGGCTTCAATCTTGTCAGGGCCGCAGTTGTTTGTGCGATCCTGGAGAGGACTTCTTGTCGGGACCCATTGTCTGATACAATGGCTCCTAAATATTTGAAGCTATGCACTTTGTTGAGGTATTGGCCTTGGACTTTCAAATCCATGTTAATGCCATTGGTATTGTTGGTAATCACTTTTGTCTTCTCTGCACTTATTTCCATTCCATAGGCTCTGGGGGTGGTTCAAGCCTCTGTACCAGCTGTTCAAGTTCTTGTTCCTCTCCAGCCAATCCATCAGTGTCATCCTCGAAACGGAGGTTGGAGATTGCTCTACCCCTTATGCTGACTGTTTCTTGGTGTTCTGCAAGGGCATCTGACATGATGCGCACTAGGAAGATGTTGGAGAGTGTTGGAGAGAGTATGCATCCTTGACGCACGCCGATTGTTGTTTTGAACTAGCTCACGATGGCGCTGTTGTAGAGGACTGCACTGGTAGCCTTGTCATACATGCTTTTGATGACTTTAATAATGTTAGGGCTAATGTTGCATACTCTCACAGAGCTGCATTCCAGACTCGGTCAAGGGCTTTCTTGAAGTCTACAAACGCATGATATAGATGTTGTTGGTGCTATAGGAATTTCTCGCAGATTATTCTGAGGTTGAAAATCTGTTCATTGGTACTTCGCCCTGCCCTGAATCCTGCTTTTTCTTAGCTATGATTTGTTCAGCTTGGGGTTTCAACCTGTTGAGTTTTATTTTCAGAAGGACCTTGCTGGGATGGCTGATGAGGCTGGTGGTGCGGTAATGTTCACACTCCTGAAGGTTACCCTTTTTTGGAAGAGTGATGACAAGCGGCTGGGTCCATGGTGTAGATAATTACAGATAATGGTGAGGGCGTCAATCATTGCTTTTCCTCCTGCTTGAAGCAATTCCACGGGTATGTTATCCACTCCTGCTGACTTTCCCTTCTTCAGGGATTGCACTGTTGCCTCAACTTCTTCTCAGAGACCCCGGAAGGGGCAAAAACTGTTTATTTTTGCAGAAATATGAAGAAGATCTTGCTCATGCCAATCACTCCTGGGGTGAAAACCTGTGCATCTATGGGGCGCCTGGTGGTTTTCCACCAAAACTTCGCTCCATTGGGGCACCTGAAAAGTTCGAAGAGAGAAGGCCGTCTACTTGTGTGCCTGTGGCACGAGGGAATTGCTGGACGTTACGCAACCGATGTTTCCATCAAAAAGATGCAATCAGAGATGGTAACATCTTCTCTCTACAAGCAAAGGCTGGAGCACCGAAGAAGAAAACCAGTCAACAAAAGATGCGAACAAAGAAACCTATGAAGTCTTCCGCACCCAGCATTGCAACAGGTGTGGAGTCTGAAAGAAGAGAGGAACTTTCTTGATAATGCTTGTTTTCATTGAGGAAAGCAAGTTTTACTGCTTCGTGTGTGGCAGCAGTTCCCATGAGGACATGGTACAACGCCAAGGGTGATAGATGGCCACACGAAAACTGCAGGAACTGGGAACTGTGGAAATAAGAAATGTGTCTGTGAAACACACTTAACGTTTGCTTTTTGACATTACAAAGATTCATTGATGCTTGACATTTAATTAGCCCAATGTTCGATTACTTCACACTAATGAAGTCAAGTATACCCAAACAAAACAACTCTTTGTACTATCTTTATATTTGTGTGGTGCCTATGACTTGTGTATCGACTTTAACAACAACTCTGTTTACGTTTGTTGAAATAAAGCAAATGATAGATTGGTTAATAAATGCGTGTCTTGTTATACGTTGTTTTTAACAGTGTTTGATGTATTTTTTTTCTTCCTTATCTACACATTATCTGTGTGTATTGTTACAGTTGACGTTAGTATATTTCTGTCCTTACTTGATTTTTGTGTGCATGTTACAGATGATAAAACCGACACAATCATATGTCTTCACTCCAGGAAATTTCCGTTGTAATCATGTCGGAGTTGAAACACACACTCAGCCAATGTACAAATAGCTACACTCACCCACACACATACCACACACACGCTCCCACACACATACCACACACACACACATACACACATACGCAAATGTCAACCAAATAATGCAAGACATCTCAAACAGACAGCGAAGGAAATAAAGGTAAAAATAACATATTTTTATTCATTTTTATTATATGAAATTAACAAATTTGGAAATGAATGAAACGATTTCAATTAAATACCTATATTATCAAACATAATAATTAATCCAATCAGTTTACTAAATAAAGGGCATGAGAGACACGATATCTTAATCGATCTCTTTGGTTTGTTTGTTTTATTGTCTTCTTCATCAAAATGATAAGACCCCCCCCCCCCCAAAAAAAAAAAAAAAAAATCTCATTGGGGTTAAACCATAAAGCACTAAGTCCAGGTACTGTTTATTATTATCTGGCAAAAAGAAGTAAGTCCATGTGTCGTTCACAATTATTTGGCAAAAAAGCATAATAATATGCCAGATAGCAGTAAGTCCATGTATTGTTCAAAATAACCTGGCAGAAAGCAGTAAGTACACATACTGCGCTCTGCCAGAATATTTAACAACACTGTGTTTTTAGAATAATTTGGTAGAAAGCAGCATGTCCAGTTACTGCTCTCTGCCAGATTATTTAACAAGGTTCTGTCTCCAGAATAATATGGCAGAAAGCAGTATGTCCATTAAAACCGTTATTTTTCTTAAAATAAATGCTTCTCTTTTCTGATTTTCTTAATTTAAATGCAAATCAATGCCAGACATCAGAAAATACTCACCGCATGACAAAAGCAATTGAACTTTGAAAGATATAAATGCAAACACAAAAAGTCGATTTTCTCGAAAGTTAGTTTTGTGGACTTGCTTCCTTCTGCCAAAACACGGCAGCGCTGGCTTGTTTGTTTGTTTGTATGTAGATTATAGTCACACGACACTTTCGCATATAGGTGACTACTGGACCGATTTATACTGACACCAGCGGGCCAGTTGTTGGTAAAGGGGAAAATAATATGATCACGCGTTGACCAATCCGGGATTCGAACCAGCGACCTTTCGGTTACTAGCAAGACGCTCTTACCAACTGAGCTACCCGGCCCCACCCGCTGGCTTTTGTTTGGTACCTTGTTTTATAGATAACCAAAGGGAGACGCGTCACAGGCATAGGCGCTCGCGTGTCCTGATACAAGCGCCTGTGGTCTGTGACTACCCTCTTCGGTCTTCGGGACGGTAGTCGTCGACAAACAAAACAAAATTCATGTATTCTTTACAATGGATTCGACTTATTTCAAGTACAGATGTTTATCTTTAATGATTATTTCCAACATAATTTTGTCGAAATTATTCAGTTAAGGCCTTATCATTTTACAACTTTTTGTGTGCGACATGCATTTTACTTTTCGCCGATGACGTCAGAGCCTCTCTCTCTTCGCGCGACTTGTTGGTGGCGCGTAACCCATCGACATTGCACGAGGTCTGGCCGTTGGGAACATGGTGAGTGATTCTCCAGTACTCGTAGTGCTAAAGAGTGACAGCATTCAAAACCCAAAATATTAATTTATACTATTTGTTTTGGGAAAATCTAGCCAGTCTTGTGATTTACTAATGTTATAGTATCTGGAAAATCAGCAGCTTAAAAACTATAGAATTCAGTTTCGTTCACTGACCTATGTGTACATGACTAACTAAATTCAGTGACGAGTGTACTCACTGCTCAAGTTTGATGTGATTGTTTGACTTTCCACTCGTATAATATTAATTCCTTATTCAATTGTTCTCTTAAAAATAAGTTTTACTAATTGATCTAATTCATTAACTTAACAAGTAAGTGCACTTTTATTTTATCTGGATAATTTTGTAAATTTATATTGCTAGTAAATTACTAGTGAAGGCTTCAGTGAGGGCACTATTGGCAGTTTTGCCGTATTGCCTATTGCGTATTGGCGGAGTATTGCATTGAGTAGGCTACTGTGGTGGATTACTATTTTTTAAAAAAAAAATTACTATATACCAATATTACTATACTATACTACTACTAGTTTTAGCTTAGAAGAAAATGTCCCAGCACCGCAGTAAGAAAAACAAAAAAGCTGGTAAAGCTACACAGCAGTTAGCAGCATGGCAATGCATTGTTTGTGATGTTCCATGTGATGATGGGGAGGATGATTCTATTGAATGTTTTCTTTGTAAGAATTGGGCACACAAGGAGTGCAGTGGGTTGGATGATAATATCTTTCCTTCGTTGTCTGATCCCAAACAGCATAATTTACAGTGGATTTGTAAACCTTGTCTGGAAAAGAGTAGTGAACCGCAGTCAAGATTTGATAACAGGATGGACAAACTTCTGGATTTCATTCCATTGATTCATTCTCTCAGCTCTCGGCTCGAAAACATTGAAAAAGGGTTGATGGGAGAAAAGCTGGAAGAAAAAATAGAGGAGGTGGTGGACAGAAAGTTGGCTGAGAATGAAAGTGAGATAATGGAGGAGCAGAGGGAGGTAGAGAAGAGGATGAAAAATCTCATTATTGTGAATCTGAAAGAAAGCACCCAAACTGAGTTTGAGGAAAGAAAGGAGGACCTAGCAGCTGCTAAAACTCTCTTGGGGAAGTTGGTCACTTTAGAGAGTGATGACCTGGTAGAACCCGTCAGGTTAGGTTAGATTGGGGGCAGTAGACCTAGGATGTTAAGAGTGACAGTGAAATCAGAAGAGAAAAAGAGATTCTTAGAAAAGCTCCAGAGTTGAGCAAAGGTGTTCTGAAAAGTGAGAATAAAATTTATGTCAACCCTGACTACACCCAAAAGCAGCGAGAAAAGAACAAAGAACTGAGGATGGAAAAGAAAAGGCGCACAAATGAAGGGGAGGAGAACTTGGTGATACATCTGAAAGCAAGGCAAGGTGGGAGGTTCAGGGACGACACTGATGCTGGCGCTGGCCCTAAACCAGCACAGTCATCCAGTGGTACTGAGTGACTTGAAGGTCACAAAGATCATGTAAATAGTGTACATACCATAAATAATGTCAATAGCAATAAATTTAAAATTCATACTACTTCTACAAGTTCTAGCTGCAAGTTTTACTCATGGTAAGAATACAAAAATTAAAAAAAGAAAGGTTAACAAAAATACTAACATAGATAGTGGTACTTGTATTATGATGTATTCAAATGTGGATGGACTGTTAAATAAAAAAGATGAATTGTTAAGTCGAGTTGATGACCTAAAACCTTCTATTATCGCTTTAATAACTGAGATAAAAGCAAAAAATGCTAAATCATTTGTTGAGGAGTATTATATTTCAAACTATATGTTTTTTAAATGTTAATCACAAAAGAGGGGTTTTATATGTGGATTCAAAATTAAATGCTCGTGAATGTGAATTATTGAATAGAAACAGTTTCGAGGAAAGTGTATGGTGTACATTTACTAGTGCAAATAATGAAAGAGTACTCTTAGGGTGTATATACAGGAGTCCTAACACAAGTGATGAAGAAAATGATGACAAACTTTTCCAGTTACTAAAGTCAGATGAAATGATAAAGTATGATAAAATATGTATATCTGGTGATTTTAACTATCCCAATGTACGTTGGGATGGTATCTGGTCAGGACAAAATAATTACGAAATAATTGAAAAAGTACAGGATGCTTTTTTGATACAAAAAGTGAGTGAACCGACAAGGAGGTTGGGTCAGAAACCGACTTTAGATGATTGGATACTTGTAAATGATAGCGATTTAATCTCAGAAATTTGTTATCTTGATCCTCTAGGTAAGAGTGATCACAATATTTTAAATTTTAATTTATGTGTCTCAATGAAAAAAAGTAAACATGAAATAAAGTATGTCTATGATCTTAATAAGGGGGACTACTCTCGACTGAGAAATTTTGTGAAAACATATGACTGGTCTGTGTTAGAACACAATGATGTTGAGAAAGCATGGGTCTACTTGAAAGAAGCTATACAAACTGGTATGGATGAATGTATCCCAAAGAAAAGAAAAGCAGATCGTAAAAGATATAAACCTGTTTGGATGAACAATAAGTTACTTAAACAAATTAAAAAGAAGTATAATTTGTATAGGAGATATCAGTGTACTAAATCTGGACACGATTATTTAAAATATATTAAGATAAGAAATAAATGTACTAAAGCATTGAAAATAACCCGTAAAGAATATAAAATTGCAAATGAGAGTAAAAATAATCCGAAAATTTTTTGGAAATGATGCTGTCTCAAAAGGTGACCAAAAAGAAGCATGCAGTCTTTGAACCATAAAAAAAAATATTTCGGTCATGTATTAAAGCTTTTTCTTTGCATTTATAAAAAAGCAATATAACTAGGTACTAACATATATCAACATTACACACACAAAGGTTGAAAGAAGTTTTTTATTGCTATTTTTCCACTAAAAATTGACAAAATTTTGTTGGCGCGAATGTGACATTCTGTGTGACCTGATAAAACTCCATCTCCTTTTCAATAAAATTGAGTGAAACAAATGAACTTTTATGTTTTATGTGTTGCATTAATGTTAATTTTTAACTTTAAATGTCTTTCAGCTTTGCAAAACATTTTTATTTATGTTTAGGGGGTTTGTAAAAATGACGTGATCGGTCGTGACGTACTTTGTCTCAACGTTGCTTGCCTTTCTTCTTAGATAGCTAAACATACATGCTGATTAAATAAGAAAAAAAAATCATTGACAGATTAAACATTACTTATCCTCACTAATTTATGTTTATTTGTAGGAAAATAATAATTCTTTCATAGTAAATTTATCGTAAATTGAACGTAAGTAATTCCTTTGTCTTTCGGTAACCATCATTTCCAATCCGAAAATTTAACAAATTGATGACGATTAGTACCTTTTTACACGGAAATAGTTACAGCGAAAGTCTCTTGAGATTTCCGATCAAAAGTTTTCATTCCAAGATGGATGCTTTGAAAAGACCAGGTTGGTGTTTCTCTATCGATTTTGTTTTTTCCTTGTCACAACCGACCACATGTTAAGACCAATCAAAGAGTCTATCAATATTGTAAGAAAATATTTTTATCTTAACATAAACTGGTTTATTCTATGTTAAAAATTAAATTACAGATGCTATTTTACATTTTTCGCACTTGATGCACTGATGAAAACACGTGCTTTTAAATTTGCTTTCGTTTTTTACTTTTAGTGATAAAAGACGAAGTGATTCCTTGACTGCTTTGTTTTGCAGAGTTTATTTAAATCTTTCTTGTGCTATATGCAAATGAGTAAATATGCCATTCACATTTTTTGTGTTCTACTCAATTTACTTTTTAAAAATTCTACTAGTTAATCATGATTTCAGTGTTCATTGGATGTAACATGTCGGTTGTGACAACTTTGTCTTTAGACAAAAAAAAGAGTATATGGATGGTAAATGCTTATTAAAATAGAACTTATTCATTTATAGTAAAATATCTTATTTCTTGAGATGTAAACTGGCAAATAAACTATGGATGGTATTTATTAAAGTTGTTTTGATTGTTTTCTTGAAAAAATATACTTCATGGTTTGGTCGCGTGTGACAGGACAACATTTTCACTTTAACCTTTTATACTGATAATGATGTACTTGAAATAAATTTATACATTTTCTTTAAAAGCATTGTCCTTTTTTGTTTACTTTTTTATGCTGTAATTACTTTTTTCTTCCATGACCATCTTTTTACAAGTAAATTCATGATTTCAGTGTTCATTGGTTGTGACGTGTCGGTTGTGACAAAGACAAAATATATAAATATATGGATGGTACATGCTTATTAAAATAGAACTTATTAATTTATAGTAAAATATCTTATTTCTTGAGATGTAAACTGGCAAATAAACTATGGATGGTATTTATTAAAGTTGTTTTGATTGTTTTCTTGAAAAAATAAACTTCATGGTTTGGTCGCGTGTGACAGGACAAAGTTATCATTTCAAAATTTTGTACTGGTAAATGCTTTATACTAAAAGTAAATTAGTACTTTTTCTTCAATAGTAATATGCTTACTTGGGCTGTGTTTGGAAATTGCTTAGCTGTTATTTTCTTTAATTTATTAAAAATTTTCTTTTGTCCACTGTCACACGCGACACATGCCACCTTCACCCCTATTACCAAGCATATCTCTGTAAACAGAAAAGACATTTTGTTTAAAATGTTATTTTCATGAAATTTAAGCTTAAGACCACACATTAACATCAAAACTGCAAGTCTCAGTCACTTTTCAATTTTTTGCTGCAATGTCACATTCCTAGGTTGACCTTTTGAGACAGCATCAAATACGTACAGGATAGAATGAAAATTAATAATAATAATATACGCGCCTTTCCCCAAATCAATCAGGCTCAAAGCGCGGCGATCTATACCAACATACACGCTCACCTGTCTTATCCACCCTCACACACAATCACACACATACACATCTATCACTCAAACAGGTGGTGTAAAGGCAGGAAGATCGCTATTAGAAGACGGAAAGAAAATCGAATTTTTATTTTTGAAATTTTTATATTGACTGCGTCCTGTACCATTATTGAAGGGAGGGAGGAAACCGGAGTGCCCGGAGAAAACCCTCGGTGACCTCAATAGTCTCGTACCTAAGTCACATACGTTCGCCCCTTGCGGGAATTAGCCAGGGAATTAGTTCGTTAAAGAGAGCAGATGGATCCTTAGCTGAAGATGATGTTACTAAAGCTGAAACACTAAATGATTTCTTTTCTAGTGTATTTACTAAAGAAGGTGTTAACGATATTCCTGTGATACCAGAGGGAGAGTATTCCAGTGGTGTTTTTCTGGGCGATATAAGAATAACTTCTGTAGCGGTAAAAGACAAACTTAAAGAATTAGACCCCACGAAGGCACAAGGCCCGGACAGAATTGCATCCAAGGTACTAAAAGAGCTGTGTGAAGAGTTGTCTGGTCCCTTGTGTCTATTGTTTAATAAGTCATTAGAAGAGGGGATATTGCCTGAGGAATGGAAAAGTGCGGAAGTGACAGCAATTTTTAAAAAGGGCTCCAAATCAGATCCTGGAAATTATTGGCCAGTGAGTTTGACTTGTATTACATGTAAAGTTTTAGAGTCTCTAGTCCGGGATGTCATTGTGTCATACTTTACGGATAATAAATTATTTGCAGATTGTCAGCATGGGTTCAGAAAACGTAGGTCTTGTGTGACACAGTTGTTAGAGGTTATGGAGGATTTGACGGCTTTAATTGATGATGGGAATGATGTTGTGATATAGTGTATTGTGATTTTAGAAAGGCGTTTGATTCTGTGCCACATAAGAGACTGTTGTTAAAGTTGGCTGCATATGGTATAGGAGGAAATGTTCTTAAATGGATATCAAGCTTTTTGTTTGAACGTAAACATTGGGTTAAAGTTGGCTCAGAAAGGTCTAAAGATGCTAGAGTTTTAAGTGGTATTCCACAGGGGAGTATTTTAGGTCCAATTCTTTTTACTATATATATTAATGATTTACCTGAGATACTGGAGAGTACGGTTAAGATATTTGCTGATGACACTAAAATATATAATACATCATCGAAATCTAAGGTCATTCAAGATGATTTACATAAGCTACAGAAATGGTGTGAGAAGTGGTTATTTTTAAATGTGCAGAAATGTAAAGTTATGCATGTGGGGAAAGGAAATCATGGATGTGAATATTCAATGTTGATAAAAGATGAAGTTTATAAATTAAATGTAAGCGATAATGAAAAAGACTTGGGTGTAACTTTTGATTGCAAGTTAAAATTTGACGCACATATTCAGAGAGTGGTAAATAAAGCAAACCAAATGTTAGGCATAATTAAAAGAGCATTCACATACTTGGAAAAAGAAACGTTTTTAAAATTGTATAAAGCTTTTGTAAGACCTCATATTGAATATGCTAACGTTGTTTGGAGTCCATATTTGAAAAGGCAGTCTGTAGCCATAGAAAAAATTCAACGACGAGCCACAAAACTATTATCTGAGTGTCGTGACATGACATATGAAGAGAGATTAAGGTTTCTGGGCCTTCACTCTCTGAAAGGACGTAGGATCAGGGGTGATTTAATTCAGACATTCAAAATAATTAATAATGTAGAGGATGTTAATACTAATATTAGTAATACTTTTTTCTTACTTGATCAATCTAACAGAACTAGGAAGTGTGAAGGTAAAATTTTCATAAAATATTGTAGAACTAACCAACGAAAATTTTCATTTGCACATAGAGTAGCTAATTATTGGAATTCTTTACCAACAAATATTAAATTTGCACCATCTGTAAATAGTTTAAAAAACCACATAGACACTGATTCCAAATTTCAAAATTTATTCTATAAATATGACTAGAAAAGATTATTTCAAATTATGCATGCAAATCATATTACTAACTATATACATAAACAATGAGGGGACTTCTTTATAAGCTGCGAGGCTTTAGGCAGCGATGCCTGTCCTACACTACTACCACTACTACTACTACTAAAAATACTAGTAATTGATTTTTTAATAGTATATTTCAACACCAATGCTATGGGAGGGAAAGCGTGAAAGTTGAGATCTCTAAAGGAAAAGTTTTAACATTCTTGGTTACTAATATTGATAGTATTCAAAATAAAATTCATGAGCTTGAAGTTTCGATAGAAGAATTGTCTCCGGACATCATAGCTCAGCCTGTGACTGAAATAAATCATAAGTCATCTCCTCCTGATCCTGACTGGCGACCTGTTATTTTAGGGTATTCTGTGTTTCTGGATTTAACTGGAAGAGGGGTTGGTTTGTTCTACAAGGATTCCTTAAACTTTATACGTTGTTCTGGTCTTGAATCCTTTAGACCATCAGTTTGTTGTAATATTATACTTGGTGAGGACACCATTACGGTGGGAGTTCTCTACCGTTCCCCAAATAGCAACCTGGAGGAAAATAAACAGCTTAACACTAGCGTAAGAAACTTCTTTGAACATACAAATAAAGATAGGCGTGTAGTGCTACAAATAAAGATAGGTGTGTAGTGCTTATGGGTGATTTCAATTTTCCTGAAATTGATTGGGACTTGGAAATATGCTCAACACGCAATGAACACCCAGCAGCTCAGTTTCTAAAATCCTTACAAGATTGTTTTGTTCTTCAACTAGTCACAGAACCCACACATCACAGAGCCTTACAGAAGGGAAATATCCTAGACCTTATATTAGTAAAGGAAGAAAGATATGTATCTAATATAGGTACCATCCTCCAATTGGCAAAAGCCATCAATCAGTTGTTACGTTTGAAATGCCTATTTTTTGTTCTGATAAAGCTAAACTCAAAGGCAAGTATTACTTGATGGATAGGGGGGAATATGGAAAGATGAATGATGAGTTGAATGCGACTGATTAGACTGGTATTTTTGAAAACAAGAGTGTGGATGAAACATGGTGTTACCTTTACAATACACTTCAAGACTTACAAGACAAATAGATTCCTGCTAAAAATTTCTTTACGGGTACAAAAAATAAGACTGTTTCTAGAGAAGTTTTAGATAAAATTAAAAAGAAACGTAAGGCCTTCAAATGGTACAGAAAATATAAAACAACAGAAAATTATCACGCATACGCAAGAGCCAGAAATCAAGTCATATGGGAATTAAGAAAACAAGTTAAACATATAGAATTACTGATGGCGCAGAATATAAAAACAAAACCTAAAGCATTCTTTGGCTATGTTTCATCGAGATGTAAATCAAAGATGTAAATCAAAAGAGGCAATAAGCAGTTTATTAACTCCATTAGGTGAGTTTGCACAAAGATAAAGCTGATGCACTAAATGAGTTTTTTGTGAGTGTATAAACAAAAGAAGATACTAGTAAAGTTCCTCATCTAGACAAAAAAACTGACATAGAAATTTCTTCGGTTTCCGTAACTGAGGACATGATAAAAAGCAAACTTAATCAACTAAAAGTAGATAAAGCAGCAGGCCCAGATAAATTACAACCACGATTATTAAAAGAACTAAAGGATGGCTTAACTAAACCATTAAAACTACTATTTGACAAAAGTATAGCTTATGGGAAAATTCCATATCCTTGGAAAGTTGCAGAAGTAAAACCTATTTGGCATGATGTCAAAAGGTGCCTTTGACAGCATACAAAAATGAAAGTGCCATAAAGTACAACTGTTTGGTGTATTTTCATTGCTTAGCATCCCTGACATCTTATTTCATTGGGGTTTGTAAGCACGAGTTATATTCTTACAAGCTATAGACAAGAATGTACAACGTGACATTTGTGACGTGTGACAGAAACAAAAGCAAACATACTTGAATAATTGTCAAGGGTATGCCAAAAAAATGTTCTTTTTGCATTATTTTGTGTTTGTGCAAGCTTCCTAACATTCTGGTAAACAAAAATTGTTTTGTTTAGTTTTGGTACAAAAAATAATAACCTGTTTTGTGTCACAGTCACAAATGTCACAGACGAAAATTTTCAAATTGCATACAGTAAAGACAAATCCCAGAATGAATTCAAGGTCTTTTATTCCACTATGACAACCACACAATTCACAGAGACAATACAAAAAGAGCACAAGATGCTGTCTCATAGACCATGTTAACCATTCTGTGACATTTGTGACTTTAACGTGTGACTAGAATGTTATTTTTGGTCACAGTGTCACAAATGTCACATGCACACCTTTAACACATTCAGGTAACAATATCTGTAAACTAAAATGTAACAAAGAAACACACACCTTTCTAATGCAAATTCAACAATATGAGATTTGCATCCCAGTTACTTAACATGAGAGCGATTAAATGTGACATTTGTTAAATTTTGTCACAAGATGTTAACACTTTTTGTTCAATGTCGCAAATGTCACGTTTAGAGCTGCAGATGTAGTAAAAAAATAAAATACATTACAATAGACTACACACAAATAATCTGTAACTTTAAGAAATATATTTCTGCACTTTACAGCAACTTTGCTCATCTGCCAAAACAAATAATTATATTTTATGCGACTTATGCAGGGCTTGCGAAATCCCACTTCCCTTCCCGTTACCCGGGGAAGTGTAAAATTTCATCGGGTGGTACACATTCATCAAGTACATTTCCCGCGGGTAGTACAGAAATTACAAATGTAAAAAAAAAATTTAGCTTCACTATTTTAGCTTTCCTGTGAGTGGGGCATTTTACCATGAACCAAAAGTAATTTTTTTCTGCGAGATTTCCATCGCCGCGAACAACTGTTTGTTTTCCTTTGTGTCGTCTGCCTGCTTTAGTAAAGTTACTTTCCTTCTGGCCACCTTCCGACGTGTTTTCTTTCATAAAATGTCATTGGTGCATTGTCGATATTTTAGCCAATAGAGGATTAGTTAAGAGTTTGTTATAGTAGGCCACAAGTATATCAACTAACAAGTTAGTATCTCTCTTCTATGTCTCTGTCGACGTGCGCAAACAACCGGTTGCTTCCCTTTACATGCTTTGTGCTCCATAGAGCGTCGTCGGCCTAAAATAATTTTTTAGAAACTTCAAAACCCAGGGGAATTATGGGTAGGGAAATCCTTTTCTGAAATGACGTCGGCAGGACTCTTCGCGACTGGTGCATGGCACACGAGACACACGCAAAATGGCGTCACAAGAAGATTGGTTAGATCTGAATTCGTCTAATTTGACATCGCATGCTGCTGGATAACAATGCAATTTGAATTTGCTTTCAAAAATCAAAAGAGAGTGAGACCACAACAAAGTACAACGAGCCATGGCGACGCAAACACTCAAGGCCGACAGAACAAAAAGCACATAAACTACAAAAGGTAAGTACCCGTGACCATTCACAATAAAGTAGGCCTAACCACCATTGCAAAATAGGATTGATCATCACCATGATTGAATTTTTCCACCCCACCTTCCAATCGGTACGGAATCGAACATATGCTCAAATCGTCGTATCTTTGTTTGACAGAACTTGCATGTGCATTATACAGTGTGATTCAAGCGATAAATGAACCATCACATCGAAGCGATCTGAGCAGCTGAATCGATGACAATGGCGATCAATCGTTCACTGAGACTCACGATCGCCTGCACTGAGCTC
>CM072525.1:7658025-7690359 GCA_036898135.1 Oncomelania hupensis | reverse complement strand
CAATGCTATGGGAGGGAAAGCGTGAAAGTTGAGATCTCTAAAGGAAAAGTTTTAACATTCTTGGTTACTAATATTGATAGTATTCAAAATAAAATTCATGAGCTTGAAGTTTCGATAGAAGAATTGTCTCCGGACATCATAGCTCAGCCTGTGACTGAAATAAATCATAAGTCATCTCCTCCTGATCCTGACTGGCGACCTGTTATTTTAGGGTATTCTGTGTTTCTGGATTTAACTGGAAGAGGGGTTGGTTTGTTCTACAAGGATTCCTTAAACTTTATACGTTGTTCTGGTCTTGAATCCTTTAGACCATCAGTTTGTTGTAATATTATACTTGGTGAGGACACCATTACGGTGGGAGTTCTCTACCGTTCCCCAAATAGCAACCTGGAGGAAAATAAACAGCTTAACACTAGCGTAAGAAACTTCTTTGAACATACAAATAAAGATAGGCGTGTAGTGCTACAAATAAAGATAGGTGTGTAGTGCTTATGGGTGATTTCAATTTTCCTGAAATTGATTGGGACTTGGAAATATGCTCAACACGCAATGAACACCCAGCAGCTCAGTTTCTAAAATCCTTACAAGATTGTTTTGTTCTTCAACTAGTCACAGAACCCACACATCACAGAGCCTTACAGAAGGGAAATATCCTAGACCTTATATTAGTAAAGGAAGAAAGATATGTATCTAATATAGGTACCATCCTCCAATTGGCAAAAGCCATCAATCAGTTGTTACGTTTGAAATGCCTATTTTTTGTTCTGATAAAGCTAAACTCAAAGGCAAGTATTACTTGATGGATAGGGGGGAATATGGAAAGATGAATGATGAGTTGAATGCGACTGATTAGA
This sequence comes from Oncomelania hupensis, assembly GCA_036898135.1. NCBI lineage: Eukaryota > Metazoa > Mollusca > Gastropoda > Littorinimorpha > Pomatiopsidae > Oncomelania > Oncomelania hupensis. Next base: position 7,689,505 of record CM072525.1, on the reverse strand, counting down.
CTGGTATTTTTGAAAACAAGAGTGTGGATGAAACATGGTGTTACCTTTACAATACACTTCAAGACTTACAAGACAAATAGATTCCTGCTAAAAATTTCTTTACGGGTACAAAAAATAAGACTGTTTCTAGAGAAGTTTTAGATAAAATTAAAAAGAAACGTAAGGCCTTCAAATGGTACAGAAAATATAAAACAACAGAAAATTATCACGCATACGCAAGAGCCAGAAATCAAGTCATATGGGAATTAAGAAAACAAGTTAAACATATAGAATTACTGATGGCGCAGAATATAAAAACAAAACCTAAAGCATTCTTTGGCTATGTTTCATCGAGATGTAAATCAAAGATGTAAATCAAAAGAGGCAATAAGCAGTTTATTAACTCCATTAGGTGAGTTTGCACAAAGATAAAGCTGATGCACTAAATGAGTTTTTTGTGAGTGTATAAACAAAAGAAGATACTAGTAAAGTTCCTCATCTAGACAAAAAAACTGACATAGAAATTTCTTCGGTTTCCGTAACTGAGGACATGATAAAAAGCAAACTTAATCAACTAAAAGTAGATAAAGCAGCAGGCCCAGATAAATTACAACCACGATTATTAAAAGAACTAAAGGATGGCTTAACTAAACCATTAAAACTACTATTTGACAAAAGTATAGCTTATGGGAAAATTCCATATCCTTGGAAAGTTGCAGAAGTAAAACCTATTTGGCATGATGTCAAAAGGTGCCTTTGACAGCATACAAAAATGAAAGTGCCATAAAGTACAACTGTTTGGTGTATTTTCATTGCTTAGCATCCCTGACATCTTATTTCATTGGGGTTTGTAAGCACGAGTTATATTCTTACAAGCTATAGACAAGAATGTACAACGTGACATTTGTGACGTGTGACAGAAACAAAAGCAAACATACTTGAATAATTGTCAAGGGTATGCCAAAAAAATGTTCTTTTTGCATTATTTTGTGTTTGTGCAAGCTTCCTAACATTCCTATCCTATCCTATCCTGTCCCATAACCCGAAGGTCGTAGGGGCACCACAGATGATCGCTTAACCAGCATACTCCATCTTTCTCTGTCTTCAGCAGCCCTCATGGCTTCGCTCAGTGTCAAACCAGTCCATTCTCGAATGTTGTCCTCCCACCTCTTTTTCGGTCTCCCCCTTCTTCTACCTCCTTGCACTGTGCCTTGCAGAATGGTCTTTGCAAGGCCTGATGATCTGGTGACGTGGCCATACCATCGGAGTTTCCGTTTCTTCACCACTGTGAGCAGGTCATCGTGTTGTCCAATGGCTTGTGTGATGGTCTGTCGGACTTCAACGTTGGTGATGTGTTGGGTATAGGAAATGCACAGAAGTCTTCTGTAGCACCTCATCTCCATGCTTTGTATTCTTCGTTGGAGATCTGCTGTGAGGGTCCATGCTTCGCAAGCATATAGGAAGATGGAGATGACCAGAGAGCGCAGCAGTCTTACTTTGGAATGTAGACTGATGGTTCTGTCTTTCCAAATGGGCTTCAACCTTGTCAGGGCAGCAGTTGTTTGTGCGATCCTGGAGAGGACTTCCTGTCGAGACCCATTGTCTGACACAATGGCTCCTAAATATTTGAAGCTGTGCACTTTGTTGAGGGATTGGCCTTGTACTTTGATGTCCGTGTTGATGCCATTGGTGTTGTTGGTCATCATTTTGGTCTTCTCCGCACTTATTTCCATTCCATAAGCTCTGGAGGTGGTGTCAAGCCTCTGTACAAGCTGTTCAAGTTCTTGTTCCTCTCCAGCCAATCCATCAATATCATCCGCAAAACGAAGATTGGAGATTGCTCTGCCCCCTATACTGACTGTGCCTTCGTGATCTGCAAGAGCATCTGACATGATGCGCTCTAGGAAGATGTTGAAGAGTGTTGGAGAGAGTAGGCATCCTTGACGCACACCGATTGTTGTTCTGAACCAGTTCCCGATGACGCTGTTATGGAGGACTGCACTGGTAGCCTTGTCATACAGGCTTTTGATGACTTCTATAATTTTAGGGCTGATGTTGTACACTTTCATGGTTGCCCATAGAGCTGCATGCCAGACTCGGTCAAATGCCTTCTTGAAGTCTATGAACACATGATATAGATGTTGTTGGTGCTGTAGGTATTTCTCACAGATTATTCTGAGGTTGAAAATCTGTTCAGTGGTACTTCGCCCTGCCATGAATCCTGCTTGTTCTTCATCTATGATTTGTTCAGCTTGTGGTTTCAACCTGTTGAGTATTATTTTCAGGAGGACCTTGCTGGGATGGCTGATGAGGCTGATGGTGCGGTAATTTTCACACTCCTGAAGGTTACCTTTTTTGGGAAGAGTGATGACAAGCGACTGGGTCCATGGTGTAGGCCATTCCCCACTCTGCCAGATCTTGTTGCAGATAATGGTGAGAGCATCAGTCATCGCTTCTCCTCCTGCTTGTAGCAGTTCCGCTGGTATGTGGTACACATTCATCAAGTACATTTCCCGCGGGTAGTACAGAAATTACAAATGTAAAAAAAAAATTTAGCTTCACTATTTTAGCTTTCCTGTGAGTGGGGCATTTTACCATGAACCAAAAGTAATTTTTTTCTGCGAGATTTCCATCGCCGCGAACAACTGTTTGTTTTCCTTTGTGTCGTCTGCCTGCTTTAGTAAAGTTACTTTCCTTCTGGCCACCTTCCGACGTGTTTTCTTTCATAAAATGTCATTGGTGCATTGTCGATATTTTAGCCAATAGAGGATTAGTTAAGAGTTTGTTATAGTAGGCCACAAGTATATCAACTAACAAGTTAGTATCTCTCTTCTATGTCTCTGTCGACGTGCGCAAACAACCGGTTGCTTCCCTTTACATGCTTTGTGCTCCATAGAGCGTCGTCGGCCTAAAATAATTTTTTAGAAACTTCAAAACCCAGGGGAATTATGGGTAGGGAAATCCTTTTCTGAAATGACGTCGGCAGGACTCTTCGCGACTGGTGCATGGCACACGAGACACACGCAAAATGGCGTCACAAGAAGATTGGTTAGATCTGAATTCGTCTAATTTGACATCGCATGCTGCTGGATAACAATGCAATTTGAATTTGCTTTCAAAAATCAAAAGAGAGTGAGACCACAACAAAGTACAACGAGCCATGGCGACGCAAACACTCAAGGCCGACAGAACAAAAAGCACATAAACTACAAAAGGTAAGTACCCGTGACCATTCACAATAAAGTAGGCCTAACCACCATTGCAAAATAGGATTGATCATCACCATGATTGAATTTTTCCACCCCACCTTCCAATCGGTACGGAATCGAACATATGCTCAAATCGTCGTATCTTTGTTTGACAGAACTTGCATGTGCATTATACAGTGTGATTCAAGCGATAAATGAACCATCACATCGAAGCGATCTGAGCAGCTGAATCGATGACAATGGTGATCAATCGTTCACTGAGACTCACGATCGCCTGCTCTGAGCTCACATACATGTGTGCATGTTTCTATAAATCCATGTTCTCCTTCAATAATTGAGCAAAGCCTTTGTTCACTACCAGAAATATGCAGTTCCTCTCCCAACTTTCGTTTAATTGCAACCGTAGCTAGTTATCAGATTTCCCAGAATTCTCTATTCTATTTTTAGGTTTGGGATACCCCCGTCTCAGCTTGTGGCTAAAACCAAGGGAAACGTGACCACCGCACGTCGACTGGGGGCAATACGAGATACTAACTTGTTAGTTGATATACTTGTGAGTAGGCCTAACATAAACTCAATAAACATCCTGTGAATTTGCCGGCAACTTAGAAAGAAAGCCGATAGTTATTGACTTGTTCAACGTGTCTTTAGAAAAGTTCGGACAGACATGCAGACATTTTTTTAGATAACATTTTTGTATTTAGGTCTCATCTTGCACATATTTGTGAAAATCTTGAAATCTTTTGTTTGTTTGCTATGCATGCGAGTCAAAAACGGTTTGCACTTTATCTCTAAAAAAAATCCATGGGTAATGTAAAAATTTGGAGGGAATTACAGAAATAAAATTTACATTACCCCGGGAATTACAAGTTTGGTCACACGATAGTCTCAACATTAGGTCACATATCACAAATGTAATGGTTTTAAAAAAACAGAACTATATTAAAAGATATATGAAAGTCCCACAAACCATATAAATGTAATGTCAATTATTGTAATTCTGCAAACACGCCAAGCAGCAAATTCTTTTACCTTGTTAAAAACAACTTCGACTGTTAAATGTGACATTTGTGACATGTCTTGTAACACATTATTTATACAGAATTAAAACCTGGATAAAATACTAGGTCAAAGATACATCTAACAGTGCTCTTACACATTCGATTCACAACATGAATCCACAAATAAAGGCTACAATGTGGTAAACAGCAATTAAATCAGCAAACCATCTTCTTAAACAAGTACACAAACTATGTAACAGTACTATCATGACTAAAACAAATTTAGGTATTAATTTAAATCATCAAAAAAAAATCGAAATTGTTGCTTTCTATTTGTTGATTGTTGCTCATCGAGAACATTAACAAGGTTGACCAGCATGGCACACCTGAAAAATGTAGTGGCAGGCTCCCACGGCAAATCAACATCTCCTGGCCAATAGTACAGGTTTTGTTTGTCCGTGGTCATAAAACTTATCTGAATTTGTCCATTTTGCAGTCTTTGACCTGCAACAACATTCAGACTACAAAAGTTATCTGCTATGCTACTAATAAACAATTGCAGATTTTAATCACAAGAGTGAATTCTCTCTAAGCCTATATTCTTCTCCTATCACATCCACATCAAAATTTAAGATGAATGTGATCAGATATGCATTAGTTATTTTTTTTTACATACAAAAGCAATAGCAAAAAATGTACATTACAAACCTGACACACATAGTCTTGCTTGTCCACTTCCCAGGTATACTTGTAAAATAACATGGGTTACTACAAGACAACTTAGGTTTTTGTCACATCTGATGGCTGTCATAAATGTCACCATATAACATACTTACAGTTCAAATTATAGGTAAATAAAACCTTTGATAAGTTAATCTGAAATGAATAACTGCTAGTAATATGATTAGCCAACAACCACAACTAATAGTGCTTGGACAATCAGAACTTCAATTCTGTGTGATACTTGTGACATGTGACTAAAATACAGCTGTTCTGTCACAAATTTAACAAACAAATATTTTTGCCGGAGGCAATGTTTGAATGATATCAGTGCACAATTTCTCGTTTTAATAGTTCCTTTTTAATGTTTAAGTGTCAAGTTAAATAAATTCACAAGCTATCCTAGCTAAATTACACATATTTGTGACAAAAAGTGACATTTGTGACACACGAAACATAAGAAATAAAGTGTGACAAAACAACTTGCACTCACCGTTCTCGTTTCCCTCCATTTTTGCACATGAAATGGAGTGCTCGCCTTTGAACTACTGAAAATCCGGTTTACAAAAAATGTAGATTGAAATATGGGTGCCGTTTAGTTTTCTTGGTAAGAAGTGAAGTGACATTTGTGACGGTGTGACTAAAATATTTGAGTTGGGCATATTTTATTAACTACTGCAATTAATTTACAATATTGTACTTTTTATTGAAGCTAATGAGTACATATAACACCATCAAAGCTGTTCCAATCCAACTTTTAGACTCATGGCAGGAATTTTTTTTAGTATGACAGGTGTGTGACAAAAATGTGTCACAAATGTCACACGATTTCTGCAGCCAATATTTCCATAATTATGCAGCAGTATTGGGTGTAAGCTGCAACAAACTTTAGAATACTATGTTACTTGTTGTTTTCAGTAACATTAGCAGGAATATGACAGTTTTATTTGCAAATATTTGATGAAATGTCAAGCACCCCTCTTTGCGTGTCATTTTCTACAGCAATTTCCACCCCAAGTTCACAAATATTTTTTTTTACAACCTAAAATATTGTTTCCATGCGTATGACCAGCTCAGATTCTCAAGTAAAATATTTATGATTCAAAAATCTCTAAATTTTTAACAATAATATGTAATAACAAACTAGTTATGAATGTTTATGCATAGCTAGTATTGCTTTGAGCACCTTTTGACATCACGCCATTTTTAAAAAAGGGAATAAACAAAACCCTGGAAATTACAGACCAGTTTAACTTCAGTGGTTTGTAAACTGTTTAAAGGATTTATTCGAGATATTTTAACTAAACATTTAATAGAAAATAAATTATTGTCTGAAAACCAGTTTGGTTTTACAGAAGGACGTTCTTGTGTAACTCAACTCTTAAACACCATAAATGATTGGTTTTTAAAACTAGAAGAGGGTAATTCTGTTGATGTCGTTTACTTGGATCTGCAAAAAGCATTTGATACGGTACCACATGCACGTTTAATTAGTAAGCTAAAGAGTTACGGTATTGGAGGTGGTCTGCTTAGTTGGATTTCAGATTTTTTGACACAACGCACACAGAATGTAAAGGTTGGAAACGCTTGCTCAGGTTTTTCGGATGTTACAAGTGGGGTTCCTCAGGGAAGCGTGTTAGGACCCACACTGTTTATATACTATATAAATGATATGCCCGAGGTACTAAATTGTTTGAAAATATTTGCAGATGATACAAAAATGTATCAAGTTGTAAATGATGATTCTGACGCCGATAAAATGCAAACAAACATAAACATGCTAGCAGAGTGGGCTAATACATGGCAAATTAAATTTAACAGTGATAAATGTAAAGTTATGCACTTAGGTCATAAAAATAATCTGTACGAGTATTTTATGGAAGATAAAAAATTAGATATAACCTCAGCTGAGAAAGACCTGGGAGTGATTGTTGACCCTAAGTTATTGTTCAATGAACATGTGTCCCAGACAGTTAAGAAAGCGAACAGACTATGCGGTATGCTACTTGGTAATATACAGTGTAAAGAAAAAGATATTATGGTCCCACTTTTTAAGTCACTGGTAAGACCTGTATTGGAATATGGTAATTCTGTATGGTGCACATGTCTAACAAAAGCATAATACAGCAATAGAAGGTGTTCAGAAACGATTTACCAAGAAAATTGTTGGTTTGAAGAATTTAAGCTATGAACATAGATTAGAAACCATAAAACTGCCAAGTCTGGAATTCAGGAGATTACGAGGTGACATGATAGAAACATACAAAATTGTCCATGGAATATATGATGTTAATACAGTGGAACCTCTCACAACGACCCCCCTCTATAACGACTCCCCCGCTACAACGACCCATTTTATTTTAACCGATGTATTTCCTTATATTGCTGTTATCAGTATAGCGACTCCCTCGCTATAACGTCTAACGACCGATCTTTGCAGAGCGTATAGCGACTTTCTCTGCATGACTGCACAATAAAAACTGTCTATGATCTTGTTCAGCACAGTCAGACAGGTACCTATATGTGACACGCCAGCCGATAAAGTAATCTTCTATAAGTTTGACGTCATCTTGTAACGTCACATTCTAGATTCTACTCGTTTGGGGTTTGCATTTCACTTTATTCACATCACGAGCGCGGCACTGAGAAGAAGCAAAGAAAGCGTGATGGGATGATGGAGTCTACAAAGAAAATAAAATTTTTATCTCTGGAAGATCGAGTTAATGTTGTAAACAGACACAAAAAAGGAGAGACTGCCATTGCGATCGCAAAGAGTCTTAAAGTTGGAAAAACACAAATTCAAGGAATTATCCAAGACAAAGATGACATTCTTAAAAGGTGGGAAAGTGGTGATAATGCCGATCGTACGCGATCAAAACGGAGGAAGACAACATACTCGGAAGTAAATGAGAAAGTTTGGGATTGGTTTCTGAATGCTAGAAGAAAGAATATTCCGATCACTGGCAAAATGATTCAAGAAAAGGCCATTATGCTCTCTGTAAAGACCCCTCTCTATAAAGACCGATTTTTGTCAACATTTTCAAGGTCGTTGTAGAGAGGTTCCACTGTAGTACTAAAACATTGTTTTATAAAAGTGTTTTGACTAACACAAGAGGACACTCACTAAAATTAAATAAACAAAATGTTTCCACCTCTAATATAATTGTTTCTTTACTAATAGAATAATAAATGCATGGAATAATTTACCACACTTTGTTGTGACAGCAGGAACAGTAAACTCATTTAAGAATGGTATTGATAGTGTTTGGAAATCTAAAGTGCACAAAACAGACTTAGAAATTTATTAATAGTAATAAGTGCGCGCATCCATATTTGTAGTGCGGGGGTAAAAGTACATACCCCCCCCCCCCCCCCCCCCCCCGCAAGTGACCTAGAGCAGGCGAAAAAGGCTCATAGCCTATAAAGCCATATATATGATATGATATCAATCCTCAATTATTTGGTTGTGTGTGATTATCGATAGTTTTGTAAAGCAGCAGAATGTTGGAAAACCTCAATATAATTTGTTTCTGCTGTGAAATGTGGGTTGGAAAAATGGGGTAATTTGCGCAGCAGGAGCGTCACATAAACATGCTCTTTTAAAAAAGGTGAAGCAGACGACAAAGTAATGAAACAAAGAAAAATGTAATCCCACCTAAACATCTCATGAAAGGCACGTATTATTTTATGATTTATAAGAATACAGATACTGCAGGAGGTTTTGGATGGCTTGTTTTGATTCTGACGTCACAAACATCTGGGTCATTCCAGGTAACTGGTCACAATGACATTTTTACTCCACTTTCGGGTAAAAATATTTTTATACTGGCTGAAATAAATGCAATATCAACAAAATTGGCTTTGTTTGCAACTGTAGACACATGAATGGCTCTGTGAAAAATAAGAAAACCAAAGGTTTTTTTTACAAATTGGTGGGGTTTGCTCTTTTATTTTGGTAACTGACGTGACGCAGAAAACGCAACAAAAAAAAGGACAAAAGTCAAGTTCAAAACTTTCTGAATTGAACACCAACAAAGCAACAAATAACATAAAATTTAATAGTTTATTCATTAAACTAAAAGAAACTAGAATTGGTTTTCCCTCGAAATAAAATTTTCACTACTTATTCAACAAAAAGCTAGACCTACCCTGGTAACTGACATGACGAGGGGCGGTAACTGACATGACAATATTAAGAAAAATAGTTTTAAAAAATTCTGAATTATGGCATATTCATCCATGGTTTATAAAACCCTTAAAATAATAATATCCTAAACTAAAAGTAACTAACTGTATTTTTTTAGAACATGTATAGTCTATTTTGACAATGCTAACGACCCAAATACGTACAAATTAATTGCATGATAATAAGAAGTAACCTGTCTTTAAAACAAATTTGCAGGCTAAACTTCTATTCTACATGTACAAATTGAGCAGTTATTTTAAACAGAAAACAATGAAAAGTTTCTTCATTGTAGAATTCACTAGGCAATTTGACTAAAGTCCCAAAATAAATCTAAATTTTGGCTTCTATTAGTTTCGAATCTGCTTAGTGCTAATTGAGTTTTCTTGCTCTGAAGATAGCCTCAATGTCCTCAATGTTTTGAACTGTAAAGTCCAAACAGCCCTCCAAAAACACTGGCCCCCAAAATATGCAGCTGCTGTGGACTTTATCAACATCATCTCTTTCTGGCCAAAGAAAATGTAGGATGCTATCCTTTGACTGTTGGTGGAGGAATTTTACTTTCCAGAATCCATTTCCTTCATCTGCGAGAACTCTTCCAATGTAGAAACGGTCGACATAATCTACAGCATAGTAGTGTTCAACCTCAATGTCCACTTGTGCATTTGGGTCAACTTCATTGTGTTTGGGTTTGATGGCAACGTAATGTTGAAGCTCTGGGATATAACCAAGTTGGATCTTTTTGTCAAATCCTGGCCCTATGATTACATCTCCAGTAGACATGATAATCTGGATGCTTACTTTGAGCACCTTGCTCATAGCTTCAACCATGATGTGGTCTGCATAAGACCCATTTTTTTCCATGTTTGTGATGTAGTCTTTGAAACTTCCCTGTGTGATGAACTCGTCGAGTTCTTCTTTTTCTCTGGCTGTCATGTTTTTCAGAAAGTTGATTAATCTTTTTCGGAGTTCTTTGACTGAAAGGTCCGTGAAATTTGCTTGCTTACTCACGTTACTGCCCCAAAGAAACAGTTCCCATCACTTGGGGTAATGCCATTGAGTTGAAGACCTTTTGCTTTCAGAAAAGCAATGTACTGGCTCATGGCTTTTGCTATAGATTTTCTTCCTTATTGGGGTTCCATCGCATATCATTGTCAGAGGGATCCGAGTCTAGCATCTGACATCTCATCTTGCTGAAACTGTTTCTGTGATTCAAAACAAGTAAGGTCTGATGCTTTGATTGCACTTGGACTCCCATTACTGGCATCAGCTTTGAAGAAGTGATAATTTCGCGTGTTGGGAATTGTTTTGGGCGCTTTTTCAGACCATACTTCATCCAGCTCCTTCATGACAGCCTGTACTTCTTCGTTGGAGACAAAGAAAATGTTGATGCCGGGGCAAGCTGTTGATGCAACTTCTGCAAACTCTTTTGCGGAATTGATGACAGCCTGCTCACGCAGAATTCTTCTCCAGACAACACGCTTCACCGTGCCACCGATTCCATCAATGGGACCTTTGCCGTATGCTGTTGCAAAGAAACTCCAGTCCATGTCCTCGATGCTGTCATTCAAAAGGACAGGTTCAGTCAAGAGAGAAAGTGTGAAGCGATTTTTGAACTGCCCTGCAGCTCCATCGGAAAATACATGCAGAGTCTTGAGACCAGGCATGCATTTTTTAGCTTCTGTCAACAGTTTTCGATTAAATGCTGCCACAGAATATTTGTCGTGGTTCGGGCAATCGCTGACTATTGCAAATGACATCTTATTATTTGGCATGTAGATAATGGCTGTATAGATGGTGACTTGGGACTTTTCAGATTGTTTGAAGTGAGCAGACATGATCTCCTTTTGCTGTTTTATGTAGAAATTTTCAGCAAAGTCAACATGGAGGATGGCCTCATGTTCTTCAAGGGATTCTTTCAGTTTCTTTAGTTCCGCATGTTGATGCTTGGCAACGAAATTGTGACGGCGCATTGGAGCTAGCTGTTTTGTCAATAGGTGCTTTGTTTCCTCAAATGAGGTCTGACAGAATTCTTTCTCAGTCTTTATTCCATTGATAGTAGTATTCAAATGTAGCCTCCTTTGACAGTTTTTCCATGACAAACTTTTGTGCAACCTCTTCTACATCACAACAAACAGGGCAGTCTCCCAAAAAGCATTCTTTTGTTTGCTCAGAGGGACAAACAGATGCCTGTAGAAGTTCAGCGTCTGTGGGAATATCTTTGTTCATTTTTCTCGTAGAAAGAAAAAATTCTCGTGGTATATGCAACAGCAAACTGTGTGGTCCCTGTCTGAGCAGATGCAGACATGTTTTGGACGAAGTGAAGCAAGCTTGCTCTTTCCAACCTTTATTGATGGATGATCCTGCTTAAAGAGTTGATAGGCCTCAGAAACATTCATAAGAAGGATTTTCTTTTGTTTTTGAGTTTTAACCCCTTTTCCCATCACAGTGACATAATCTTTCTTGCCAGGCAATTGCCTTGGAATGTCGTCCTGTTCATAGAAGTTTGTGACCAACTGTTCCATCTCTAGATCAGGGAAATTGAGCGTTCTTTTGCATTTTGGTTGGATCAAAACAGAATTTTCTTGGGCGAGTTTCAGGATCACCTCACTTTTTCTCCTAGGTGTTGATGGCAGTGCTTGTGCAGCTTTTTTAATTGCCTTGCCAGCAGCTTGCATTGTCTTGAAAGCCGACTCTACTGCTCTGGGCTCCTCCTTCTTTTTGATGCGCAGTTTTCTTTGAGTGATTGTGTTTTTTGCTTGTTCTTGCTTTTTGCGCCTTGGAGACCACTTAGACCTGCTTTTAGACTGTTGTTCCCTGTTTTTCCCCCGCATTTATGCTTTTTTTTCTTCTGACATTCTCTCCCTGTACAGCTTCATTTTTGTTCTCGGTGACATCACCATGGCTGGAACTCTGTTGACAAATAATAATAAAAATATTTTTGTTGGTTGGTTTGTTAGCACCGAGTATTAGCAGGTAAAAACAGTCTTGAAAACAAAGAGATTTTTCTTATTAACTCCTATTTCCTAGCTAAGAAAAGCTATGTTTAAAAAGTCAGCTTCAAGCCTGTCCTATGTATGTCTGTCAGGTGTCATGTCAGTTACTTTTAAACTGTCATGTCAGTTACCGTCAGGTCAGTTACCCTATAATATAAAATGAGAATGAATTCATTTTTCTTTTTTATGGTATTTTAACCCCATCCTAATAAAGGCAGAGAATATGCATTACCATGATTCTAATCCATCTGATTCAAAAGTTATAAAAACTTCTTCTAAACATGGTAACTGACATGACATTCAAAATCCTAAATTTTCAACCCCATTTTATGAACCATCAAATCAATAAAATCTATAAAAACCACTTTGGATAGATAGATTTATCAATGAATTTTAAGAAAGAAGTAAAAAAATTCTCACCTTTAGCTTTGTTGTAACTTTTAGTTGGTGTTTTGTTAATGTTGAAGGGGTCTTGTAAGAAAATCTCACTGCATGTGTTTTCTCAACTTTAAAATGGCCGCCTGACTAGACATGTTTACAAAGATAAATAATTCACATATTTTATGATGGTCCAGTTATCTCTCTTCATCTTAATACCAAAATTTATCCCCAAAAGTCAGTTCTAAAAAATTCTGCTTTGGTTGACATTCCCGTGGAATGACCCATCACGCAAATGACCGGCATTTGTTTTTTATTCATATTTTAAGAACACGATAAAATTGTGAGGTTTGAAAGGTACTGGAAGGTTTATTTTCAAACACTGCACAAATCCTGATGACGTTTTGCGTGGAATAGTCATGTGATTTGGTTTTGTAGACCAAAATCAATTACGTGTCACACACACAGTATCCCATGTGCGCAAGTTACCGCGAAAATTTTCAGTGCTGTTTTGCCCGACTTGAAAGATTGACGCTGGTTTTCCACCCTTGGGGGTGCCGGAGGTTTCAGTATAATAGTGTCCCAACTTTCTGGAAATGTAGTGCTTTAAATCTCCACCGTCGCTGTCTTTTTTCTTTCTTATTCCTACTCTGTTCTATCAATCTACTAATACTATACTATCTTCTTCTTCGCTAGACAAGTCACCTTTCTTTCAAAACTCCACAGTTGTGTATGAGGGCTGTTGGGTCAGCTTGGGATTATTAGACGCTTTCTGCCAAATGGTCACTAAGTCTTCCTATGATATTATTATTTAGCAATGTAGGCATTTCTTTCCACTTCCCCAGCATCCCAGAGGAGGCACTTGTGCTCAAAATATAAAATTATGGAAGCAAAATTGGACCGACGAGGACAATATTTTTTTTTACATTTTGACTATTTTGCCATAGTGCAACATGATTAAACCTGCTTGACACTTATTTCATCTTACCTCTACTATTGTTTTTTTTTTTTTTTAAATCTTATCTTTGCACTCATTTTTGGTAATTTTCATGCACTGGTGACGTACCTCATGCCGGTTACCATTTTCAGGTTATTGCTTAAATTTCATCACAAAATAAAAGTAATTTGCCATAGTGCAACATGATTAAACCTGCTTGACACTTATTTCATCTTACCTCTACTATTGTGGTTTTTTTCTTATCTTGCTTTGCACTCAATTTTGGTAATTTTCACGCACTGGTGACGTGCATCATGCAGGTTACCATTTGCAGGTTATTGCTTAAATTTCATCACAAAATAAAAGTAATTTTATTCTATTGTTGTTCTTTCATTTGTCTTGATGTGAAATATGTGTTACTAGTGTCTTTTACCGATTTTATGAAAAATTAATTGTACAGTAAAACAAATTAAAGAAGTGGTAACCTGCTCATGGCGTCACACAATTGCTTGCCTCACATCTATTTCGAGTGTCGCAAATTTCCTCAAAATATTATTCATATGGGTAGTAATAACAGTTATTTAGTTATGGTATTAGTTGTTTGGCAACAAAAGTTATTTCAACTGGTCATTATAATGGTTTTGTGTCACGACGTCATGCAGGTTACCAGCATGGGGGGTCCCCTATTGAGAATTAAGTTTGTGTCCAAAGCGTCGATGTTACTGATTTATCGTTTTCATATTCAGATAGGTATTGCAGTTACCTTTAAAATGGAACTAATAATATAGGTTTCTATGAATAATTTTAAAAAATTGGTCTGTTTCCACTTTTTCCTTACGAGGACTGGAGAATCACTCTGGTACATTTCTTTTTCGATTACAAGCAAGCATGGATGTAAACAAGCTCGTTGATGTTCTCAAGGCTACTCTTGACCCTGGACTTCGCGAGGGGGCAAAAAAACAACTCACAGAGGTAAGATGTGGTCCTAACATTGTTCTTTTCCCATCGACGAAGAAGCCTGTCTCACAAACCCCAAATCGTACACGTGCCCAAGGCACAATCTGCCCAATCTCAAACCTTTTTAAGTTTCAAGAAACAGTAGTACGAATGAAATGTTTTATACAATTACAATTCGCGGGTGTAGAGGAAAACTATTCTAAGTGACATTTTGACCGAAATTGAGTTTTTCCCATGGTTTAAACAGCCATAGAGGGGGGCAACTTCTTTCAAAATATCAGAACTGTAGCTTAAAAAATGACACAGTTATAACCCTTGAAAAAAATATTCTATCTTTGTCTTCAGAAAATGTTTGGTGGAAAAGTATCCTATATGGCAATTAGAGTAGTTTTCCTCTCAAATATTTTCTAATATTATTAGAAAAGGAAGAAGACTATTCTAACTGTAAGTTAGAATAGATTTCCTCTCGAAATGTGTCTTTGAAAACGAAGTAAACTATTCTAACTACCTCTTAGAATACCTTTCCTCTCAAAATGGTTTCTTCAAAAATGAAGAAACTATTCTAAGAGTCAGTTAATATACTTTTCCTCTCAAACATTTCTTCCAAAACCCCAAAAATATATTTTAAGTACCGCTTAGAATAATTTTCCTCCCAAACCTCTTTGCTATGAGAACAAGGAAAGTGCCAGTTAGAATACTTTACATCTGAGTGGATTTTTCCATTAGGAGTCCTGCGTGAGAAGCGTGCTCAATATTTTCAGCAATTTTAGTATGAACACTCACTAACGCAAGGTGTATTTCTGCTCAGTAGCAGAGCTGGTGTGTGTTTTTCTAACAATGTTGTGGCGATTCTAGCCCAAGACAATATTGATAATGTGAGTTTACATTTTACACAGATGTGTGTCGGTTTGGGTATTTGTATCTTTATATGCATGGGGATGGTGAGAAAGAAATGACAGAGACGACACACTATTTAGTATGCCACCAAAATGTCATTAGGCTAGCCTATGCCGTAATGCTAAAGAATAGTACTAGCAGCGTGTTGCTGTTTGCAAATAACCTAGATCTATGCTGCTTTATTTTCAGATGTTTGTTCGCTTGCTTGTTTCTTTCTTTCTTGCTTGCTTGTTGTTTTTGTCTGATGACATCAGACAAAAACAACAAGCAAGCAAGAAAGAAAGAAACAAGTCTGCATCAGCCGTTGGAAAGTGGCGGGGGCCGAGATTAGACCCATTGGCATCCGGGTGTACTCATAGAGGCCCATAGGAGTGACGAAGGCTGTTTTGGGTTGATCTCGGGGGTCCATGGCGATTTGGTGATATTCACTGGCCAGGTCCAACGTGGAGAAGTATTGGGCCCCAACCAGCGCGTCAAAGGACTTAAATGCGAGGTAGCGGATACGCATCACCAACCGTCTTGGCATTTAGGCGGCGATAGTCGACACATAGCCGCACAGTCCCATCTTTCTTTCGCACAACAACGATTGGTGCCGCGTATGGACTGTGGCTCTCGACGATGTTGTTCTTCTCCAGGAGTCCTCTGATGTGGTCTTGGATTTCCTTCAGCTGGTGAGGTGGGGATGCGCCTGTAGGGTTGGGAGACTGGCACTTCGTCTCTCGTCCGCAGTTGATGTTGGACTATGTCCGTGTGTAGCCCAAATCCAACTCGTTTTGGACAAAGGCTTCTCTGTTCTTGCTTAGGACTTGTTGAAGAAGTTCCCTCTGTCTGGTTGTGCCATCGAACGTGGGGCAGTGAATGGTGTTCTTGGTGGTCTGTCCTGATGGTGTTCCGATGGTGACCACGAGTTCATTTACAGTGGCGGTGAATGCCACCTCGTCCTTTCCTTGGACATCCTCTACTGTCTGCAGTGACGCCAGTGGAGTCCGGGCTGGAAGGATGACGTCCATCTCTGAGAGATTGGCCACTCACACGTATCGCTGTGAAGCGTCACCGCTGACAAGGGTCGGAACGATCAGCAGACCTCCAGGCAGGGGTTGTGCTAAAGGTGACGCCAGTAGCTGTCGCGTAGGCCGCTGCGTTGAGGTCACTCGCACAGTGGCTATGGCGAAGGGTGGGGCCACTGTTTGTACTGCTGTCTTGGCGATGCCTTGGACCAAGGTGTTGTCATTTCACACTTCTTGGATGGACGCAAACAGGCATTGAGGTAAGCTGGTCGGACTGGCTGTCATCCACTCTCCCAGGACGTTCATCCCGACCAACAACGGCAGGCGCTTCTTGCGTTCCCTCATGACCGGTTCCGTGGGCTCCCTGACGACCAGGATGGGAATACCAGAAAACGTGGTCCCGTCCAACTGCAGCTCGGCGACCAGGATACCGGAGTAGGGTACTTCTGCGCCGTTTACTGCCCGCAGCTTGAGGTGGGACGACTGAAGGAAAACGTCACCAAGATTCTCGGTGACCCAGGTCTGCGTCACAGTCGTTACCTCGATGCCCGTGTCGAGAAGAGCTTGCACAGCTCGGCCATTGATGCGTGCGGTTGTCGTGGGGCATTCGCCAATCAGCCTTTTACTGCCCTTGCCCCCTGTTACCTGTGTTTCGACAACGGGGCTAGCAGTTTCCCTGCTGTCCTCGTGGTGGTTGGACGTGGGGTTGTCTTTGAGGACAGCTCCTCTGGAGGTGGCCCCTTCGGACGCAAACCCAGCAGACGGCAGTTCTGGTGTCACGTTGAGGAGCCGACTGTGGACGTTGCTTTAGCTGCTGCAGCTGCTCCTTCAGCTCTGCTAGTTGACTCTGCAGAGCCGCCATTCCTTGGGGGTCGGGCACCGGCGTTGCTGTCTGTTGTTGGGTTGTCACGCTTCCGCTCTGGCCCGCAGGTAGGAGACATCCTCTCCCCTAATGATGCGGCGGAGCTCCTGTCGAAGGTCTTGTGATTTGAGCCCCTCAACGAATTTATCATGCAGCATTTCGTCAGGGATGCTGCCAACCTTTCTTGTATTGGACCGCAGGGCCAGCTGCTGAAGTTGTTGGCCGTACTGCAGCACGGTCTCTCCTGCTCCCTGCTGCCGGCTCTGGAACCTGCTTAAAGTGCTGGTGACTCCCCTCTGGTCGGACACTCAGGGCCTCCTCTGCTGTTTTCACGTCTGCCCGCTGGATGATCTCCTGTCGGGCACAGCCGCGGAGCGATTGAAGCAGCCACTCCATAGCTGTACCACCATCCAGCTGGCAGTGGCCCAGGATTCGCCGCGCCTCCTGTGTGAAGTCCTTGACGTCATTGCCATCCCCCGTGAAGGTTGGAAGTTTGGGGGGGTGGCATCATCCACAACTTCTGCATGGTCGAGGAGGGTGCGTGGGTGGAAGAAATGTCATCTTGCGCCGCCTCTGATGTCCTCTCGTGACTGGATGGGTGATGAGGTGTGGTGTCGCCTCTGTGGGTCCCTCCTTCCTGGATGAGGGTAGTCTCTTCGCTCTCGCTTTCCATTGGTCAGTTCCTCAGCTGCCTTGCCTTCTTATATGCCTTCCTTGGGTTTGTCATCTTTCTTAATCCTGCTCGCAGCGACAAAATTTTTGTAGTGGTGTTGGATGTTGGAGAGAAGATGATAAAGTGATGGAGGCTAGGGTGATGAAGAATTCTCACACATTCTCTCTCACTCTCTCTCTCTCTCTCTCTCTCTCTCTCTCTCTCTCCCCCCCCCCCCCCCCCAAAGCCAGTTCGTTGATGACCGTTGAAAGTTTTATTCTCGAAGTGCATCATACTAAGCGCAACGGGCAATGCTCCATTTGTACTAGATCTAAATAAAAGTCTTTTTGTGTATTAATGCAGTGTAATTTGACCAGTCATGTTCACTTTATCAATGCTATTTCATTTTGGTAGCTGCATAACACGTCATTATTTTATTAGTGCACTAATAAAAAACATGAGTAGTAGTGGTACAAGAGTAGTACATAACGACTTATGTCTAATATGATTTTAATTATTTTATGTTAATGGTACTTTGAAAAATGAAGATAAGGTTACGGTTTTGTATTTGGTTTGAATAAAATTGGGAACTCGTTTTTGAGGATGAATATACAGTGTTGCTTTCTCGTTCTTTTGTTTGTTACAGAAAACTATTGTAAGTGTATCATGTGTAAGTTGTTTTTTGTGTTTTTTTCCCTCAGTTTTCAAAATTTTTCGAGAGGAAAAGTATGCTATTTGACTCTTACAATAATTTTCTTTTTTTTCCTTTTCTCAGCAATGGAGGAAAACTATTCTTTCTGACACATAAAATAGTTTTCCATTAATATTTCAACATTTTCAATGGAAAACTATTCTATGTGGCAGATAGAGTAGTTTTACTCATACTATTTTACAGAAGGAAAATATTCTAAGTGGCATTTTTTTTATTTTAACAAGATAGGAAAAGATTTTTGAGAAAAGTATTGTCAAAAACAGACCACGATCCATTTATCTCCTACATATATGGGTTTCAGACCATACAATTACTTTTTATTGAAATAGGAAGATTTTTTGCTTCTCCTGTAAAATTTCAAAAAAGTCACTTAGAATAGTTTTCCTCTAGACCCGCGAATTGTTTTATTGTCCGGTTAAAACCAAATTAACACTTACGGGTCGTTCAAATGACCTGATTTGAAATGTCTGGACACGGGAACTTAAAAGTGGCATGGTTCATTGGGGGTCACAATGGCGACAGCCCAGCAAGCCATATTTGGGCGGGATGTATTGAGTAATAGGGATGCCAGGTAGAACCCGACTTTATCTTTTAACTTAAAATCATGTGTACGCTGTGTGGCCTAGTTAGTGCAGACATTAGCTCTTTTGATAAATTATCACCGAAATGTTGGTGTGTTAAAATATTTCTCAGTCACTGAGTCAGAGTGCAATAGCTTTTCCAGCAGTCACTAGTTGCGTTCTTTTACATTTTGAATTTGTTATTAGTTTATTATTTTATAATTTTCTTGTTTACAGGTTCACAAGATCATTGGTTTTGCCCCAGTTCTTCTCAAAGTTGTGATGACCAATGAGATTGACATGCCTGTTCGTCTAGCAGGTAAAGCTGATAAAAGCTGGAGGTGGGCTGCTCTGGCAGTTCAAGTTAGATCCCTATATCAGCTAGCTCCTTGGAACATTTTTGTTAGCTGGGAAAACGGTATTTAACTTCTAAGACATAAGATATTTTATTCCAAAAGGATTGCATTGGAAAAGTTACCTCTGGCCATGCAAAGCAAAAAAAAAA
The DNA here is from genome assembly GCA_036898135.1 of Oncomelania hupensis. Taxonomy (NCBI): domain Eukaryota; kingdom Metazoa; phylum Mollusca; class Gastropoda; order Littorinimorpha; family Pomatiopsidae; genus Oncomelania; species Oncomelania hupensis. The sequence goes on along the minus strand of CM072525.1, from coordinate 7,669,950 downwards.
AAATGAAAGAAATAACAATCAATGATGATGATCCAGACGATTAAATTCATAAGTAAGGAAATATAGACTATACATTTTTTTAAAGGATTTTTGATTATTTTACTTTTTAGTTAATTTGGTTTTCTGATTAAAATTTCTTTTTATCCCTCTTTCTGTATAATCTCACACAATAGGTAGGTAGCGGCATTAACGCTAGTCCCATGCGGGAAAGAGAGATCTATGCTGAAAATAAAACGTTTTCAATTTCCGACAGCTTTCAGTAGGTACTCCCAGTGGTGTTCCTAGGATTAGAGGGCAATAGGACAAAATGTCCTAAATCATAAAACTAATCGGACATCATGTCCTGACTACATAAAAGCAATAGGACATTCAGATTGTGAAGCGCACCGATTAATGGTGCTTCTTTAGAAGACAGTGACTGAGAATAAATATGAACAGTGATCGTCCTAGGGATTTGCAAAACCGATACGTCACAGTAAACAAACCCACTCGAACGCAAACCGGTAGGCCAGTCACGGAAACCGGTATGACCCATAGCAAAGCTTAATAATGCGTCAATAATTTGCAACCGAAAATCTGCCGATGAATGCAGTGATTAATTTATTGCTCACCGTAAAGCCTACTAACTATAACTGAAACGATGTTTGCCAAAAATAAAAGTGAAAAAAGAGATTTTTGCTTCTTCATTATTACTAGCCTATCTGCCACCATCACAATACATACTGACGAGCACGAGAAAAGAAAAAATCGAAAAGTGCGCGAGTTTTATTTATCCGTATTCACGATAGCCTTGCTCCGCCAATGTTATATCATTCTGTATTAATTACCTCAAAGAATATGGCAAGGCTACTGAACACATTCGCAGGCCTCTCGTCTACACTCCCTAAACACATAATCAGCGTGGCTCTCTCTCTCTCTCTCTCTCTCTCTCTCTCTCTCTCTCTCTCTCTCTCTCTCTCTTAATTTCTCTTGTTTTTCTTTCTCTTTTCCTTTATTTTTGAAAGCAGTCAAACAAAATAAAAACCGGTAGGCTCTACTGGCTACTGATTTTTCAACCGGTATTTTTATTCTCAAACCGGTAAAATACCGGTAATTTCCGGTTAAATCCATCCCTGATTAATAAAGTAAAACAAAAACTCTGTTGTGTAAACAGTTTAAAAACGAGCTCAAAACGGACTGCCCTTTAGCAACACAAAGCTTTTTCTTCGGCGGCATTTTGAGCGTAGTAAGATCGTTGCAGAGGAAGTATGGTGTCGGTTATTTCCCTTTCAAAAGTGTCGAGAGTTGCGGCCCTTTTGTTGTTCGACGGAATGTACTAAAGAGTGATAATAGTCTAGCGTTGTCCACTATTCAAACTCGTTTTAACGGCTTTGACACTCCAGTTTGTACAGATGTTTCTTGCAGTGACCGCTCTAGTCGTAATACTATCGGACAATGACCGCTAATTTCGCAATAGAATCGGACATTTGACGGGACACAGGCAGAGCTGCCAAGTGCTACGCTTTGGGCGTAGTTTGCAACGCTAGAGTTGACTTGGCTACGCTGTTACGCCCGGTCTCGATTTGCTACGCCCGGTCAAATTTTGTCTAGCGTACCACTTTTTGACAAGAAAGTGGCTGTGTAAAACTCGCACAGCAACAGCAAGTCGCCGTGTGACCGTTTTGTATCTGCCGCACGCACGCACACTGCGTCTGTGTTAGCCAATCGGAAAGCGCAGTACAAAATTACCGGAAACGCTTAACCGCCATCTTAGTTCTTCATGGTTTTAGACCGTGTCAGAGTGTGCAAATTTGTACCATTTTCATTTCAACATGTCGAAGTGACCTGGTGGAGCGAGTACAACGAATGAACCGCCCAAGTCCAAAATGTGTCATGCTTGTCAGAAATACCGAACGAAATACAGTGAAACACATCCGTGCATCACTTCTTCAAAAGTCAGTGCCCAGCACGTGTTTTGTAGCATTTGCTACATGGACATTAAAATAAGCAATGCTGCTTGTGAGAGGGTTTTCAGCAAGACACTCTTCCGGTCATCCCTGGGCCAAAGCACAACTGAGGCTCTCCTGATGCTCAAGAGCAAAGGGGTCCCCTGTTATGATACTCAATTGGACAGTGCTATCTTGCGGAAGTGCAAGAAGGCAGCCATGTCTGACTGAATGACTTGTGTGCATCCAAACACTATTTTGCCAGTTGGGTGGTTGGTGTGTGTGTGTTATTGTATTAAAGTGCAAAAGTAAATAAGCGGATGACCTTGTTCAGGGTTAACATTTTGTTGAAATGTTACTCCCAAACGCCATTTTGCTACTCCCAAGTTGCCTTTTTGTTACTCCCGACCAACAATAGCAGTTGGCAGCTCTGCACAGGTGTTGGCATTCGGTCATTTTCCAAACGAATCGGACCATGACCGATGTCCGAGGCCTCGGCACATCACTGTACTCTAAAGTATTTTTTAAGAACATTGACTATTAAAAAGAAAATGCATTTAAATGAAAGGAATTGTCATGCTGATTCCAATGGTGTATTTGCTTTTTCTGTATATACATTAGTTTTCGAGCTATGAATTTTTGTTTATTTATTTAACGTTTGTTTTTTTTCCCACAAACTTGAAATTGCATATTTTGACATTTTCTGACCACTGCCAGACATTAAATATGAAAGTGAATGATCACTAAATCATTTTTCTAGAGCTTCTATATTCCATACAACAAAAAATAATTTATGTTTAGTCCATGAAGAAACATAATTATTCTTCAAGCACACCTTTAAAATCATGAAAAATGCAAAAAAAAACTGTATATATGCGATGAAACGACAATGCTAAATTTGTAAAACGTCAATATTTCACACCTCTGCTTCTAATTGACCTACAGAAAAGTATAATATACCAATGGAATCAGCAGGCTGAGAGAAATTTAATGAAATACCTTGTAAATGCTTTTCACAGCATAGAAAACATTTTAAATTTGCTTTACTTTTGTAACAATTGCATGTACGCTGCACTAATATCATCCACATCACGAACACCCCATATTCTTAAGTCATTTGTCACTGGCAGGCACTCAAAATCCCATCTAAACAAAATGGGAGCTGACATCAAAATCTATGTCCTCTTTTTTGGGCCAACGAAACAAGTCTTAAATGTGATGAAACAACAATGCTGAATTTGTAAAACGCCAATATTTCACAACTCTGCTTCTAATTGACCTACAGAAAAGTATAATATACTGATGGAATCAGCAGGCTGAGAGAAATTTAATTAAATACCATGTAAATGCTCTTGACAGCATAGAAAACATTTAAAATTCACTTTACTTTTTTAACAATTGCATGTACGCTGCACTAATGTCATCCACATCACGAACAGGCCATAGTCTAAAGTCATTTGTCACTGGCAGGCACTCAAAATCCCATCTAAACACAAAATGGAAGCTGACATCAAAATCTGTCTTCTTTTTTTGGCCAACGAAACAAGTCTTCTGAGAGAGCGACCAGCTGGAGGAGTAGTTGATTCGTACACAAGTCTGATGGGGGGGGCGTGGTGGAGCACCTCGCTTGGTTGGCAGGAAACTCCGTTTCAGTTTGTTGTATGTTTCATCAGCTTCAAAAAAAAAAAAAGACAGCATTGCATTAATATGACACAGGAGGCAAAAAATAAAACAAAACAAAAAGAAAGAAAAAGAAAACTTCAAGAAAAAAAAGCAGTGGGGTGGTGAGTGAATAGAGGAAATGGCAAATCAAAATAGTATGACAAGAACTATGGATCATCAATATAATAATAATAATAATAATAAATCTTTACAATGGCAACCATAAACATTAAAAGTATATCTATACAACATAGTTCATGGGTGCCACCTTTCCACCTACAGTCGGAAAATCAGATTTTTGCTGAAGCCTACAATCGGAAATCCGATTTTTCGAGAAAAGAAATCGTTAAAAAAAAAAAAAACGTAAAAAAAATTATATGAAAGTAAACGAAAGAAGATTTGTATCAGATTTGTGTAAAGATGCACAGCTGAAAGGGGCATAACCCACGTATCCGGTTGATGACTTCCGGCCGGTCTGAGACTGAAGCATGGATATTGTGACTTTGTGTTCCAATCATGCCGTTTTTAGAGGAAAATACCGATACTGGAAAGAAAACAGCGTGAGAGGTAGATAAGAGAATGAAGAATAAGTGGAGGTGGGAATGGATGTCAGATAAGTTTGATGCTGATGGCGATGAATGCCGGTTGTGGCTGAGAAAATTGGATCACCCTGGTTTGAAAAAAACACAAAACAATGCTTTTTGTTCTTGTGCAGGGGCGGATCTTGTTCTTGTGCCACTTGTGCACGTGCACACCCCCCTGGCGGTCCAAAAAAAAAAAGAAAAAGAAAAGGAGGGAGAAAAGGAGAAGAAAGAAGAGAAAAAATTACTAATTCTCACTCACCACACAGTTTCATGTACCTCCAAATTAGTGGGTTTTTTTTTTGTTTTTGTTTTTTTGTGTGACCAAACTTGTACATGCATCAGGTCAGTTTTGAATAAAACTGATGTGAGTGGCTATTTCTTGTTTTATTTGCAGTAACTTTATCTGTCTTTGTATAAGCCTTTATGCAAGATGTTCTGCTATTGTAAATTTTATCATCAGAGTTTGCAGAGGGGTGTTTGTGTGCGTGTGGGTGGGGAGGGGACTAAACTTAAATTAAAGAGGACTTTTAGCACAAAACAATACTATTTTCAGTCCTTAAAATACCCCTTGGGGTCATGAGCAATCTTGCCACTGTAGATTGTTCAAACCTATAAAGGGAACAGTGAAAGCCACAGTTGAAAACCTGTCTTTCCTTTATAGGCAAGACGCTTCACTGCGGCAACAGTACCCCCGTTGGAGTGCCGGGGGTTTTCAGTATAAATAGTATCCCCACTTTATGGAAATTTAGTGCTTTAAATTCCCACTGTCGCTGTCTTCCTCATTTACTCTTTCCTATTCTTGCTCTGTCCTTCACTCTGCTATACTATCTTCTTCTTCGCTAGATCAATGACCTACCTTTTTTCTTGAAAACTCTTCCTGGACAAGACTCCTTGTTTGTGTATGAGGTCTGTTGGATCAGCTTGGGAGTGTTGGACGCTTTCTGCCGGGTGGTCACTAGGGCTTCCTATGAATGTACTATTTAGCACTATAGGCATTTTATATGTATGTGTTTGGTTGATGATTTATAATGATGTTTGTATTCTATTTTGTTTTTGTAACCGGGGTGTTCGCGTAGTTGAGGTCAACCCTCAGCCGTCCCCCGCGTGGGATGTCTTTATTGTAAAGTGACTGGCTGGTGGAGGGCATTCAATTTTCCCACTGGGGTTGTTTCAGCAGATCTTTTATGCGGATCGGGGGTTGTCCGGTCCTGATTTGGCTCGGAAGAGTCCGCTGGACCTAAAGCAACAATAAATCAATCAAAAAAAAAAGTCCTTAAAATAATGCCCGAAATGCACCAGATTGCACAGATTTTAACCATTTTCACATTTTTACGGGGGGGAGGGGGGGGCATGCCCCCGGACCCCCCTAGTACACTTGCCTGCCTCGCAGGCTCGCGCTTGTGGCTACGCCACTTTGCATTAGTACACTGTGCACACCCCCTCAACAATGGAAACATCCGCACCTGATTGTGTATATTTGTGTGTGTTTGCTTTTCTTTCTCTCACCTCTTATACACATTCACAAAATGTTTAAACAATCTTAACTATGCTTCTGATTGTTCATATGTGTTTCCCATTTGCATTGACTAAGTCTGGGGACTTAGTCACCTTTGCCAATGTTAGGCCCTGGTCTTTTTATGTAGTTTTTTTCTTGTTCTATGTGTCTTGTATGTATAGTGGTAAATCATTCTTCAGCTTTCACGAGAGGCCTCTAAATTGGCTTTGAATATTGTAAAAAAAAATTTTATCGGGGAGCATTGCCCCCTTAACCTCCTACCAGGGCATTACGCCGGGACCCCATCGGGGCCTGGGCGGGCCCGGACCCCTGCCTTCAGATTTTGGAAAATTTCTTGGTGGCACCCATGCATAGTTTTTCATATCAAACAACTGTTAAACTTAAATTTAACTCTTAGCGTCCTATACCGCGGTAATGTGCGCCTCGCCCGCCGTAATCCTGAAGCGCGGTAATGCCTCGTTAGTGCACCTTTTAGTCATGAAATCACAGGAAATAGGAACTCTCCAGTGCGTTAGAGAAGGTTTAGTCAACTTCCGGAAAGGTTCCCGTGTGTTTTCCGCTATCGTTTTCGCAAGTTTGATGTGTTTTTGTGTACTTTTTTAACGATTTTGTTTCAGGTTTGAGTTTGCCAAATTTTCGGCCATGATGGCAGGGGATAGCTCCGACAGTAATAGTGAGTTTGGTAAGCTTATTGATGAGCTTATTGCTGAAAGAGCACAAGGACTTGGTGTAGACAACCAGAGTGAGTTTTCTTGTCTGTGTTGACTGTCTGTGCACACATTCACATGCAATCCACACTGTCTTGTTGTTTTATTACCATAGTCCATAGAATACCTGTAATTATGAATTAATTACAAGATTCCAACAGGTAAAAATAGTACTAAAGTCAAAATGGTTCTTTGGGTACTGTACATAGAATAACCATTTTGTAAACATATCCTAAAATATGAAGTCAATGTGACAATAAATTTTTTGCATTTTTTTCAAATTCATAACCCAATTTATTGCAATAAACTTGAAATCCGTACAGTATATAGGCGCAATTGTACAGAAAACCTTATAGGACGCTAAGAGTTAAATAACATACAAATGAACAACAAGGGCATAAAAGTAAAGATAAAACCAAAGTAAAATGTAATCACTATTGCTTTTTTTTGTTATCGCATATATCAGTAAAATTAATGTACACCAAAAAAATATCCTCAATCCTGGCTAAGTAAAAGTACTAAAACTAAAAGATAAGTTAAAATTATATTTGGCTGCAATTTAATTTATGTTTAAAAACATTGGGTCTTGAAGTAATTGGGAGAGATTTGGATGCTTGCAGAACAGCTCAAATAAAAAATCAATAACAAAAATAGCTTCAACACAAATTGCCCTAAAACATAGGCCTAACCACTGCCACAAGTTTCTAGCTCACTAGCTGTAAATGAAAACGAAAGTAAACAGTGCTGAAGTCACGTGACTTAGCAAGATCGTTTTTTCTTAAGTCCCTGTGCATATTTTACTCCAATGGAATATATGCTAAGAATCTTTAATATATGTTGATAAAATTTGTTACCAGTTAAATCTGGTGTAAAAGGTGTATCTTAATTAATTTCACATATTTTTGACCATACCATTCAACCTACATCGATTCTCGATTGTCAACTTCCGGTCTTCAAATAATTGCTAAACAATTGGCCTATCATATGACAAAATATATTTATCGACAATACAAATGTTATTAACAAGTATTTAAAGGCTAAACTTACCAACCAGTGCCTTTAGATTGACTTGTGACGACGTGCAAGAAGATACACTGACGATCGACTGAAGAGGTTCAGTCTCCTTGTTTACATCGTACCCCGCCATTACCGACGCACATTGGTAGCTGTCGCGCTCAACACCACTCTCCATTTCTAAATAATCTCAGCTAGTGTGAACTCAAAATCCTAAACTGATTACATATTATTGTAGAAAAAAGATTTGCCTTTCCAACGAGCTACTTTTTAATCAGATCGATTCAGTAGAAGCTATCTAAAAAAAAGCAACAAAAAGTTCCACAACAGATCACAAAATGAAACTCCCACTGAATTTTAAAAAAAATTGCACTGGAAGAAAGACAAAATAGTACAGATTCTTTCATTGGTCGATTTTTTTGTTGGAGACTAATTCCCTAACTGAGATTTCATTTTGTATGGAGGTGGGGTTGAGAGCGCCCTGTGAAGATGGCTTCTGCCACAACCGAGGCACTGCATCGCAAAACACGTTTCGTACTTTGAAACTTGGATATCTTTCACTCAAAGAAACGCACGCATAAAAGATAAAAGGCTCAGGCATTTATTTGGTATGTTTTTATTCAACATCAGGCAAAACAATCAAGAGAACAATTGCAGTGAAAGTGGCCCTTTTGGCCCATAGGGCAGACACGGTAATGGCGCAACTTGGAGTACCTACTTTCAGTATCTGGCATATTATTGAAAATGGAAACTTCAGAAATGAAGTTGGATTCTTTGTCTTTTACCCCATGCCATTTGTTTGCAAAATGTGCTTGGATTGAATGCGTGTGCCTGAATCGCAAATACTTTCTCTCCGGATTTTCGGCCAGCCGTAACGCGACCGCCATTACTACTTGCTCTTCAACTTTCTAAGGGTGGTCCCTTTCGGCGTAGTATTTCCTAAAAATAGCTTCATTCAACGATCGGAAACCAGTGTCGACAGCTAAAGAAAAAGTCCCTTTCCTTTTTTGGGGGGTTATTTTTCCGATTAAATCGATGGTGGCTTTTAGACATGGACAATAAAAAAAATTGCCCAACTTTAACCTTTTGTAAATCAATAACTACTCAACCGATCATAATCATAAAAGATGCGCTAGAAAGTCCGATTTCTTGTGAATCCGCCGACTATGGAAGTTTCCATCAAAGATACATGTGCGCGGAGCGTGAGCCAATCAAAACCGAGTACCTGCAAAACCGGGAAAATCCTTTGTGATGATCGCGAGTCATGGCGGAGTGTTTAAACGAAGCAATGGTGACGCACATTTCGAGACAATTTGTGGAAGAAATCAAACCCTTTCTTGGTAAGGGTTGAATGAGAAAGATGGAGTACACAGGTTAAACGATCATCTGTGGTGCCCCTATGACCTCCGAGTTACAAGATAGGATAGGGGGATAAGAAGGGTTAGCAGTGTAAGCTAAGCTACTCGTCGCTAGGCCTAGTCTTGCACTTCCGGTTTCAGCAAAGGAACAATTATTCCTTTTAATCCTAATTTAATCCTTAAGAAAACATCTTAGAAACAAAAACCATCGGAGTAATAATTCAAGATTAGTTTGAAACAAATATATCGCATGTACGGCGAAAGGCAAAAAATAACTGGTCGTTTATCGAGCACCCCCATTTCAACACCCAATACAAAATGACCCAGCACAAACTACTATCATCAAAATGAAAACTACGCACTCAAAACGCTAAATTCAGCAGAATGGGTCGGCAGATCAACTTCTAAACACTAAATGAATAGAAAAAGATCAACACCTGTTTCAAGCAGTACTTGACTGACAACTTTGTTTGACTGACTTAGAAGAAGGGGTATGCATTTGACCGTCACTTCTCATCCAACTGTGCACTTCGCAAAAATTTAGTTTTCTCCAGAGAACGGTGCATGTGACCAATGTTACTTTTTGTAAATATCTTACTTGATTGAACACATATTTGTGAAGATAACATTGTAATCAATTTACACACCAAAAATCATGGCTATATATATTTTGAGTAGTTTCTGAAATATTTCAATCTGAAATGTGCTACCCCCTAAATTTCCTTCGTTTCCACTGGAGAACCTGGAGGCTTTGTCAACTTTTTTGGGATTATTTTAAACATTACACTGAATTTTACTGATGTCTGTAAAGATTGCACTTTCATCTATCTACACACACAAAATTTTGGTTGTATCTTAAATAGTTCAGGGCTTAAAATCCTCCTCGGATCCGAGGTTTTCCTCGTAAAAGTGATCTTCTTCCTCGGAAAAAAAAATTTCCTTGGAAAAAATATACCCTTCTCAATAAAAATTGAGACGTATAAGGTGCGCTTTATTTGCAAATGGTTATGATTCTCGACAAATGCATAGCTGCCAACTGTTACGGAAAAACCGGAAAAAATCGTTTCTTTAATATCTGTCGTCGTTTTCGTTGTTTTCTAACAAAAATACGGTTTCCGATTTCACACACACACAAAAAAAAAAACAAAAAAAAAAAAAACTCGCTGTCGTCAGTCAACGCGATGACCTTGTCGGAATGCCAGTGGTTTTACTTCAGAACACCGACAGTTGGTAAAACATACGTACTAATAGACACCGACGGTGACCGAGCGGGAGGTTCCTTGTGATCCTCTAGTGAATGGGTTGTTCATTACATCGATTGTATGACATCCAAAATGAATTCATTTGTAGACGAATTACTATTCATTCTAGACGTGAAAATGGGGATCTCTGCTCATTTTGGAAGTTAATGGTGTATTTTAAATAAAAGCACTGGGAGTGGGTCAGACACCGCGACAACAGCTTAGGTCACGGCTTACTTCTGTCCATTAATTATTATTATTATTATTATTATTATTATTATTATTATTATTATTATTATTATTATTATTATTATAAGTTTTCCTTTCAGGAGATGAGAAATGTGCCTTTCAGATTGCAAAAAAAGGCTTCAGCTTCAGGGGGCTGCGCCCCCTGAAACGGCTATTCGGGAGGGGGGGCGTACCCCCCTACCGGACCCACCCCCCACATGTTACTCTTTTTAACTTTGGAAGGTTGGCAGCTATGCAAATGGCTCAAGTCATCAGTTGGTTATTTTGTTTGGTTTGCTAGCTACATTCTTTGCTAATAGTCCAAATGGCGGCGGCAACGATTGTGAACCATGGAGATTCTTTTGATGACAGATGGAAACGAATGGCTTTTGAAAAATGTTAAAATTATGTGAAGACTTGAACTGAAATGCTTTGGACCTCATTGATTTAAGATCAAGATATAGATGGCTAAACAGTAACTTTACAAACTCTCTTGTTAAGTCGGTACCGAGTAGGCATATTTCCTTAGTTACAATGGAAGGAGAACAACTCCAATCAATCCTCCAATCAGTGACACAAATGACTTGTATGATTCGAGAGAGAGTGAAGATGAAGAAACTGGCGTTGTTTTGCCAAGACTCATGATTGTGTGCTGCTATCAAAATTTGATGCACTCATTGACTCAGAAGGTAAGTAATGCTAAAGAAAGTGATGTTTTGTCTGAAGGGTGTGTGACATGGTAGTGACATAACTTGCAAAAGTGACATGGACTGGCTAGTTCGTCTGAGCTTACTGGGAGTAACTTAGCTTACTGGGAGTAACTTTGCTGACTAGGAGTAACTTAGCTGACTGGGAGTAATTTCAACTTCCAGTTCCAGGTAGGATACACATTTCATAATAACTGTCAAATGCATTTATAATTGATACAATCTCCTGATTTCTGTTAAATGTCTGTGTACACCTGAACTAACGCAAAAACAACTGTTTTTAGTGTTTAATTTAATTTAAATTTATTGTTTATAATAATTGTTTTAAACCAAATAATTTATGTTGATAAATCTTTTTGGACTTGTTGGAAGCAGTCAACAACACACACTGAGTTAAATTTTAGTGTTTTACTCCTAGTAGTTTCTTAAATCTAGCAAAAAGAACAAAACAAGTAAATTACATTAATTTGTTCCCTGGCGTATAACTTACAAGGTGCATTTATACTCAGCAGTAAAGGGGTAAACACTACTGCCCATCACAAAAAAGTGCACAGATTTTGAGCTAGATTCTGAATAAAAATTATTGAGGAGTCTGTTCCCAGACTACTTTAGACAGGGCCAGACCCATGGGGTGGTCCTGCTGCCCAGAAACCCCCTCTTCCCCTGACTGACTATGTACCTCTTCCAAGGGTAACCAAAATAAATATCAAAGAAATACAAAGTTTGTCAGTTAATTTAATTATTATAATCATTTTATTTTCCAGAATGCACCAGATTTCTAGATTTCAAACATTTTTCGGGGGGGGGGGGGGGGGGGGGGGGGGGGGGGGGGGGGGGGGGGGGGGGGGGGGGGCATGCCCACCGGCTCCCCCAAGGAAGTTCGGGTGCTTCGATAGTTGGGAAAACGCGCTGATTTTCCTCTTTTTTCTAGGAGGACCATTTTAAGCCCTGATAGTTTCTGAATTATTGGCATTGCAGTGCAA
>CM072525.1:7548212-7657525 GCA_036898135.1 Oncomelania hupensis | reverse complement strand
GTTTTTTTAACATCTTCTTTATCAAAATGATAACAAGCTCACTCGTACACCCGCACTCTCATGTACTGTACTAGTACAGTTTGTAAAATAACATTGAGTTTTCTAGCGCTCCATTTCTTTGAACGTGAGACCATTTTTTGTTGAAATATGACAGAAGAGGTTATGATGGTATGGTGTGTTGTGTTTTTCAGTGATTATTGAGGCTCAGAAGTGTCTGTGTAACCTTATCTACACAGCACTGTGGCACAAGTTTTCTGCAGGTACGTAGCTTCTTTCATCCACCACAAGATTTTCTGTTTTCATCAAATACAGTGAACCATCGTTTATCGTGGTAGATAGGTTCCCAGACCAGCTGCGATTGCTGGAAATCTGCAAATTGGGAACACCATATTTACAGTATTTATTTCATGTGTATTCAGACTTTTACAACCCTCCCCTTTACGTACTGTTAACAAACCACGCTTTACAGTAATGTACAGATATCTACAGAATGTACATACAGTACCACATGTTAAGCAATAAAACAGTAGGTGTACATAAAAAAAAAAAAAAGATTGTTACCATACTGTACAATTGTACAATATTTTACTCGTATAATATAATGAAAAAAATCCGCACATTGTGAATCCGATATTTGTGAATGTCAAACTGCGAGGTAGTGATGAGAGGTCACTGTAAATAGATAAAGCAAGAGATGGGTAACTCAAAATGATCCACACACTCCACACCCCAGAAAACCAACCAAAAAAACCAACAAGCAAGCCCTTTTTTTGTTTTGTTTTTGTTTTAAAGATTATTTTTCTTACATATTATATTTTTATGAGTGTCCTCTTGTGTTAGTCAAAACACTTTTATAAAACAATGTTTTAGTACTACAGTGGAACCTCTCTACAACGACCTTGAAAATGTTGACAAAAATCGGTCTTTATAGAGAGGGGTCTTTACAGAGAGCATAATGGCCTTTTCTTGAATCATTTTGCCAGTGATCGGAATATTCTTTCTTCTAGCATTCAGAAACCAATCCCAAACTTTCTCATTTACTTCCGAGTATGTTGTCTTCCTCCGTTTTGATCGCGTACGATCGGCATTATCACCACTTTCCCACCTTTTAAGAATGTCATCTTTGTCTTGGATAATTCCTTGAATTTGTGTTTTTCCAACTTTAAGACTCTTTGCGATCGCAATGGCAGTCTCTCCTTTTTTGTGTCTGTTTACAACATTAACTCGATCTTCCAGAGATAAAAATTTTATTTTCTTTGTAGACTCCATCATCCCATCACGCTTTCTTTGCTTCTTCTCAGTGCCGCGCTCGTGATGTGAATAAAGTGAAATGCAAACCCCAAACGAGTAGAATCTAGAATGTGACGTTACAAGATGACGTCAAACTTATAGAAGATTACTTTATCGGCTGGCGTGTCACATATAGGTACCTGTCTGACTGTGCTGAACAAGATCATAGACAGTTTTTATTGTGCAGTCATGCAGAGAAAGTCGCTATACGCTCTGCAAAGATCGGTCGTTAGACGTTATAGCGAGGGAGTCGCTATACTGATAACAGCAATATAAGGAAATACATCGGTTAAAATAAAATGGGTCGTTGTAGCGGGGGAGTCGTTATAGAGGGGGGTCGTTGTGAGAGGTTCCACTGTATTAACATCATATATTCCATGGACAATTTTGTATGTTTCTATCATGTCACCTCGTAATCTCCTGAATTCCAGACTTGGCAGTTTTATGGTTTCTAATCTATGTTCATAGCTTAAATTCTTCAAACCAACAATTTTCTTGGTAAATCGTTTCTGAACACCTTCTATTGCTGTATTATGCTTTTGTTAGACATGTGCACCATACAGAATTACCATATTCCAATACAGGTCTTACCAGTGACTTAAAAAGTGGGACCATAATATCTTTTTCTTTACACTGTATATTACCAAGTAGCATACCGCATAGTCTGTTCGCTTTCTTAACTGTCTGGGACACATGTTCATTGAACAATAACTTAGGGTCAACAATCACTCCCAGGTCTTTCTCAGCTGAGGTTATATCTAATTTTTTATCTTCCATAAAATACTCGTACAGATTATTTTTATGACCTAAGTGCATAACTTTACATTTATCACTGTTAAATTTAATTTGCCATGTATTAGCCCACTCTGCTAGCATGTTTATGTTTGTTTGCATTTTATCGGCGTCAGAATCATCATTTACAACTTGATACATTTTTGTATCATCTGCAAATATTTTCAAACAATTTAGTACCTCGGGCATATCATTTATATAGTATATAAACAGTGTGGGTCCTAACACGCTTCCCTGAGGAACCCCACTTGTAACATCCGAAAAACCTGAGCAAGCGTTTCCAACCTTTACATTCTGTGTGCGTTGTGTCAAAAAATCTGAAATCCAACTAAGCAGACCACCTCCAATACCGTAACTCTTTAGCTTACTAATTAAACGTGCATGTGGTACCGTATCAAATGCTTTTTGCAGATCCAAGTAAACGACATCAACAGAATTACCCTCTTCTAGTTTTAAAAACCAATCATTTATGGTGTTTAAGAGTTGAGTTACACAAGAACGTCCTTCTGTAAAACCAAACTGGTTTTCAGACAATAATTTATTTTCTATTAAATGTTTAGTTAAAATATCTCGAATAAATCCTTTAAACAGTTTACAAACCACTGAAGTTAAACTGGTCTGTAATTTCCAGGGTTTTGTTTATTCCCTTTTTTAAAAATGGCGTGATGTCAAAAGGTGCTCAAAGCAATACTAGCTATGCATAAACATTCATAACTAGTTTGTTATTACATATTATTGTTAAAAATTTAGAGATTTTTGAATCATAAATATTTTACTTGAGAATCTGAGCTGGTCATACGCATGGAAACAATATTTTAGGTTGTAAAAAAAAATATTTGTGAACTTGGGGTGGAAATTGCTGTAGAAAATGACACGCAAAGAGGGGTGCTTGACATTTCATCAAATATTTGCAAATAAAACTGTCATATTCCTGCTAATGTTACTGAAAACAACAAGTAACATAGTATTCTAAAGTTTGTTGCAGCTTACACCCAATACTGCTGCATAATTATGGAAATATTGGCTGCAGAAATCGTGTGACATTTGTGACACATTTTTGTCACACACCTGTCATACTAAAAAAAATTCCTGCCATGAGTCTAAAAGTTGGATTGGAACAGCTTTGATGGTGTTATATGTACTCATTAGCTTCAATAAAAAGTACAATATTGTAAATTAATTGCAGTAGTTAATAAAATATGCCCAACTCAAATATTTTAGTCACACCGTCACAAATGTCACTTCACTTCTTACCAAGAAAACTAAACGGCACCCATATTTCAATCTACATTTTTTGTAAACCGGATTTTCAGTAGTTCAAAGGCGAGCACTCCATTTCATGTGCAAAAATGGAGGGAAACGAGAACGGTGAGTGCAAGTTGTTTTGTCACACTTTATTTCTTATGTTTCGTGTGTCACAAATGTCACTTTTTGTCACAAATATGTGTAATTTAGCTAGGATAGCTTGTGAATTTATTTAACTTGACACTTAAACATTAAAAAGGAACTATTAAAACGAGAAATTGTGCACTGATATCATTCAAACATTGCCTCCGGCAAAAATATTTGTTTGTTAAATTTGTGACAGAACAGCTGTATTTTAGTCACATGTCACAAGTATCACACAGAATTGAAGTTCTGATTGTCCAAGCACTATTAGTTGTGGTTGTTGGCTAATCATATTACTAGCAGTTATTCATTTCAGATTAACTTATCAAAGGTTTCATTTACCTATAATTTGAACTGTAAGTATGTTATATGGTGACATTTATGACAGCCATCAGATGTGACAAAAACCTAAGTTGTCTTGTAGTAACCCATGTTATTTTACAAGTATACCTGGGAAGTGGACAAGCAAGACTATGTGTGTCAGGTTTGTAATGTAAATTTTTTTGCTATTGCTTTTGTATGTAAAAAAAAAACTAATGCATATCTGATCACATTCATCTTAAATTTTGATGTGGATGTGATAGGAGAAGAATATAGGCTTAGAGAGAATTCACTCTTGTGATTAAAATCTGCAATTGTTTATTAGTAGCATAGCAGATAACTTTTGTAGTCTGAATGTTGTTGCAGGTCAAAGACTGCAAAATGGACAAATTCAGATAAGTTTTATGACCACGGACAAACAAAACCTGTACTATTGGCCAGGAGATGTTGATTTGCCGTGGGAGCCTGCCACTACATTTTTCAGGTGTGCCATGCTGGTCAACCTTGTTAATGTTCTCGATGAGCAACAATCAACAAATAGAAAGCAACAATTTCGATTTTTTTTTTTGATGATTTAAATTAATACCTAAATTTGTTTTAGTCATGATAGTACTGTTACATAGTTTGTGTACTTGTTTAAGAAGATGGTTTGCTGATTTAATTGCTGTTTACCACATTGTAGCCTTTATTTGTGGATTCATGTTGTGAATCGAATGTGTAAGAGCACTGTTAGATGTATCTTTGACCTAGTATTTTATCCAGGTTTTAATTCTGTATAAATAATGTGTTACAAGACATGTCACAAATGTCACATTTAACAGTCGAAGTTGTTTTTAACAAGGTAAAAGAATTTGCTGCTTGGTGTTTGCAGAATTACAATAATTGACATTACATTTATATGGTTTGTGGGACTTTCATATATCTTTTAATATAGTTCTGTTTTTTTAAAACCATTACATTTGTGATATGTGACCTAATGTTGAGACTATCGTGTGACCAAACTTGTAATTCCCGGGGTAATGTAAATTTTATTTCTGTAATTCCCTCCAAATTTTTACATTACCCATGGATTTTTTTTAGAGATAAAGTGCAAACCGTTTTTGACTCGCATGCATAGCAAACAAACAAAAGATTTCAAGATTTTCACAAATATGTGCAAGATGAGACCTAAATACAAAAATGTTATCTAAAAAAATGTCTGCATGTCTGTCCGAACTTTTCTAAAGACACGTTGAACAAGTCAATAACTATCGGCTTTCTTTCTAAGTTGCCGGCAAATTCACAGGATGTTTATTGAGTTTATGTTAGGCCTACTCACAAGTATATCAACTAACAAGTTAGTATCTCGTATTGCCCCCAGTCGACGTGCGGTGGTCACGTTTCCCTTGGTTTTAGCCACAAGCTGAGACGGGGGTATCCCAAACCTAAAAATAGAATAGAGAATTCTGGGAAATCTGATAACTAGCTACGGTTGCAATTAAACGAAAGTTGGGAGAGGAACTGCATATTTCTGGTAGTGAACAAAGGCTTTGCTCAATTATTGAAGGAGAACATGGATTTATAGAAACATGCACACATGTATGTGAGCTCAGAGCAGGCGATCGTGAGTCTCAGTGAACGATTGATCACCATTGTCATCGATTCAGCTGCTCAGATCGCTTCGATGTGATGGTTCATTTATCGCTTGAATCACACTGTATAATGCACATGCAAGTTCTGTCAAACAAAGATACGACGATTTGAGCATATGTTCGATTCCGTACCGATTGGAAGGTGGGGTGGAAAAATTCAATCATGGTGATGATCAATCCTATTTTGCAATGGTGGTTAGGCCTACTTTATTGTGAATGGTCACGGGTACTTACCTTTTGTAGTTTATGTGCTTTTTGTTCTGTCGGCCTTGAGTGTTTGCGTCGCCATGGCTCGTTGTACTTTGTTGTGGTCTCACTCTCTTTTGATTTTTGAAAGCAAATTCAAATTGCATTGTTATCCAGCAGCATGCGATGTCAAATTAGACGAATTCAGATCTAACCAATCTTCTTGTGACGCCATTTTGCGTGTGTCTCGTGTGCCATGCACCAGTCGCGAAGAGTCCTGCCGACGTCATTTCAGAAAAGGATTTCCCTACCCATAATTCCCCTGGGTTTTGAAGTTTCTAAAAAATTATTTTAGGCCGACGACGCTCTATGGAGCACAAAGCATGTAAAGGGAAGCAACCGGTTGTTTGCGCACGTCGACAGAGACATAGAAGAGAGATACTAACTTGTTAGTTGATATACTTGTGGCCTACTATAACAAACTCTTAACTAATCCTCTATTGGCTAAAATATCGACAATGCACCAATGACATTTTATGAAAGAAAACACGTCGGAAGGTGGCCAGAAGGAAAGTAACTTTACTAAAGCAGGCAGACGACACAAAGGAAAACAAACAGTTGTTCGCGGCGATGGAAATCTCGCAGAAAAAAATTACTTTTGGTTCATGGTAAAATGCCCCACTCACAGGAAAGCTAAAATAGTGAAGCTAAATTTTTTTTTTACATTTGTAATTTCTGTACTACCCGCGGGAAATGTACTTGATGAATGTGTACCACATACCAGCGGAACTGCTACAAGCAGGAGGAGAAGCGATGACTGATGCTCTCACCATTATCTGCAACAAGATCTGGCAGAGTGGGGAATGGCCTACACCATGGACCCAGTCGCTTGTCATCACTCTTCCCAAAAAAGGTAACCTTCAGGAGTGTGAAAATTACCGCACCATCAGCCTCATCAGCCATCCCAGCAAGGTCCTCCTGAAAATAATACTCAACAGGTTGAAACCACAAGCTGAACAAATCATAGATGAAGAACAAGCAGGATTCATGGCAGGGCGAAGTACCACTGAACAGATTTTCAACCTCAGAATAATCTGTGAGAAATACCTACAGCACCAACAACATCTATATCATGTGTTCATAGACTTCAAGAAGGCATTTGACCGAGTCTGGCATGCAGCTCTATGGGCAACCATGAAAGTGTACAACATCAGCCCTAAAATTATAGAAGTCATCAAAAGCCTGTATGACAAGGCTACCAGTGCAGTCCTCCATAACAGC
Organism: Oncomelania hupensis; assembly: GCA_036898135.1. NCBI lineage: Eukaryota > Metazoa > Mollusca > Gastropoda > Littorinimorpha > Pomatiopsidae > Oncomelania > Oncomelania hupensis. The sequence continues at coordinate 7,650,635 of CM072525.1, read as the reverse complement.
GTCATCGGGAACTGGTTCAGAACAACAATCGGTGTGCGTCAAGGATGCCTACTCTCTCCAACACTCTTCAACATCTTCCTAGAGCGCATCATGTCAGATGCTCTTGCAGATCACGAAGGCACAGTCAGTATAGGGGGCAGAGCAATCTCCAATCTTCGTTTTGCGGATGATATTGATGGATTGGCTGGAGAGGAACAAGAACTTGAACAGCTTGTACAGAGGCTTGACACCACCTCCAGAGCTTATGGAATGGAAATAAGTGCGGAGAAGACCAAAATGATGACCAACAACACCAATGGCATCAACACGGACATCAAAGTACAAGGCCAATCCCTCAACAAAGTGCACAGCTTCAAATATTTAGGAGCCATTGTGTCAGACAATGGGTCTCGACAGGAAGTCCTCTCCAGGATCGCACAAACAACTGCTGCCCTGACAAGGTTGAAGCCCATTTGGAAAGACAGAACCATCAGTCTACATTCCAAAGTAAGACTGCTGCGCTCTCTGGTCATCTCCATCTTCCTATATGCTTGCGAAGCATGGACCCTCACAGCAGATCTCCAACGAAGAATACAAAGCATGGAGATGAGGTGCTACAGAAGACTTCTGTGCATTTCCTATACCCAACACATCACCAACGTTGAAGTCCGACAGACCATCACACAAGCCATTGGACAACACGATGACCTGCTCACAGTGGTGAAGAAACGGAAACTCCGATGGTATGGCCACGTCACCAGATCATCAGGCCTTGCAAAGACCATTCTGCAAGGCACAGTGCAAGGAGGTAGAAGAAGGGGGAGACCGAAAAAGAGGTGGGAGGACAACATTCGAGAATGGACTGGTTTGACACTGAGCGAAGCCATGAGGGCTGCTGAAGACAGAGAAAGATGGAGTATGCTGGTTAAGCGATCATCTGTGGTGCCCCTACGACCTTCGGGTTATGGGACAGGATAGGATAGGATAGGAATGTTAGGAAGCTTGCACAAACACAAAATAATGCAAAAAGAACATTTTTTTGGCATACCCTTGACAATTATTCAAGTATGTTTGCTTTTGTTTCTGTCACACGTCACAAATGTCACGTTGTACATTCTTGTCTATAGCTTGTAAGAATATAACTCGTGCTTACAAACCCCAATGAAATAAGATGTCAGGGATGCTAAGCAATGAAAATACACCAAACAGTTGTACTTTATGGCACTTTCATTTTTGTATGCTGTCAAAGGCACCTTTTGACATCATGCCAAATAGGTTTTACTTCTGCAACTTTCCAAGGATATGGAATTTTCCCATAAGCTATACTTTTGTCAAATAGTAGTTTTAATGGTTTAGTTAAGCCATCCTTTAGTTCTTTTAATAATCGTGGTTGTAATTTATCTGGGCCTGCTGCTTTATCTACTTTTAGTTGATTAAGTTTGCTTTTTATCATGTCCTCAGTTACGGAAACCGAAGAAATTTCTATGTCAGTTTTTTTGTCTAGATGAGGAACTTTACTAGTATCTTCTTTTGTTTATACACTCACAAAAAACTCATTTAGTGCATCAGCTTTATCTTTGTGCAAACTCACCTAATGGAGTTAATAAACTGCTTATTGCCTCTTTTGATTTACATCTTTGATTTACATCTCGATGAAACATAGCCAAAGAATGCTTTAGGTTTTGTTTTTATATTCTGCGCCATCAGTAATTCTATATGTTTAACTTGTTTTCTTAATTCCCATATGACTTGATTTCTGGCTCTTGCGTATGCGTGATAATTTTCTGTTGTTTTATATTTTCTGTACCATTTGAAGGCCTTACGTTTCTTTTAATTTTATCTAAAACTTCTCTAGAAACAGTCTTATTTTTTGTACCCGTAAAGAAATTTTTAGCAGGAATCTATTTGTCTTGTAAGTCTTGAAGTGTATTGTAAAGGTAACACCATGTTTCATCCACACTCTTGTTTTCAAAAATACCAGTCTAATCAGTCGCATTCAACTCATCATTCATCTTTCCATATTCCCCCCTATCCATCAAGTAATACTTGCCTTTGAGTTTAGCTTTATCAGAACAAAAAATAGGCATTTCAAACGTAACAACTGATTGATGGCTTTTGCCAATTGGAGGATGGTACCTATATTAGATACATATCTTTCTTCCTTTACTAATATAAGGTCTAGGATATTTCCCTTCTGTAAGGCTCTGTGATGTGTGGGTTCTGTGACTAGTTGAAGAACAAAACAATCTTGTAAGGATTTTAGAAACTGAGCTGCTGGGTGTTCATTGCGTGTTGAGCATATTTCCAAGTCCCAATCAATTTCAGGAAAATTGAAATCACCCATAAGCACTACACACCTATCTTTATTTGTAGCACTACACGCCTATCTTTATTTGTATGTTCAAAGAAGTTTCTTACGCTAGTGTTAAGCTGTTTATTTTCCTCCAGGTTGCTATTTGGGGAACGGTAGAGAACTCCCACCGTAATGGTGTCCTCACCAAGTATAATATTACAACAAACTGATGGTCTAAAGGATTCAAGACCAGAACAACGTATAAAGTTTAAGGAATCCTTGTAGAACAAACCAACCCCTCTTCCAGTTAAATCCAGAAACACAGAATACCCTAAAATAACAGGTCGCCAGTCAGGATCAGGAGGAGATGACTTATGATTTATTTCAGTCACAGGCTGAGCTATGATGTCCGGAGACAATTCTTCTATCGAAACTTCAAGCTCATGAATTTTATTTTGAATACTATCAATATTAGTAACCAAGAATGTTAAAACTTTTCCTTTAGAGATCTCAACTTTCACGCTTTCCCTCCCATAGCATTGGTGTTGAAATATACTATTAAAAAATCAATTACTAGTATTTTTAGTAGTAGTAGTAGTGGTAGTAGTGTAGGACAGGCATCGCTGCCTAAAGCCTCGCAGCTTATAAAGAAGTCCCCTCATTGTTTATGTATATAGTTAGTAATATGATTTGCATGCATAATTTGAAATAATCTTTTCTAGTCATATTTATAGAATAAATTTTGAAATTTGGAATCAGTGTCTATGTGGTTTTTTAAACTATTTACAGATGGTGCAAATTTAATATTTGTTGGTAAAGAATTCCAATAATTAGCTACTCTATGTGCAAATGAAAATTTTCGTTGGTTAGTTCTACAATATTTTATGAAAATTTTACCTTCACACTTCCTAGTTCTGTTAGATTGATCAAGTAAGAAAAAAGTATTACTAATATTAGTATTAACATCCTCTACATTATTAATTATTTTGAATGTCTGAATTAAATCACCCCTGATCCTACGTCCTTTCAGAGAGTGAAGGCCCAGAAACCTTAATCTCTCTTCATATGTCATGTCACGACACTCAGATAATAGTTTTGTGGCTCGTCGTTGAATTTTTTCTATGGCTACAGACTGCCTTTTCAAATATGGACTCCAAACAACGTTAGCATATTCAATATGAGGTCTTACAAAAGCTTTATACAATTTTAAAAACGTTTCTTTTTCCAAGTATGTGAATGCTCTTTTAATTATGCCTAACATTTGGTTTGCTTTATTTACCACTCTCTGAATATGTGCGTCAAATTTTAACTTGCAATCAAAAGTTACACCCAAGTCTTTTTCATTATCGCTTACATTTAATTTATAAACTTCATCTTTTATCAACATTGAATATTCACATCCATGATTTCCTTTCCCCACATGCATAACTTTACATTTCTGCACATTTAAAAATAACCACTTCTCACACCATTTCTGTAGCTTATGTAAATCATCTTGAATGACCTTAGATTTCGATGATGTATTATATATTTTAGTGTCATCAGCAAATATCTTAACCGTACTCTCCAGTATCTCAGGTAAATCATTAATATATATAGTAAAAAGAATTGGACCTAAAATACTCCCCTGTGGAATACCACTTAAAACTCTAGCATCTTTAGACCTTTCTGAGCCAACTTTAACCCAATGTTTACGTTCAAACAAAAAGCTTGATATCCATTTAAGAACATTTCCTCCTATACCATATGCAGCCAACTTTAACAACAGTCTCTTATGTGGCACAGAATCAAACGCCTTTCTAAAATCACAATACACTATATCACAACATCATTCCCATCATCAATTAAAGCCGTCAAATCCTCTATAACCTCTAACAACTGTGTCACACAAGACCTACGTTTTCTGAACCCATGCTGACAATCTGCAAATAATTTATTATCCGTAATGTATGACACAATGACATCCCGGACTAGAGACTCTAAAACTTTACATGTAATACAAGTCAAACTCACTGGCCAATAATTTCCAGGATCTGATTTGGAGCCCTTTTTAAAAATTGCTGTCACTTCCGCACTTTTCCATTCCTCAGGCAATATCCCCTCTTCTAATGACTTATTAAACAATAGACACAAGGGACCAGACAACTCTTCACACAGCTCTTTTAGTACCTTGGATGCAATTCTGTCCGGGCCTTGTGCCTTCGTGGGGTCTAATTCTTTAAGTTTGTCTTTTACCGCTACAGAAGTTATTCTTATATCGCCCAGAAAAACACCACTGGAATACTCTCCCTCTGGTATCACAGGAATATCGTTAACACCTTCTTTAGTAAATACACTAGAAAAGAAATCATTTAGTGTTTCAGCTTTAGTAACATCATCTTCAGCTAAGGATCCATCTGCTCTCTTTAACGAACTAATTCCCTGGCTAATTCCCGCAAGGGGCGAACGTATGTGACTTAGGTACGAGACTATTGAGGTCACCGAGGGTTTTCTCCGGGCACTCCGGTTTCCTCCCTCCCTTCAATAATGGTACAGGACGCAGTCAATATAAAAATTTCAAAAATAAAAATTCAATTTTCTTTCCGTCTTCTAATAGCGATCTTCCTGCCTTTACACCACCTGTTTGAGTGATAGATGTGTATGTGTGTGATTGTGTGTGAGGGTGGATAAGACAGGTGAGCGTGTATGTTGGTATAGATCGCCGCGCTTTGAGCCTGATTGATTTGGGGAAAGGCGCGTATATTATTATTATTAATTTTCATTCTATCCTGTACGTATTTGATGCTGTCTCAAAAGGTCAACCTAGGAATGTGACATTGCAGCAAAAAATTGAAAAGTGACTGAGACTTGCAGTTTTGATGTTAATGTGTGGTCTTAAGCTTAAATTTCATGAAAATAACATTTTAAACAAAATGTCTTTTCTGTTTACAGAGATATGCTTGGTAATAGGGGTGAAGGTGGCATGTGTCGCGTGTGACAGTGGACAAAAGAAAATTTTTAATAAATTAAAGAAAATAACAGCTAAGCAATTTCCAAACACAGCCCAAGTAAGCATATTACTATTGAAGAAAAAGTACTAATTTACTTTTAGTATAAAGCATTTACCAGTACAAAATTTTGAAATGATAACTTTGTCCTGTCACACGCGACCAAACCATGAAGTTTATTTTTTCAAGAAAACAATCAAAACAACTTTAATAAATACCATCCATAGTTTATTTGCCAGTTTACATCTCAAGAAATAAGATATTTTACTATAAATTAATAAGTTCTATTTTAATAAGCATGTACCATCCATATATTTATATATTTTGTCTTTGTCACAACCGACACGTCACAACCAATGAACACTGAAATCATGAATTTACTTGTAAAAAGATGGTCATGGAAGAAAAAAGTAATTACAGCATAAAAAAGTAAACAAAAAAGGACAATGCTTTTAAAGAAAATGTATAAATTTATTTCAAGTACATCATTATCAGTATAAAAGGTTAAAGTGAAAATGTTGTCCTGTCACACGCGACCAAACCATGAAGTATATTTTTTCAAGAAAACAATCAAAACAACTTTAATAAATACCATCCATAGTTTATTTGCCAGTTTACATCTCAAGAAATAAGATATTTTACTATAAATGAATAAGTTCTATTTTAATAAGCATTTACCATCCATATACTCTTTTTTTTGTCTAAAGACAAAGTTGTCACAACCGACATGTTACATCCAATGAACACTGAAATCATGATTAACTAGTAGAATTTTTAAAAAGTAAATTGAGTAGAACACAAAAAATGTGAATGGCATATTTACTCATTTGCATATAGCACAAGAAAGATTTAAATAAACTCTGCAAAACAAAGCAGTCAAGGAATCACTTCGTCTTTTATCACTAAAAGTAAAAAACGAAAGCAAATTTAAAAGCACGTGTTTTCATCAGTGCATCAAGTGCGAAAAATGTAAAATAGCATCTGTAATTTAATTTTTAACATAGAATAAACCAGTTTATGTTAAGATAAAAATATTTTCTTACAATATTGATAGACTCTTTGATTGGTCTTAACATGTGGTCGGTTGTGACAAGGAAAAAACAAAATCGATAGAGAAACACCAACCTGGTCTTTTCAAAGCATCCATCTTGGAATGAAAACTTTTGATCGGAAATCTCAAGAGACTTTCGCTGTAACTATTTCCGTGTAAAAAGGTACTAATCGTCATCAATTTGTTAAATTTTCGGATTGGAAATGATGGTTACCGAAAGACAAAGGAATTACTTACGTTCAAATTACGATAAATTTACTATGAAAGAATTATTATTTTCCTACAAATAAACATAAATTAGTGAGGATAAGTAATGTTTAATCTGTCAATGATTTTTTTTTCTTATTTAATCAGCATGTATGTTTAGCTATCTAAGAAGAAAGGCAAGCAACGTTGAGACAAAGTACGTCACGACCGATCACGTCATTTTTACAAACCCCCTAAACATAAATAAAAATGTTTTGCAAAGCTGAAAGACATTTAAAGTTAAAAATTAACATTAATGCAACACATAAAACATAAAAGTTCATTTGTTTCACTCAATTTTATTGAAAAGGAGATGGAGTTTTATCAGGTCACACAGAATGTCACATTCGCGCCAACAAAATTTTGTCAATTTTTAGTGGAAAAATAGCAATAAAAAACTTCTTTCAACCTTTGTGTGTGTAATGTTGATATATGTTAGTACCTAGTTATATTGCTTTTTTATAAATGCAAAGAAAAAGCTTTAATACATGACCGAAATATTTTTTTTTATGGTTCAAAGACTGCATGCTTCTTTTTGGTCACCTTTTGAGACAGCATCATTTCCAAAAAATTTTCGGATTATTTTTACTCTCATTTGCAATTTCATATTCTTTACGGGTTATTTTCAATGCTTTAGTACATTTATTTCTTATCTTAATATATTTTAAATAATCGTGTCCAGATTTAGTACACTGATATCTCCTATACAAATTATACTTCTTTTTAATTTGTTTAAGTAACTTATTGTTCATCCAAACAGGTTTATATCTTTTACGATCTGCTTTTCTTTTCTTTGGGATACATTCATCCATACCAGTTTGTATAGCTTCTTTCAAGTAGACCCATGCTTTCTCAACATCATTGTGTTCTAACACAGACCAGTCATATGTTTTCACAAAATTTCTCAGTCGAGAGTAGTCCCCCTTATTAAGATCATAGACATACTTTATTTCATGTTTACTTTTTTTCATTGAGACACATAAATTAAAATTTAAAATATTGTGATCACTCTTACCTAGAGGATCAAGATAACAAATTTCTGAGATTAAATCGCTATCATTTACAAGTATCCAATCATCTAAAGTCGGTTTCTGACCCAACCTCCTTGTCGGTTCACTCACTTTTTGTATCAAAAAAGCATCCTGTACTTTTTCAATTATTTCGTAATTATTTTGTCCTGACCAGATACCATCCCAACGTACATTGGGATAGTTAAAATCACCAGATATACATATTTTATCATACTTTATCATTTCATCTGACTTTAGTAACTGGAAAAGTTTGTCATCATTTTCTTCATCACTTGTGTTAGGACTCCTGTATATACACCCTAAGAGTACTCTTTCATTATTTGCACTAGTAAATGTACACCATACACTTTCCTCGAAACTGTTTCTATTCAATAATTCACATTCACGAGCATTTAATTTTGAATCCACATATAAAACCCCTCTTTTGTGATTAACATTTAAAAAACATATAGTTTGAAATATAATACTCCTCAACAAATGATTTAGCATTTTTTGCTTTTATCTCAGTTATTAAAGCGATAATAGAAGGTTTTAGGTCATCAACTCGACTTAACAATTCATCTTTTTTATTTAACAGTCCATCCACATTTGAATACATCATAATACAAGTACCACTATCTATGTTAGTATTTTTGTTAACCTTTCTTTTTTTAATTTTTGTATTCTTACCATGAGTAAACTTGCAGCTAGAACTTGTAGAAGTAGTATGAATTTTAAATTTATTGCTATTGACATTATTTATGGTATGTACACTATTTACATGATCTTTGTGACCTTCAAGTCACTCAGTACCACTGGATGACTGTGCTGGTTTAGGGCCAGCGCCAGCATCAGTGTCGTCCCTGAACCTCCCACCTTGCCTTGCTTTCAGATGTATCACCAAGTTCTCCTCCCCTTCATTTGTGCGCCTTTTCTTTTCCATCCTCAGTTCTTTGTTCTTTTCTCGCTGCTTTTGGGTGTAGTCAGGGTTGACATAAATTTTATTCTCACTTTTCAGAACACCTTTGCTCAACTCTGGAGCTTTTCTAAGAATCTCTTTTTCTCTTCTGATTTCACTGTCACTCTTAACATCCTAGGTCTACTGCCCCCAATCTAACCTAACCTGACGGGTTCTACCAGGTCATCACTCTCTAAAGTGACCAACTTCCCCAAGAGAGTTTTAGCAGCTGCTAGGTCCTCCTTTCTTTCCTCAAACTCAGTTTGGGTGCTTTCTTTCAGATTCACAATAATGAGATTTTTCATCCTCTTCTCTACCTCCCTCTGCTCCTCCATTATCTCACTTTCATTCTCAGCCAACTTTCTGTCCACCACCTCCTCTATTTTTTCTTCCAGCTTTTCTCCCATCAACCCTTTTTCAATGTTTTCGAGCCGAGAGCTGAGAGAATGAATTAATGGAATGAAATCCAGAAGTTTGTCCATCCTGTTATCAAATCTTGACTGCGGTTCACTACTCTTTTCCAGACAAGGTTTACAAATCCACTGTAAATTATGCTGTTTGGGATCAGACAACGAAGGAAAGATATTATCATCCAACCCACTGCACTCCTTGTGTGCCCAATTCTTACAAAGAAAACATTCAATAGAATCATCCTCCCCATCATCACATGGAACATCACAAACAATGCATTGCCATGCTGCTAACTGCTGTGTAGCTTTACCAGCTTTTTTGTTTTTCTTACTGCGGTGCTGGGACATTTTCTTCTAAGCTAAAACTAGTAGTAGTATAGTATAGTAATATTGGTATATAGTAATTTTTTTAAAAAAAAATAGTAATCCACCACAGTAGCCTACTCAATGCAATACTCCGCCAATACGCAATACGGCAAAACTGCCAATAGTGCCCTCACTGAAGCCTTCACTAGTAATTTACTAGCAATATAAATTTACAAAATTATCCAGATAAAATAAAAGTGCACTTACTTGTTAAGTTAATGAATTAGATCAATTAGTAAAACTTATTTTTAAGAGAACAATTGAATAAGGAATTAATATTATACGAGTGGAAAGTCAAACAATCACATCAAACTTGAGCAGTGAGTACACTCGTCACTGAATTTAGTTAGTCATGTACACATAGGTCAGTGAACGAAACTGAATTCTATAGTTTTTAAGCTGCTGATTTTCCAGATACTATAACATTAGTAAATCACAAGACTGGCTAGATTTTCCCAAAACAAATAGTATAAATTAATATTTTGGGTTTTGAATGCTGTCACTCTTTAGCACTACGAGTACTGGAGAATCACTCACCACGTTCCCAACGGCCAGACCTCGTGCAATGTCGATGGGTTACGCGCCACCAACAAGTCGCGCGAAGGGCTGTCTTAGATACTAGCCATCGCATTACGGAAGTGACGTTCCGTATCTAAAAATAAGTTTTCGCGGAAACCCCTTGGATACACAAAAATCAAGGGAGGTAATTCATTCCTTTCGCCCTTAGAGACACACACACCCTGTAGAGAGAGCTTAATTATAAGACAAAAACAAAAAAGAGGAAAATGAAGTTGTAAAAAAAAATGCTGTATGAAATGGAGGGTATAATATAAGTCTGCTGTATAAAATGGAGAGTATAATATAAGTCTACTGTATGAAATGGTGAGTATAATATAAGTAAGTCTACTCATGGACTAAATATATTTAGTCCATGGTCTACTGTATGAAATGGTGAGGATAATATAAATCTACTGTATGAAATGGAGAGTATAATATAAGTCTACTGTATGAAATGGTGAGTACAATATAAGTCTACTGTACGAAATGGAGAGTATAATATAAGTCTGCTGTATGAAATGGAGAGTATAATATAAGTCTGCTGTATGAAATAGTGAGTATAATATAAGTCTGCTGTATGAAATGGTGAGTATAAAGTCTACTGTACGAAATGGAGAGTATAATTTAAGTCTAATGTATAAAATGGAATGTATAATATAAGTCTACTGTATGAAATGGAGAGTATCATATAAATCTACTGTATGAAATGGAGTCTTCTGTATGAAATGAAATGAAATGAAATGAAATCCTTCTGTATGAAATGGAGAGTATAATATAAAAGTATACTGTATGAAATGGAGAGTATAATAAAAGTCTACTGTATGAAATAGTGAGTATAATATAAGTCTACTGTATGAAATAGAGAGTATAATATAAGTCTGCTGTATGAAATGGTAAGTATAATATAAGTCTGCTGTATGAAATGGAGAGTATAATATAAATCTGCTGTATGAAATGGTGAGTATAAAATAAGTCTACTGTATGAAATGGAGAGTATAATATACTTCTACTGTATGAAATGGAGAGTATAATAAAAGTGTGCTGTATGAAATGGTGAGTATAAAATAAGTCTACTGTATGAAATGGAGAGTATAATATAAGTCTACTGTATGAAATGCAGAGTATAATAAAAGTGTGCTGTATGAAATGGTCAGTATAATATAAGTCTACTGCATGAAATGGAGAGTATAATAAAAGTGTGCTGTATGAAATGGTGAGTATAAAATTAGTCTGCTGTATGAAATGGTGAGTATAATAAAAGTCTACTGTATGAAATGGAGAGTATAATAAAAGTGTGCCATATGAAATGGTGAGTATAATAAATGTCTACTGTATGAAATGGAGAGTATAATAAAAGTGTGCTGTATGAACTGGTGAGTATAAAATAAGTCTGCTGTATGAAATGGTGAGTATAAAAAAAAAGTACTGTATGAAATGGAGGGTATAATAACAGTTTGCTGTATGAAATCGTGAGTATAATATAATTCTACTGTATGAAATGGAGAGTATAATAAAAGTGTTCTGTATGAAATAGTCAATATAATATAAGTCTACTGTATGAAACCACAACAAGCAAAGTGATCTGTTGCATTTGTAGCCGGTGGTCACACTGGCCAGAATGTGCTGGCCAAGACCAAGAAACCCCCCCCCCCCCCCCCCCCCAAAATAAAAAAAACACATGACTTTATGTGCCTGATATGCAGGGCACAGTACTTGTAGATTTTTGTGTGTTGTGTCTGTGGTGGCTTTTGTGTGTGTGTGTGTGAGTGGGGTGGGGGGGGGGCAGTGTTGGTTAACAGTTATTTAACACTAGATATTTCATGATTATCTAGTTTCTGCTATACTCTAAGTGCATTTTTTAAATTATTATTATTATTTGGTCACAATGTCTTGTAGGAGACCTGTTTGATGCTCACCACATCATGTAGCAGAATTGTATGGTACTTGCCATATCATGCAGTAGATTAGAATGCTCCACGCCATCTCGTGTAGCAGTCCTGTATTGTCATCACAACATCATGCTTAATAAGTGCTTGGTCTTAGCCATCTTACATTAGGCTACATTATTAATTATTGGTAATAATTACCTAACTACAAGCATTCAATAGTTAATAATAATAATAATAATAATAATAATAATAATAATAATAATAATAATAATAATAATAATAATAATAATAATACAGGATGCAAATAAGGTCTCAAATTAAGGGCTAGGAATTCCCAGTTTAAATTCCCATATGTGGTGGAATTTTCCAACACAGATCAGTCTGTACTCAGGGTAGATCAAGGTGTTATGCACCCGTAGTTTCCAATAACCAACTGGTTCCCCTGGTGCACAAAATATTGTTACTGGGTGGGACAATGCCTGTGATGGGCAAGGTATTCCTGTGTAGGAGCATTATAACATATCTAAGCATTGTGATATGTATTAAAATGTTTTGCCCCCCCCCCCCCCTCCAAAAAAAAAACACGCACAATAATTTTATATGAAATACATCATAATAATAATAATTTAAAATACCTAATTTTTACGTACCTCATGTAGTCAGAGCACTTAGTTGCTGTACTAAGGGTTTCTGAGGTTGCAGTCCAGAACCACTTGTAGAAATCTTTTTCTCAGCATGTACTTCACATATTTATACTCATGTATCAGTCTTGAATAATGCTCACCATCTCATGTAACAGACCTATATAGTGATCACCGTCTCATGTAACTGACTTAACTTAAGTTCACCATTTTATGTAACAGACCTATATTATGCTCAAGATCTCATGTTACACATTTATTCTGTTTCCCATCTCATATAACAGCCATATATTATGCTCACTGTCTGATGAATTAGACTTGTATTATGTTCACCATTCTCTGTAGCAGACCAATTTTTATGCTCACACATCATGTATCAGACTGGTATTGTACTCGCCATATCATGTAGCAGACCTATAGGCTATAGTGTGAGGCTATAGTGTGCTCACCATCTCATGTAACATACTTATTTTATGTATGCCATCTCATGTAACAGACCCTAGGCCTACAATATGCTCACCATCTCATGTAACAGGCTTATTCTATGTTCCACATTTTACATAACAAACCCTCTGCCTTCTCTCTAAGCAGGTGACCGAGGCTAAAAGTCTGGAAAAAATTAACAAGTCTATGTAGACTAGAGAGAAAAATCAGCAAAAAAAATTGACAACCTTCCTCAACCTATCCTCAATGCAGCCCATCTACAGTTGAGACTGAATAGTGATCATGTACGGCCATACAGCTGTCGTTATTCTGCGTTCACTCTGGCATTGAGAAGCTGCATATGTAACAGGCCAAAAAGTCGTAAAAAATCAACAAGTCTATGTAGACTAGAGAGAAACAGCGGAAAATAATAGACAACCTCCCTCAACATATCCTCAATGCAGCCCATCTACAGTTGAGACTGATTTGTGACCACGTACGGCCATATGGCTGTTGTGGTAGCACGACCTTCTGAGTAATATATAAATGGATTAAATAAAGTTGTAATATTTAATGATCAGGGTTTTTGACGGCCCTTGAGCTAACTTTAAATAAATGCCTAATATTAGATATATTACTTTTAATTTTAACTGGATTTTATTATTTTATTATCCTGAGTTATGTTAATTGGATACAACTGATTAGAACCCCTCTGGATAATTATAGGATATTTCTGGTTAGACTGGATGGTTATTAGGTTGGAAAGAATTAGACCATCATTCGACCATGATTCTGTTGATGATTAGAGGCAAATTGTGCCTCCCTGAGTTAATGTTTAAATGGCTAGAAATATTGCTATTAATTTAAACTGTGGTTTTATTAAGTATATTCTCTTTGGAGAACTGTTAATTATTTAAACAACCCAGAGTCTCTCCTTGTCAGACTTGGCTGCAGCAGGGTCAGATTTCTGACCTGCTGCTTGGCCTTGTATCCTATTATATAATTTTTTTTCATTAAAAGAGGGAAAAAAGGGAAAGAAAAAACCTTTTTAACCCTTTTAGAAAGAAAGGGAAATAAAGAAGAGAGAAAGGAATACTTCTTAATACCGATTTTTATAATTGCACTTGTCCTCATTGGAGTATTGTTCTTAATTAGTTTGCTAACCGGTAAAATTGTTTTAGCTACCCTCTAGTGGGATACCAACTTGGTAATTTTAATCCTTATCTAGATCTTTTATCATTTTAATTTTATGATAACGCCTTGATCCCCCTGGACTAAATCCAGAGCTGTTATGGCCCGGCCTTAGGGGCTATTAAATCGGGATATTTTAACCAGAGAATTTATTCTTTCTTTTATTGTTCATAGGGCCGCTTGGTTTTGGCTTTTTGTTTGGTTGGTTTTTGTGTTGATTAATTGACCACATTATTGTGGTTAATATTCTTGGTTGAGTTGATATTTATAATTTTTTCATTAATTTATTTTATTGAAAATCTTTCCTAAATTATCATTCCCTTTTTAAATCCTTTTAAAATAAATTTTAAACATATTTAGCATCTTACTCATTTTATTTTGCACCTCCTCTGTCCAGACATGGGAAAGATTGGTATATGGTCTTTTCTTTGACGTCCTAATGGGGTTTATTGACCCCCGTTTTTATTGTCCTTAACATATTTTATTATAGGACGTAAAGCTTCGCTTATTCTGTAATATTTAACACTGTTTATAATTTGTTTATGATCCTTTCGGGCTTTTAATTTCCTTCTCTCTCTTTCTTTCTCTCTGCCTGTCTCTAATCCATAAATGATTGTGAAAGAAAATTATAATAACAAAATCAGCAATATTAAATAATTATTTAAATTATTATTATATATATTATTATTTAATTATGCTATTATTATTATTATTATTATTATTATTATTATTATTATTATTATTATTATTATTATTATTATTATTATCATTATTATATTTTATGCTTTTTTTTAAATTTTCCTGTGTGGCCCGCTTACAAGCAGCTTATAGTATAGTCACCATTGCATACAGCAAACTTGTATTATACTCTCCATTTCATACAGCACACTTTTATTATACTCTCCATTGCATACAGTAGACTTATATTATACTCACCATTTCATACAGCCGATTTATATTATACTTTCCATTTCATACAGTAGACTTATGTTATACTCACCATTTCATTCAGCACACTTTTATTATACTCACCATTTCATACAGCAGACTTATATTATACTCTCCATTTCATACAGCACACTTTTATTATACTCTCCATTTCATACAGTAGACTTATATTATACTCACCATTTCATACAGCAGACTTATTTTATACTCACCATTTCATACAGCACACTTTTCTTATACTCACCATTTCATACAGTAGACTTATGTTATACTCACCATTTCATACAGCACACTTTTATTATACTCTTCATTTCATAAAGTAGACTTATATTATACTCTCCATTTCATACAGTAGACTTATTTTATACTCACCATTTCATACAGCACACTTTTATTATACTCTCCATTTCATACAGTAGACTTATATTATACTCACCATTTCATACAGCACACTTTTAATATATTCTCCATTTCATAGAGTAGACATATGTTATACTCTCCATTTCATACAGCACACTTTTATTGTACTCTCCATTTCATACAGTAGAATTATATTATACTCACCATTTCATACAGCAGACTTATTTTATACTCACCATTTCATACAGCAAACTGTTATTATACTCTCCATTTCATACAGTAGACTTTTATTATACTCACCATTTCATACAGCAGACTTATTTTATACTCACCATTTCATACAGCACACTTTTATTATACTCTCCATTTCATAAAGTAGACTTATATTATACTCTCCATTTCATACAGTAGACTTATATTATACTGACCATTTCATACAGCACACTTTTATTATACTCTGCATTTCATACAGTAGACTTATATTATACTCTCCATTTCATACAGTAGACTTATTTTATACTCACCATTTCATACAGCACACTTTTATTATACTCTTCATTTCATAAAGTAGACTTATATTATACTCTCCATTTCATACAGTAGACTTATTTTATACTCACCATTTCATACAGCACACTTTTATTATACTCTCCATTTCATACATTAGAAGTATATTATACTCTCCATTTCATACAGTAGACTTATTTTATACTCACCATTTCATACAGCAGATTTATATTATACTCTCCATTTCATACAGTAGACTTATATTATACTCACCATTTTATACAGCAGACTTATTTTATACTCACCACTTTATACAGCACACTTTTATTATGCTCTCCATTTCATACAGTATACTTTATATTATACTCTCCATTTCATACAGAAGGCTTTCATTTCATTTATTTCATTTCATACAGAAGACTCCATTTCATACAGTAGATTTATATGATACTCTCCATTTCATACAGTAGACTTATATTATACATTCCATTTTATACAGTAGACTTAAATTATACTCTCCATTTCGTACAGTAGACTTTATACTCACCAATTCATACAGCAGACTTATATTATACTCACTATTTCATACAGCAGACTTATATTATACTCACCATTTCATACAGTAGACTTATATTATACTCTCCATTTCATACAGTAGATTTATATTATCCTCACCATTTCATTCAGTAGACTTACTTATATTATACTCACCATTTCATACAGTAGACTTATATTATACTCTCCATTTTATACAGCAGACTTATATTATACTCTCCATTTCATACAGCTTTTTTTTTTTACAACTTCATTTTCCTCTTTTTTGTTTTTGTCTTATATTTTAGCTCTCTCTACAGGGTGTGTTTGTTTACAGTCTCTAAGGGCGAAAGGAATGAATTACCTCCCTTGATTTTTATGTATCCAAGGGGTTTTCCGCTAAAACTTATTTTTAGATACGCAACGTCACTTCCGTAATGCGATGGCTAGTATCTAAGACAGCCCGTCGCGCGAAGAGAGAGAGGCTCTGACGTCATCGGCGAAAAGTAAAATGCATGTCGCACACAAAAAGTTGTAAAATGATAAGGCCTTAACTGAATAATTTCGACAAAATTATGTTGGAAATAATCATTAAAGATAAACATCTGTACTTGAAATAAGTCGAATCCATTGTAAAGAATACATGAATTTTGTTTGTTTGTCGACGACTACCGTCCCGAAGACCGAAGAGGGTAGTCACAGACCACAGGCGCTTGTATCAGGACACGCGAGCGCCTATGCCTGTGACGCGTCTCCCTTTGGTTATCTATAAAACAAGGTACCAAACAAAAGCCAGCGGGTGGGGCCGGGTAGCTCAGTTGGTAAGAGCGTCTTGCTAGTAACCGAAAGGTCGCTGGTTCGAATCCCGGATTGGTCAACGTGTGATCATATTATTTTCCCCTTTACCAACAACTGGCCCGCTGGTGTCAGTATAAATCGGTCCAGTAGTCACCTATATGCGAAAGTGTCGTGTGACTATAATCTACATACAAACAAACAAACAAGCCAGCGGAACTGGCGGGTCATCGCAGTTTCCAAATCTATACGAACAAACTACAAAGTGTATCCCCACAGAAGGCAACTCATTCATTTCAGCAGTGATTCACGCAAACAAACAAAATAAGAACTATGCTCTGTCTATTTTCAAACCCGTTCAATTTCGGTAAAATTGTCCAAAAAATCGACCTTTTCTGCAATCACTTCACGGAAGTTGGATTCTCTTACCGAAACTATCAACTCGGTAATAACCGGTTTCGGTTTTAGCATGAACTGTCAACTTCTGTTGGTAGTGCGTTCACTTTCGCTTTCGGGATACATGCAAAGATTTGTTTTTTTTTCTTTGAAGTGCTTCATAACAAGAGAAAGATTAAAATGTAGCATACGTGCAAACACCACTGTCACTGATGCTGCTAATTTAGAGCTTGAATAAAAATGACGACGATGAATGAAAAATAGCCCACTGCACTACACAGTCGCAGTTGAAACCTAGATCTATGTAGGCTGTACATGGGTGGCAAGATCATCCACTAAGTATTCAGCCGTGTTATAAACGAGCTATCAGTTGCTGTTCATTCCCTTTGAGACTTGTTTGTGTTTAATTAATCCCCACCACCCCTAGAACCATTTCCTCTGACAGTAGATTGTGGGAAAGTCTGTTGTATTTGTGTGTTTTGCTTTATTCAACTATTTACTTATTCATTTGGAATGTTCCCAGCACCTTACATGTTATTTATCACATTGAATCATTCTTTTTTGTGTGTGTGTGAGATATGTGCGCTATATAATTCTATGTATTATTATTCATGATTATAGAATGATTTGAAAGGTGCGGAAGATATGATGTAAACGTTCATATCGTGTTGGTTGTGTGCAGTTTCCAGTTAATATGGTGAATGCAAGCTAGGTAATCACAACAGTTAGAAGAAAAGAGAGAGTATTAATACAAAAAAGGACAACATGGAGAGAGAGGAGAGAGAGAAAGAGAAAGAGAGAGAGATAGTAAAAAAAATAAAATAAATAAAGAAGTTGATAGAAGTGTTGGCATATCAAATAATAACACGATGCAACATCTACTATCCACTTATACGTATATTTATTATATTTATTACATTTACGTACTTTTGCCCCACTTCCGTTATGTAGAGCGAATGAGAAAATACGCACATATACATATCTGTACATTGTTTTAGTATTATTTGCTTAAATGTAAAAGAAACAAAAAAGTTTATAAGAAAATCTGTGTAATCAGTCAATATTACTATACAGCTCTTTCCGATAATGTGTAATAATAAAATTAATAATTTATTAAAACTGATACTTTGCTCTAAGCTCTCACACGCATTCACACTCACATGCGTTTTACAAAAAAGGAATACATTTCTGAAAGACATTAAATTATAAACGACATTAAATTATAAACAAACAGATATTGTATATGCAAAGTAAAATTAATATTCAGATTAGGCAAAAAGTGTGTTTGAATTAAAAAAAATGAAATTCGGAGCAATGGACCGAGCAAATGGCAGACAACCTTGTTTCTACTGAAGAATGGCTCATGATAATATTAATAATAATAATAATAATAATAATAATAATGTATTTTATAAAGCGCAAATTCAAACTGACAATTTGCCCAAAGCACTCACACCACACTTACAAATGTGAGCTCACGTTAACAAGAAAAAAGCACACATTTTTTTAAATAAAGAAGACATTACAGTATATACATAAAAATAAATATAGCACATAATTAAACATTTTTTTAAGTCTTTACATACATTACAGTATAAACATGCAGATAAATAATAGCACAGATAATAACACAGTAAAATACTAAAATGCCACCTCTCCCTTCTCCTCCCACAATGACATGTATATTTACTCTTCCCCCCTCCTACCCCCTTCACCACTGTTATTTGGAGTGAATGAGTAAATACACATACATACATAACTGAACACTGTTTTAGTATTATTCGCAGTTTAAAATGTTTTCTCTCATAATTTTGAACTAAAATCTGTGTAATTAGTCAACAGCGCTACACATACCTTTCTCATAATAATTATGTATGTGAAGACTAAATCACAAGCAATAAAATACATGAATTGAATTAATTTAATAAATGGATCTCATAATATTCATTGTTTTTTTCATTAAAATATAAGTTATTGATGTATTTTAACACTTTTTTCCTTTCTCTTTTCCCTAGTATTGGGATAATACAGCAAAACAAGCAGAACTTTACCAGAATTTTTCAGTGAGTCATACCAATATTTTGTAGTGATATAGCAGCTGCCCTCAAGCCAACCATGGAACATCAAAGCATGACAACTTGTGATAAATAAAATTCAAGTACAAAGTTGTATGTTTTATTAAGTATTATTTAGGTTTTTCTTTAGACAAAGAGAACGTCACAAAACAAAATGTTTAGCTTTTCAGCTAATTTTTGTTGAAGAGGATATTGGGTGTATTGGGACACTGCATAACATGACTGCCACACACTGTTCATCACAATATTGGTATACCATTCCAACACTACATTGTTAATAAACATGTAATACTATTTTTATTTTCTAAATTATATTTCACCTTTGCCATACTTTTGTATGAATCTGACACAAAATAGTCAAATTTGCTTAAAACTATTCGTCATTATGACATAAATTGTAAGAGCTTACATGCTACCAGTTTGCTCCCCCAGCAAATGTTCAAAACCACAACTAATATTCAGTACGTTGGGTTTTGGCGTGCCACAGGCTATGACTATGCCTTACCCATGGAAAGCAGCCCAGAATTGCCTGATAAAAATAACGTGTCAAAATAAAAATAAAACATGCACCAAGTTGTCAACAATGATTCATTTCCGAGGAACAGATTAATGAAATTTTAAGTCTCAAAACTTTGGTAAACTAGTAAACAAACCCTATCCAATAAACATCTCAATAAACTTCGCCCAAACTCAGCAAGATACGGCAGTGGGTGTAAGAGGAAGTGGGGGATTTGAAGGGGGATGGAGGAAGGGTGTTGAGGGATAGCAAATTTTTATTCATTTTAAAAGTGACATAAAAACATGTTTAAAAAAGATTGTGATACTTTAAATAAATTATAATTTTTTTATGGGGGTATTACTAAAATAATCCTATTTCATTTTGTATTGCTCAGCGGTCTGTTGGCGAAGTGAGGCTATTTAATCCAGTAGCTTGATGTAAGTCTGCATCTGGGCAACTGCACTCTGTTTCATCCACTGGCTGCAGTTGTTAATCCAACGTTGTTATGGTGTCACTAGTCTGCTTTTATTCAGCTCAGCAAACACAGGTGTGGTGTCCAAAACATGTTCTGGGCTGGAAATCTGTGGAAATAAAGAAATAAGAACTGTGATTTCAATTATACAGACCAAGATATGTATATTTTTTATATTTCCACACTTAATAGGAGCCAAAGGTCTAAGGCGGGACTAACTTGCCTTGTCCACAGGCCAGAAACCAATGGCGCCTGACAGGTGTGGGATCGATCCAGCATCTGGGCGTTATGTTTCTCAGAATGTTATTTACTTTCGACTCGGGCAACGTTTCAGGGGTTTTCTCCGGGTACCAATTTGCTCCCCCAGCAAAATTTACTAATATTAGGTAGGTTGGGCGACTACGCCTTCCCCAGAGAACGCTAGTTAGTTATTCATTGCTTACAAGGTCCAGCAGACTGCAAAGAGCAGAATCAGGACCACAAAATCAAGACCACAATATGCCGAAACAACCCTTGTAGTAACACTGAAGGCACCACATCCCACGCAGGGGACGCTGAGGCTATATTCTAATTTATCTAACCCCCGTTTACAAAAACAAAATAGAATATAAACATTATAAAATATCAACAACAACAACAAAAAAACCACACACACACACCCACACCCACATATGAGGAGTTTTGTCCCTGAAAAGTTTTCAAGAAAAAAGGTAGGTGACTGGTCTAGAGAAGAAGAAGATAGTATAATAGATTTGATAGGACAGAGTAGGAATGAGAAAGAACAAATGAGAAAGACAGCAACAGTGGGAATTTAAAGCCCTACATTTCCAGAAAGTGGGGATACTATTTATACTGGATGAACCCCCCATCCCCCCCCCAAAAAAAGTTTAGGTCGGGCCCAAAAATTAGCGTTGGTCTGAATATCGTAAAAGGACATTTCTTGGGGGAGGGGCCTAACAGTTTTGTTTAAAACAAAAATATTGTCTTATCTCAATAACTGAACCAAATTTATCATTTATTTGTTTTCCTTGATGGATACTTTCATTACTGCTAAGAATGTTAGATAAATTTTCATTGTACTTTTTCAAAGGTAAAGGTCATTGTGCTTTTCCGTTTTTAAAACACGTTTTCTAAAAATTGGATGAGCCGATTTTTGATAATTTCTTGCTTGCAGACAGTTTATATTAGTGTCCTATAAGAGGGTTTACAGGAATTTGTGTATGTTTCACTATGTGTGTGTCTGTTCCTATTCAATAGTAATAGTGTCCTTATCGTTCTATAAACTGGTGAAACTAATGTTCTGCAATAAAGAACTATCTGAAAAAAATTGTGAGCCATTGTAGCAAGAAGGATAAAGACAATTGCATTTCATTTTTTTAAATAAAAAAAATAAAATGGGGGTGGGGTGGGGGAGAGGGTAGTGGAGGGGGAAGAGAGGGGGGGGGTAGTTTCTGAAACCATATACAATCTTTTTGTCTCACCAACGCAAGCCATTTTGTTTTTTTTAAGCTGACCAAGCTTCTATCAACTTTAGTATCACTGAATAAAAAAGCTGCCTCTCAAGTTATTTGCAGACAAATATGAGTTGCATTCTGAAAACTGTCAACAGGTTGCACATATTTCTATAGATTACTATCTTTGGCTCTTATAAAATCTAATACTAATGTTAAAGAGTAACGTAGCATTCTGACTTTCAGCATCCATGTCTAATAATAATAATAATTATTATTATTATTATTATACTTAATAGCAGTTTAAATTAGCTCTACCTCTTCAAGTCCAGCTCATCTTGCCCAGACTCACAGTCATAAGTGTCATTGTTATCTCATGTCCTTTGTCTGGTAGGCTGATATGAAACATGTTGTCTTATCATAGCCTGCAAAAAAAATATACAGTATGAAGCTTTATCCTCATTTACAAATTTACAGGGCAAAGTTACCTCATGTCCAAAAATTTTCAAAACTTAACTTTTTAGACAGGCAAGTCAGTATTTTTTTCTTTGTTTGGTTATCATTGTTACGGCATTCAAAGTACTTTGTTTTCATAACACAAACATGCAAGTCTCACCAGGCGTTCAGGCTATAGCCCATTTTGGTCTTGCAGCCATTTTCCACTCAGAATAAAATTGCACGACTCGACTGATTAAGGATTTGATAACATTGGTTTTGTACATTTCACTGTATAATTTATATAAACTATAATACAACTTTATTGTCCAAAAAATAAAAAGATACAGAAATTTGCCTTTGGAAAACTTCGTTGGATGAGAGTATAAGGTCTAGTTTGTGCATAAATGCATTCCATCGCATGAACTGTAAATAGCTTGACACTCATTGCCACTTACACCCCCCAAAAATCCAGAAAGTACTAGGTCCCTTTCCCCACATCCGGTTGCCCAAGATTGTCCTCAGCTCTCTGGTGTAAGACGATAGGCAGTAAAAAATAAAAATAAAATAATAATAATAATAATAATAATAAATAATAATAATAATAATAATAATCATAATAATAATAAGAATAATAAGAATAATAAATGAGCAAGTTGGCGCCCTAGGGGCTTGAATTAGATCCTCTGTCACCCAATGCCGTGAGCAGTTCTTGAGCTCGAAAAGCACTACAAGTTTAAGAGCAATATATACATAATACTAAAACAATAACTTAAAAGAACAACAAATGAACATTATCTATAATATTTACATACGCAGTGAAAATTCACATCATGATGCATTGATGGAACTCCAATCTGGAATGTTGTAGAGGGGAAAACATGGGAGCCCTCATCTTTATAAAGGCCATTGGTGACTGGAGGCAGCTGTAGAAAATCTCCTATGACAATAACTACAGACCACCACAACATTGTTTGCTTCCCCTGATGCCAGGACAGTCAGTACAGCATGTTCAACCTGAAAAATAGTAGTTAATAATGGAATTCATATATATATACAGCTCAAGTACATACATGAACATTATAATATATATATATTCATTTAATAATTTCAAGTAATCACTTTTATATAGCGCTTTTCCAGCTCAACAGCTGCTCAAGGTGTTGGCCGATACAGGATCTAACTCAAGCAGCCCTAGGCACCCCAATAAAATATGAACAACCCCAGTACTAAAATACAACAGCCAAGTGCTCCCTCATAATATAACCCATCCAGTGATCCACACACACCTACCATCTAGAGCATTGCACATCTTAGTACAACATTGCACGTCTCATAATTACAAACCTTTACAATAGCTCAATTAAACTTTCCACATATATTTAAAACCAAATTCATATATTCAGCAATAGTACTATTAGTAGTAGTACACACACACTCACATGCATAATGATAAATACACAAAAAGTGTCACCCACTAAACTTGATGAATATGGATTAAAAAGTGTTTTATTTTCCACTCTCAACCATCCCCCTTCCCTCTCCACCAATGCATAAAATCCCTAGATAACTAATAAATTTATCTTTTACTGGTTACTGTTGTAATTTACACTGAAAACATGTGATTATTGATTAGCACAATGAATGATTAAGGCCTGAATGACAATAATAACATTTGAAAAAGAAACCTATCTGATCAAATATTTTAGCGCTCATCATGCTGATTTCATCAACAATCAGCACATTGGTTGTTAATAATTAGTTGCATTTTGAACGGACATCTGAGACGGCCTCCTCTGTAGTGTATCTCCCATCAATGATGCTTGCCCACCGTCACCGATGCAAAGTTTCGCCATTGCCATTGGCGTTGCTGCTATTCCATTTGAAACAGTAACACTAACAGCAACTTTCTTTCTCAATCTACCAGGTACCATTGCACTTCCTCGCAAAAGAAATGTTTTGACACTGCCTGCTTGACCTAAAACAGCCACTTTTGGCCCAGAAATTATCCGATCGAAGGCATTTTTCGGACACTGCAATGCTGAAAGCCATGAGGTTGTAACGAATGAGGAGTAATTTCCCTTTTAAGTTTTAGTCTTGGCAAAACGTGCGTTTCCGTGAAGCGATCGCAGAAAAGGTCGATTTTTTGACAATTTTATCGAAATTGAACGGGTTTAAAAATAGACAGAGCATAGTTCTTATTTTGTTTGTTTGCGTGAATCACTGCTGAAATGAATGAGTTGCCTTCTTTGGGAAGAACTATTCGAGTTTGTTCATATAAATTTGAAAACTGCGATGACCCGCCAGTTCCGCTTGGTTCTGTTTGGTACCTTGTTTTATAGATAACCAAAGGGAGACGCGTCACAGGCATAGGCGCTCGCGTGTCCTGATACAAGCGCCTGTGGTCTGTGGGGTAGTTAATTTTGGTCAGCTGATCACGAAGGCTAGGCCTAAGGCTAATCCTATTTGATATTATTATATCCCTTGAGTGCTGAATAGTCGAAGATCAATTTTACGCACAAACTTTTACATCATGTAAGTGTTCTGTCTGGTTACTCAGATTTTATGTTTGCTATTGACCATTTGTTTTTAATTAACTGGAGATTGAGCTTGATGTGGTAGGTCGATAAAATAATAATTATTAATATTTGACTTAGTTATTAATTTAGTGGTAGCTTAATTGGTAGTAATAGAAGCAAATTGGTGATCGACTTTGGAGCCTTTAAATACCTTTTTGTGATAAAATGACAACTATAGAAGAAATAGCAACCTAGATAAAATTCAGAATGTACAAATAAAATGTTCCTATTAGTTTTTTTTTTAAATTTGCATGTCATTTTACTGTTTTGTCAGCACACTGTACAGAAACATAATCATAGTAATGTCGTTAATTACTTTGGGTCAGAGGGGATGGCAGTAGTATTGATGATTGTCACGTCACCCGAGTGGGTTCCGCGACGTCAGCTCAAATAACGAGTGAAAGGGATAAAAACTCAAACAAAAGAACTAACACAAAATGCCAGATAGACAATCACACTTTTATTCAACAATCAAACACTCAGACACAGGACAATGGTGTGCTAATCCACCCTCCACCCCTATCAAGACCCCCAACACAGTATTTACTAACAGTTACCTCCCTTGTTTAACTGGAAAAACCAGAACTATACATCAACAGATTTCCCACAATAATGTGCAGCAAATAGCAATAAACGATCAAATTCAAAATCAATACAATTCTCAACTGAATAACCAGAGCTGCAAATCTTAGAAATTCAAACATATCACCAAAGCTAGCTTACAGTCAAAAGCTCTGCTTAGAAACTGTCAGTTATTCAGAGCTCAGTAGGAGCTAAAGCAGTTATTCACACGACATGATGAAGTAATTTACATTAAATAAATGAAGTATGTTTTTAGGTGCGTGTCGTGCAAATCTGTGTGTGCGTGAGGTGGTGCGTGTAGTTCCTGTGGCAAATGGAGACTCCAATGGCGGCGCCCACAGTCCCGAAGAAAGACGTGGCGGTGGTGGCGAAAAGACCCGACAACGTCCATACTTCACGGCTGCAAATGCAGAGGTTCCAAAGCGGATGCACACACGGCACGGTGGTACGGCCATGGCACGTAAAAGCGTAGAACTATACCAGAGGTAGAAGTAGAGGAAGAAGTGGAAGTAATGGTGGTGGAGAACTACCAGAACATGTTGATACAGTGACGATGGTAGTCATACATACATGCATGCATCATCATCATAATCAGATCATCAAATCAGCCCAATCCTATAGACAAATATAGAGTCTCAACAGTTCGTCTACAAAACTCAAATACTACATAACTGAATACGCCTTCCGCCGTCCGCCATCTTGACCTGGTTATACATAATAATAATAATAATAATAATAATAATAATAATAATAATAATAATAATAATAATAATACAGGATGCTACACATACATCTCAATAATATAATGCAACTCTTGATACTAATAATCCATACCTCTTCCATAAGCACAGTCATTTATATAAATATACATAATTATTACGATTACACTTCAGTCACACAATCCCAATTCATTCCATCCTCATCTCCATCCTCATCGCCCTTCCCAACTGCTATAATACATTATGATCATCTCCCTTCATCCATATTATCTCTATCATACTTTAACATAAACACGCTCCCCTCATATTCATCACCTTCTTCACCCCTCTCCAGCACAGTACAATTATCTCTCTTCCTTCACATGCATCACCCCTCTCTCTCTCTCTCTCTCTAACATGCATCTTCATCGTCACTTTTGACCCACTTTAGCAACAACAGCAACGACATTCCCATTTATGTAAATGACAAGAAAATCATATGAAAATCATACAAAATCAATAAATTACTATTTATCAAAATACACCCCTTTCCCCCTCATTCACCATCATTCATTCACGTACGCAGGCTCGAAGTGCACGCCACTGAAGAAATGAATTACAGGGTTTTGCTCACCTTTCAAGTTCTCGGCTTGTGATACACCCACAACACGGTACAAAATACAGTACAGTACGGCACACACACTGGTTAGTTGAGTGTCAATTCGTTATTTGGCTAATTGCTAACTATGCATCAGGACATCTCAATTCTGACGAAGAAATTGAGCCTTGGCAGGTGCCCAATCGAGGACTACACAACCTTAGGACAGAACCCTACATTTATTTCCAATAAATGGCGATTACAATCCTCCTACCACAGACTTTTAGACATTCTTACCCCGACGAGGGGCGTAAGACCTTGGGTGGTTCGAAACACAACAAACAATCTACCCTTACAGAAGAACCTAATTCTTGTCTGACACACAGTCACAAAGTTACTTCTGTCTAAAGACTGACCTCTCGCAAAAAGCTCCACATTGACTCTGCCCTACCAAACACACACCAGGCCACAGGTAAACGGTCGAGTCGAGTTCAGTAACCCCCTTCCTAATTCAGCATATGCCCTTTTCCGCGTTATGCACGTAGATCCAGAGATACTTACATCTTTCATACGCAAGAAAGAAAACTGCCGGTCTATCTATATACACTGCATAGTAGAGATGTGCAACTTTGCACGAAATATAGCTATCTCTAATAATTATGTGCTGAAACTCGTGTCGTCACACAACCCCCCCCCCCCCCTACCCCACCCAGTTCTTAACACCTTGAAGAACCTAACTACGACGCGAATCTTTCACCACGCGATCTACTGAATACTTCTGCTGAGGAAATCTGCTGGTCCATTGTCTTTCCCAGAAGTATGCTCTACAAACCTGACCGATGGATGCAAACGAATTGCACACTTCATCAACCTTCTCTTGTCTCCCCTAACGTGTTCGTCGTCAACGTTGATCGTAGCTACCGCCGCTGTGGTGTGGTACTTCTGAGATTGGCATGAAACAACTTGCTCTTTCCGCGCATCTTGATGCGGTAGTCGCAGTCGCCCACTCGCTCAACCACTTCGTACGGCCCTCGCCATGCCAGTTGCAACTTGTTCCTCTTCTCCGGCAGCAACAGCAAAACTTGCTCCCCTGCGTTGAACACACGCCGTTTCGCCTTCTTGTCGAAGTGTCGCTTCTGCTTGGCCGACGCAACTTTCAGGTTCGCTTGCGCTAGCTTGCACGTCTCCTCGATGCGGTTGCGCAAATCCACCACGTACTGGCTACTCAGTTTCACTTCCTCCTCTTGCGTCTCCTTGGTCCACAAATCTCGTAGCACTGCCATCGGCCCTCGCACAGTTTTTCCATATAGCAACTCAAATGGGGAGAACCCCGTGGATTCTTGTGCTACCTCACGATAAGCAAACAGTAATGCCGGAATGTAGCGGTCCCACGCTGTAGGTTGCTCCGTCGCTAGTTTCTTGAGCATGGACACTAGCGTCCCGTTGAATCGCTCAACCAGTCCGTTGCACTGCGGATGATAAGGAGTGGTGGCTTTCCCATGGATTGACAGTAGTCTGTTCATCTCCCGCATGACCTCAGACATGAATTGCGTCCCTTGATCTGTCAAAACCTCCCTAGGAACTCCATCCCTCGACCAAATCTCCCACAACGCTTCTGCCACTCTCTCTGCTTCTATGCCCTTGAGCGGTACAGCCTCGGGGTAGCGTGTGGCGTAATCTACTACCACTAAGATGTACATGTTACCCCGATCTGACTTTGGTCTATGTCGTGAGAGGACTAGTTTTACTCTGCTTATTTTAATATTTAGCTTGGTTAGTCTATGTAATCTTAGAATTTCAATGTTAGGCAGCAGCAGACGATGGAAGTAATCAAGCGTAGCAATAGCATACTGCCGGCTACACACAGTGGTAGTGGACGGTAAGAGTGAAGGCAATGACATCATCGTAATTACGATAGGCGAGTCAATTATCCGCCAATGAGATCACAGCTTAGAATAGGCTCAACCAGGTCTGACTACTTCGAATGTAGAGCAGAACCGGCAGTCGTGGTTGAACCAAGGAGCAGTACACAGCTACACAAGCTAGCAGTGAGATCTCTCCAGAAAAGACTAGGACGCAGTACTTGTGAAAATCCGAATTCACTCAAGTAGCCACTGGCCTGAAATTGTCACAAAGGTAAATGAACATACTTCTGTTTCATCGTGATGTATTATATTATTGTTGAATTATGTTTGTGGAATTTGATATGCATAGAATTGAATTGTTAGCCCGACTTTGCCTGAACATGTGGCGAAGCTGACCATGAGGCAAAAAGACGACCGGCCGACGCCATCTTGAATTATGTACGGACCCACTGTTGTTTAACTTATATGTGTGCTTGCAGACCAGTGGCTGTACAAATGAATGTGTATAATATTATTAATTCTTGATGTGTATAAGTAGCCATGTTTTATATTTATGAATGTATAGGAAATTAGAGTGGAGATTCCAGTGGACCACGGACTTAGCAGAATGTTCGTCGCTTATATATGTAGATGTGGAGCTAATCACTGAGGGCTATTACGACCTTCAGTGAGACGCTCTGCACACACCTATCATTCAAGGTTGTGCAGAATTTCGTCTCATATGTTACAGACGATCAGGCGTTCTGTAGTGCGCCCAACACAGCATCAGACGAAACCACGTCGACGCATTAGTTGGCTGCAGCAGTATCCCCAGCATTGTGCGAGGAAAGCCCACCAGTCTACCCACAGGGAAGAACCCAGAAGAAGACAACACAGTTGTCAGGAAACCGACCACAACACAGCACGCCAGACTCACAGTTAAGTCACTAAACGTGTGTGCACAAAAACCTGAGAGCTACAGGACCACAGTAGTCCACTTCTCATGAACAATAACCTCCAGTGCCCAAGGATGAACAATTAGCTGCATAGACTATCAGCGATCGAATTATTCACAGTGACTATTTAACGTTTAAGGTAGATTAGTACTTAGAAAATCTTGTATAGAGTAGAAGAAATAAATGTGTAATGTTTAACTGTTATCAAGTGGCTGGACTACATATGATTCATAGCCGTGTGAAAGCTAGTGTGACAGTAATCTTTTGCCATTTTTCTATCTATCTCTGTAACCCAGCCTTAACACAGACCGAGCTAAATAAATAAATTTATTAAAGTAATCCACAGGGTGACTCACTAGCGGTCCCCATAGGATAAAGCGTGAGGTTTACATCATTCCATTGTGCAGAGCCCAGCAACCCATAAAACCCACGTGACACTTTAATGGGTCCCACAATGTCTATGGCTACTCGTTGGAATGGCTCGTCCACCAGCGGAAGTTGCTGTAGTGGCACCTTTCTCACTCTTCCCCTCGGTACTACCTTCTGACACTCAGGACAACTTGCGCAGTACCTCCGTACCTCGGCACACATCCCCGGCCAGTAGAATGTTCCCCAGATACGCTCCCTGGTACGCTTCCCTCCTAAATGCCCAGCCATGGGTGGGTCATGAGCCAACTGAAGGATCCCCCCTCTCAACTGTTTCGGAACTACCAGTTGCGTCACCTGGCTACCTCTCTTGGTATGTACCCGGTACAACACCCCCTTTTTCTTGCGAAACTCTGCCGACGCCCTTTCTGACGCTATAGCCCAACCATTCTGTGCCGACGTTCTCGCCTTCGCGAGCGTCTCGTCGGTCTCCTGCATTTCAATAAGCTCTGGTGTGCTAACAGAAACTTGGGATGGTTCGACCACCGCTAACGGTACTTCCCTCTTCTTCTCGGCTTTCTCTTGCGCCTGGGTCTGCACTGCTGCAGCCATCGCGCACTCACCTCCAAACAAAGAAACAGGACTCTTCTCCCCGCTAGCAAAAGTTACTCAGTTACCCAGGATAACATCGGGCCCGTCCTCAAAAACCACTAACTCCACCTTCCCCCTGACCAGCGCACAATCCACCTCCACCCAAGCTGTAGGTAACAGCCCCACGTTCGATCGATTCGCCAAGCAAATCTCCACAGCCCGGCCCGTCAAATATGCTGGTTTGACTAACCTGCCCGCGACTGCCCCTATCTCCGCCCCCGTATCTCTCAACACCCGAACGTCCTGCCCATTCGCCCTACCTTGGCCCCATGGATTATACGGTCTGATCGCGCACACGCTAGCCTGAGGTGAGGTCTCCGTGGAAATAGTACGCCCCACCGTAACCTGGCTCACTGACTGAGGTTTGACCTTACAATCTTTGACCATGTGCTTCTCTGACCCACATCGGTAGCAACGACGTACCCCACTACCCCCTTCTGTCCTCCCTACCTTCTGAACTTGATCCCCGGTTGCTAGGTTGCTGAGTAGCTTCCGGTCGTCTAGGGAAACTTCGTCGCTGACTGGGTAGTATGGGTGCCGGCGCTGACGCTGCTCGTTTCGCGTCTACCACTCGCTGTGCCAACTCTGCTGCCTCATTGCTCGTTGCAGGTAGGTTTTCCCTCACGAAGATCTCTAACTCCGTGGTCATGATGGAGAACAGCTGCTCTCCGATGAAGGTGTCAAGTACCTGTGCTACGTCGGTGATATCTTTTCCCGCTAGCGAAAACAACTTCTTCACAAGCGATCCTAGTCTAACCAATAGCTGAGGAAATGTCTCTGCAGCTTCCTTCTTGGCCTCCCGAAACTGCCTTCGGTAGTAGTCGGCATCCTTCCTAAATCGCTTCAACAGCGCGTTCCTCACGGCGTCGAAATCCTGCGCTTGCTCAGGCGTCAGACGAAGGTAGGTGTCCCGGGCTTCCCCTTGTAGCAAAGGCGCTAGCCTAACCGCCCATACCTCCCTTCTCCAACCCTGAATCTCGGCTACCCTCTCAAACATCTGTAGGTAAGCCTCTACGTCCTCTCTCTCTTCCAAGGGTTTCAGCTTGACAGAGTTGTTCGCCCCTCTATCTCGAGCCCTATTCTCCCTCTCTCTCTGATCAGCTCTGTCTTCCTCTCTAGCTCTTCGTTCCTCGTTCAGCCTCAATTCTAGCATGGCTCTCTCTGCGTCTTTGGTTACCCTTTCTGTCTCTAATCTAAGTTCCAAAAGTCTCCGCTCGTCTTCCCTCGCTGCTCTCTCATCTCTCTTCTCTTCTTCCCTGGCCTCTCTTTCTGCCTCGAGCCTAAGCTCTATACGACGACGGTCTTCTTCTCTCTCTCTCCTGTCTTTCTCCCTCCTCATCTCACCCATGATGTACTGCGCCAACGCCCCATCTCTGAACCCCAGACTTTCCCCAATCTGCCTAAATCTCTCGCTATCGACGAGCTCGACTTCGACCTTGCCCCGTGCACTGGGTGATTTAGCATACATTTTAGGCAAAGTCAATTGGTTACTCACTGCGGAAGCCTCCTCAAGTAACCCCGTCACCGAGCCCTCATAGTCCGATTGCGGGTCGTCCAGTTCTGTCTCAGCTCGGGCTCTCGCCTCCCTACGCTTCGCGGCTCGGGCATCCCGCGTGGCCATGGTGAGAAAGAAAATGAAGAGCAAGTATTAGTATACACACAACAAATAACACTTAACTGGTACAAACACCTAACGGAACGAATATGCAACACAACAGTCACAGGAGCCGAGGAATCGTTCACCGTCGTACCCTTAAAGGCGAGCAAGTGAACCCTGCAACCCAATTCCCCGTTAATGCTTGCACTCCGAGTGTGATCCCTAGTGCAACACACCCCACACTCCCGCCAGCCGCCCGCTGTGCACCCTTTCAACACACAACTCAAGCACACAACATACACATCTGGCACTACCCTAACAAAATAAAATGAGTCTATCCCACTTCTGACACCAAATATGTCACGTCACCCGAGTGGGTTCCGCGACAGCTCAAATAACGAGTGAAAGGGATAAAAACTCAAACAAAAGAACTAACACAAAATGCCAGATAGACAATCACACTTTTATTCAACAATCAAACATGCAGACACAGGACAATGGAGTGCTAAACCACCCTCCACCCCTATCAAAACCTCCAACCCAGTATTTAATAACAGTTACCTCCCTTGTTTAACTGGAAAAACCAGAACTATACATCAACAGATTTCCCACAACAATGTGCAGCAAATAGCAATAAACGATCAAATTCAAAATCAATACAATTCTCAACTGAATAACCAGAGCTGCAAATCTTAGAAATTCAAACGTATCACCAAAGCTAGCTTACAGTCAAAAGCTCTGCTTAGAAACTGTCAGTTATTCAGAGCTCAGTAGGAGCTAAAGCAGTTATTCACACGACATGATGAAGTAATTTACATTAAATAAATGAAGTATATTTTTAGGTGCGTGTCGTGCAAATCTGTGTGTGCGTGAGGTGGTGCGTGTAGTTCCTGTGGCAAATGGAGACTCCAACGGCGGCGCCCACAGTCCCGAAGAAAGACGTGGCGGTGGTGGCGAAGAGACCCGACAACGTCCACACTTCACGGCTGCAAAGGCAAAGGTTCCAAAGCGGATGCACACACGGCACGGTGGTACGGCCACGGCACGTAAAAGCGTAGAACTATACCAGAGGTAGAAGTAGAGGAAGAAGTGGAAGTAATGGCGGTGGAGAACTACCAGAACGTGTTGATACAGTGACGATGGTAGTCATACATACATGCATGCATCATCATCATCATCAGATCATCAAATCAGCCCAATCCTGTAGACAAATATAGAGTCTCAACAGTTCGTCTACAAAACTCAAATACTACATAACTGAATACGCCTTCCGCCGTCCGCCATCTTGACCTGGTTATACATAATAATAATAATAATAATAATATTGCATTATATTATTGAAATGTATGTCCTGTATTATTATTATTATTATTATTATTATTATTATTATTATTATTAATAATAATAATAATAATACAGGACATACATTTCAATAATATAATGCAACTCTTGATACTAATAATCCATACCTCTTCCATAAGCACAGTCGTTTATATAAATATACATAATTATTACGATTACACTTCAGTCACACAATCCCAATTCATTCCATCCTCATCTCCATCCTCATCGCCCCTCCCAACTGCTATAATACATTATGATCATCTCCCTTCATCCATATTATCTCTATCATACTATAACATAAACACGCTCCCCTCATATTCATCACCTTCTTCACCCCTCTCCAGCACAGTACAATTATCTCTCTTCCTTCACATACATCACCCCTCTCTCTCTCTCCCTAACATGCATCTTCATCGTCACTTTTGACACACTTTAGCAACAACAGCAACGACATTCCCATTTATGTAAATGACAAGAAAATCATATAAAAATCATACAAAATCAATAAATTACTATTTATTAAAATACACCCCTTTCCCCCTAATTCACCATCATTCATTCACGTACGCAGGCTCGAAGTGCACGCCACTGAAGAAATGAATTACAGGGTTTTGCTCACCTTTTAAGTTCTCGGCTTGTGATACACCCACAACACGGTACAAAATACAGTACAGTACGGCACACACGCTGGTTAGTTGAGTGTCAATTCGTTATTTGGCTAATTGCTAACTATGCATCAGGACATCTCAATTCTGACGAAGAAATTGAGCCTTGGCAGGTGCCCAATCAAGGACTACACAACCTTAGGACAGAACCCTACATTTATTTCCAATAAATGGCGATTACAATCCTCCTACCACAGACTTTTAGACATTCTTACCCCGACGGCAAACTTGTTTTTTCCAACCTAGTTCCAGTCATTCACCCAAAAAGGCAATCACCGAAGTCGAACGAAGCTCTCCGATGTGTTACGAAATTATGCTTGCATGACTACGACTAGCTGACATTAAAAATGATCGCTGTTGCTTCTAATTCTGTTCGATTTACACAGATTTAGCATTTCGCAACGGTATACTTTGTTAATATGAGCATAATTATTATCGACCATATTTAATAGTTGCGTGCCTTGATTTGCATTTTGTTAGTTCTCAGCAGTAAAGGCTAATAATAGCATTGCCCATTTCCTGCCTAGAACCAAGTAGACACTGTTATACAGCATACATAGGCTTAATCCACATTATTATATTATAAGTCAGTCTCCGCGCAGCGAAGAAGCTCACTAGCTGAATATAATAATTAGACCTTTATTGTTTGTTTTATACGTAAATAAATGTATAAACTATATCTATTCTAATTAATAATATTTAGGCCTATACTTTATAATATTCGAATCTTGAAATTTCCGGAGAAGGAAGAGTAGGCTAAGCGAATTTTTTTTAGGCCTATAACTCGAGATCAGAGTTAAATTAATAGTTAGTTATTCATTGCTTACAGGGTCCAGCGGACTGCAAAGAGCCGAATCAGAACCACAAAATCAAGACAATTCGAGATCAGAGTTAAATTAAAAGCTAATTAGTTATTCATTGCTCACAGAGTCCAGCGGACTGCAAAGAGCCGAATCAGGACCACAAAATCGAGACCTCAACTTCGCAAGTAGTAGTAGTAGTAGTAGTAGTAGTAGTAGTAGTAGTAGTAGTAGAATAGTTATTTAGTTAAATCTTTAATTTATTTATTTGTTTTGTTTGTATTATTATTATTATTATTATTATTATTATTATTATTATTATTATTATTATTATTATTATTATTATTATTATTATTCCTACTTAAAAAAAATAAAAGAATAGTGTGCTGCTGTACTGCTCAATTGTGTAAATATGGTCAGTGACGTTTTGTTTGTTTTTGCTGAAGTTGGGTGTAACCCGAAATATTCAGATGGTGTTACTGGTTATTTTTTCTTATATATTTACCCAAGTTTTCAGATGATTTATAGAAATTTCCGCCCGCCACGCAACATTTTTTTAATACGTGTTTCTCATTAAAATACATATCATTGAAATACATAATTATAACAAATTTACTGTATCAGTTAAAAAGAATAATATTAGTTAAATAAATAATTGCTTTGGTGCTTGCAATAAAAATGTCACTGTTTTTTGAGACCATTATAAACTTGCTTTGCCTTGTTGTGCTGAAGGGACATCAACGTATCCATAGCGCTTTGAAGTTTTGTCATGGTTTTATTGTTGATATAGATGTGAAATCGTATGTGTGCTTTATGTGTTATGTATTACTTTTACTCTTTATTACTAATTGTGTCAGTATATTATTCATCATAAAATAATAATAATAATAATAATAATAATAATAATAATAATAATAATAATAATAATAATAATAATAATAATAGTAACTGCTTCAAAATGCAAATCTCGACTTGAGCTTGAAGCTGTGCAGATCGAAATAGAATTAGATCTAGAAGCAACAGCGGCTATTTTTATGCACGGATGTTTCACCACAGGCTCTGAAGTCTTTTCTTTTGTCTTTGTAAACTCCTAAATACGTACGTAGTATAGATTGTTATTGAGGCCTACGAAAGACGAGACTTCCAAGCCTGTGGTTTCACGCAGTCCTGCCAGCATTCGTTCGTAAAACATCGGATAGCTTCGCTCGACTCGGAGAGCTTCGTTCGACTTCGGTAATTGCCTTTTTCGGGAAAGTGACTGGAACTAGGTTGGAAAAAACAAGTTCGCACCCCGACGAGGGGCGTAAGACCTTGGGTAGTTCGAAACACAACAAACAATCTACCCTTACAGAAGAACCTAATTCTTGTCTGACACACAGTCACAAAGTTACTTCTGTCTAAAGACTTACCTCTCGCAAAAAGCTCCACATTGACTCTGCCCTACCAAACACACACCAGGCCAAGGTAAACGGTTGAGTCGAGTTCAGTAACCCCCTTCCTAATTCAGCATATGCCCCTTTCCGCGTTATGCACGTGGATCCAGAGATACTTACATCTTTCATACGCAATAAAGAAAACTGCCGATCTATCTATATACACTGCATAGTAGAGATGTGCAACTTTGCACGAAATATAGCTATCTTTAATATGTGCTGAAATTCGTGTCGTCACAATGATTATGTTGTAGGCTGTAGTTTCATTTCTGTTCACTTTCATTGCAGGGCGAGAGCGGAACCAGGCAGAACGGATCATCTGGATCGTTTGGAGTCGGACGTCAGTGAAGTGACTCATCTTTTGAGAAACAATGTGGAAAAAGTTGTGGACCGAGGAGAGGGGATCGATGATCTGGCGACAAGATCAGGTATTTTTATTTTTTCACTGGAAAGAGTTGTGGTTTGAAGGGAATGTTGAATACTGCAACTTTCTGTGTACTGGTGCATTCCTTTGACATGGGATGCTAATTATTCAGGACAGTGATTAAGTGAATGCAATGTTCCTGTATGTTAACTAACACTACTCAGGGGCGGATCAGTTAGTTTTTTTTTTGGGGGGGGTTCCAAAATTCTATTAAAGGGACTTACTCGGTAAATGTTAATGATGGTCAAGAAACGCCTCAGATCAAGCAGGACACGCACTTTTCCAGGAGCAGACATCGGAAGTGACCACAATCTTGTGATGATGTCTTTCCGGCTTCACTTGAAGAGAGTAAACACAGCAAAGTGCACTAGACTGAAGTTCGACCTGGACAAACTGCAAGACCCGGAGGTGACAGAAATATTGCAAGCCAAAATTGGAGGGCAATTTGCACCACTGCTCATTTTGGGAGCTGGTGAAGTAGATGTCAACACCATGACCACTACCTTCAACTTAGCTGTGACAGATGCCGCCACGGAGATCCTTGGAAAGCACCGGTCAAAGAAGAAGATGTGGACCACACCTGAACTTTTGGACCTGTGTGATAAACGAAGAGAGATGAAAAAGAAAAGGAACACCTGACAGGGAGCTGATGCCTACCGAAAAATCAACAATGACATCCAAAAAGGCATGCACACAGCAAAGGAGAACTGAATAGAAGCTCAATGCCAGGAAATAGAGAACAGCCTGAACAAGAACAACAGCAAGAAGGCCTACCAGACTGTGAAGCCGCTGACAAGTGTTAAACAGCCCAAGGTCTCCACGATCCAAAGCAAGTGGCTTATGTCTTACAGAAGAACAAGAAGTCTTGGACAGATGGACAGAGTACTGCTCTGACCTTTACAACCACAAACCAAACGGAGACCCATCAGTTCTAGTATGTCCAGAGAACAGAGAAGAAGAAGAAATTCTCCGAGAAGAAGTTGAGGCAGCAGTGCAATCGCTGAAGAAGGGGAAGTCAGCGGGAGTGGACAACATACCCGCGGAACTGCTTCAAGCAGGAGGAGAGGCGATGATCGACGCACTCACCATTATGTGTAAAAAGATGTGGCAGAGTGGGGGGTGGCCTACACCATGGAACCAGTCGCTTGTCATCACTCTTCCCCAAAAAAAGGTAACCTTCAGGAACCTGAAAATAATACTCAAACAGGTTGAAACCCCAAGCTGAACAAATCATAGCCGAAGAGCAAGCAGGATTTAGGGCAGGGCGAAGTACCACTGAACAGACTTTCAACCTCAGAATAATCTGTGAGAAATACCTACAGCACCAACAACATCTATATCATGTGTTCGTAGACATCAAAAAGGCGTTTGACCGAGTCTGGCATGCAGCTCTGTGGGCAACCATGAGAGTGTACAACATCAGCCCTAAAATTTGTTGAAGTCATCAAAAGCCTGTATGACAAGGCTACCAGTGCAGTCCTCCACAACAGCGCCATCGAAAACTGGTTCAGAACAACAATCTGTGTGCGTCAGGAATGCCTACTCTCTCCAACACTCTTCAACATCTTCCTAGAGCGCATCATGTCAGATGCCCTTGCAGACCACGAAAGCACAGTCAGCATAGGGGGAAAAGCAATCTCCAACCTTCGTTTTGCGGATGACATTGATGGATTGGCTGGAGAGGAACAAGAACTTGAACGGCTAATACAGAGGCTTGACACCACCTCCAGAGCCTATTGAATGGAAATAAGTGCAGAGAATACCAAAATGATGACCAACAACAACCATAGCATCAACACGGACATCAAAGTCCAAGGCCAATCCCTCAACACAGTGCATAGCTTCAAATATTTAGGAGCCATTGTATCAGACAATGGGTCCCGACAGGAAGTCCTCTCTAGGATCGCACAAACAACTGCTGCCCTGGCGAGGTTGAAGCCAATTTGGAAAGACAGGACCATCAGTCTACATTCTAAGGTAAGGTTGCTGCGCTCCCTTGTCATCTCCATCTTCCTGTATGCTTGCGAAACATGGACCCTCACAGCAGATCTTCAATGAAGAATACAAAGCATGGAGATGAGGTGCTACAGAAGACTTCTGTGCATTTCCTATATACCCAGCACATCACCAACGACGAAGTCCGACAGACCATCACACACGCCATTGGACAACACGATGACCTGCTCACAGTGGTGAAAAAACGGAAACTCCGAGGGTATGGCCACGTCACCACATCATCAGGTCTTGCAAAGACCATCCTGCAAGGCACAGTGCAAGAAGGTAGAAGAAGAGGGAGACCGAAAAAGAGGTGGGATGACAACATTCGAGACTGGACTGGTTTGACACTGAGCGAAACAATCAGGGTTGCTGAGGACAGGGAAAGATGGAGTACGTTGGTTAAACGATCATCTGTGGTGCCCCTACGACCTCCGAGTTATGGGATAGGATATGTTATTTACTTTTAAGATTAAATTATCAAAATAATAATTACCTCCTTTGCTCCCAAAATATGTACGGAGCTTTGCCACACCTTTCGAATCGGAGGGCTTCAACGACGGCGTTCGCGGCATTTTGTAGCGCTGTCGCGAGTCGGAATAAGCAAGCAAAGAGACGGAACTTTGACTATTTGTCTTTTTGCTAAAACGTCAACGTAAGCCAGGGTTGCCCACACTATGACTTTTTCAGCATGCGAGGTACTTTTAAAATGACCAAGCCAAAATGATCTACCTACCACCAAAATGCAAAATATGTATATAGTCATATAATAGGCTGAGGTCAATTTTTTTTTTTTATTGCTACGCCATCTACTCAGTCACACTGCCTTCGCGATGGACCGGTCGATCGCGATCGACGTATTGGGCACTCCTGTCGTAATCCATTATATTATCCATTAGGAATATCGTTTTCTTTCTTTTCATTTCTTCCTCTCGTGGCGCCCCCCCCCTCCCCACTCCCCGCTATCCCCCCTTAAAAAATACAAAATAAATAAAAATAAAATAAATAAATAAATAAATAAATAGAATGTCGCCGAAGACGGGAAATATCAGCTTTGCTCTTTGTGGAGCACGAAAGACGGCGTTTGTCTGAAGATTGTTTAGAATGATTGCAATGATTGAACTTTTTTAGGGAGAAGATTGCGAGGGCTTGCATATTGTGGGAGTGGTCAAATACTCGTATAAAAAAAAATAATAATAAAAATATATATAGTATTTATTTATTTATTTTATGTTTATTTTTATTTTTATTTTTATAATTGTATTCTCTCTCTCTCTTTCTTTCCTTCTTCTTCTTCTTTCTTTTCCTTTTTCTTTTTTTTTTTTTTTTTGGGCTGGGGGGGGGGGGGGGGGGGTTCCGGAAACCCCGCAAACCCCCCCCCCCTCGTCCGCCCCTGCTACTCCTGCAAAATCAAAGTCAGCCCTTTGTAAGAATAAGTTCCTGCCAATCATTTTTTGGTCCATCGAGACACATTTATTTTAAGGTTTATAACTTGCTCTAGAGCTAAACCTCTTAGCCCCTGTTCCCTCCTTTTCCTCTTCCCTGAAGAATGACGATAACAGTAATATTACAGACTGGACTATAAAGATCCTGATGCTCATGTCGTAGGCAGTAATACTGCATATTGGACTTTAAAGATCCTGACGCTCATGTCCTAGAATTGTGAGTGCCAGCTACGCAAACACACCCAGCGTGCACTAGATCCCTTTTCCCCATTCACAGTCGCCCAGGATTGTGCTCAACTGTCTGGGCGCCTAACTATGCACCCAAAGATTGCAAATGGGCGTCTTGGGAGGCTTGAGTTAGATCCTGTATCGTTCAGCACCTTGAAGAACTCTTGAGCTGGAAAAGCGCTGTATAAAAATGCTGAAATAAAATGAAAATAACATATTATTTTTCAGAGGAGCTTCAGGCAGGAGCTCACCACTTCAACAAGCGCGCCTCTCAAGTGCGGAAGAAGATGTGTTGGCAAAACTGCAAGATGAACCTCATCATCGCTCTCGTTGTCTTAGGCGTCATCACGGTCATTGTTCTCATCGTTATCTGTAAGCGCAGCCTTACTTCTAACAAAGAGCTTATTACGGAAAGAGAGGGAACTTCCATTATGTCCTATACAAAAATGCGAGACGCTCTCACGGATTATTTCCCTTTGCTCGGGCTGGCTATATTTCACCATCTGCTATATGAATGATCTGTGCGTGGTAACTTATTGAGCCTATGCCATTGCAAAAGAACATTTGTATGGCAACGTTTGCAAAAACCAAACTTTTAACCATCATTATTATTAACATTCCGCTACTGCTGTCTTTTTTTGTGTTTTTTTGTTGTTTATGTTTACTTATTGACATTTATTAGGTGCTTTTATGCTGCTTATGTGTGTATGTCATAGGTTCGTTTTCTGCCCTGGAATTTATTATTTTTTAATCAACGACAGATATTTTAAAATTAAAATATGCATGACGGACTGTTTCATTTATCCGAAACTGTAAATCCGTAATCGTGAGAGAGAGAGAGAGAGAGAGAGAGAGAGAGAGAGAGAGAGAGAGAGAGAGAGAGAGTGAGAGAGAGAGAGCTCTGTCATTCAATCAATTAAAGCACAATAACAAAATGTTTCACTAATAGTGTGAATTTAATTTATATCAGGTGTCCCCCTACCCCCCAACCCTCTCACCTCCCACATCACTGGCTTAATAACATCAGTCACTTCATGGAAAATAATTAATTAATCAGACAGAACAATCAGAACCTACTGGCTACACTACAACATTCCACGCAATATAGATCTAATGCGCAGAAATTCACAGATCAGAACAAGGACTGAGTTTCTACATTACATTTTTTTTCCCGTTTACACTCAAACGAAAAGGGATTACAACAGGTCAAGGACCATTTTTGTGCCTAGGTAAGGGGTTATCTTGCACAGTATTTGATCACGAGGAGAAAACAGACTTAGTCTAATTTAACTTGTTAACATAAGCAGTTTGACGAAGCCAAACTGCCAATCTGACATCTACTTTTGAAATATAAGCACAAATATAGTCAAACAACCTAGCAATAACGTAAACAGTGAGCGACCTGTTGAACGTAAACTGTCAGCAAGCAAACTGTTTTGGATTTAGCACATAGGTATAACATGAATCATTCAAGCCGCTCTCCGATTGTTTTAACACTAACAACACTGCAGCGGTCTTAGTTTAGGCCTACATAAACACAAAAAAATGAAGTTTTTCAATTGCAATTTACCTTTCTTTGTCTCTTAGAAATTTGAAAAAGGACTTGCCAACACAACTTTTCTTGTATCTGGCATTATGGCAATTGATAGCTGTGCAAAAGTCACCGCCCTGTTTCACTCGGTCGCCTTTTGACTTTCTGCCACGAGCCATTTTCAGCATGTCGACAAGGGAGCATAACTCGTACATTTCGTCTCGCGGTTCTGTACCAAGTTCCACCTCTTTCTATCATAAGCTCTTTGCTACTAATCATCAATTGTGATATAGCATCCATTATTATTATTGTTATTATTATCATTATTACTACTACTACTTGGGGAGGGAACTTCCGGTACATGGCTACTATAACAAGCTCTGAATTCTTGCTGGAGAGTTTTTATTTTCCTGTTAGTGACACACAGCTATGACCATCACCAGAAGTGGCAAGCGAAACCAACAGCATGCAAAGGGAATGGAGAATGACTTGCGAATCTGCTCCATTCCTCCTGAATTAGCGACGGCCTCTGTCCTGACAAACATCGAACCTGAACCAAGCCAGGACGTTAGCGGCGCCGTTGAACAACCCATGATTGTAGCCACAGCACCCGAAATCATGAGTGTGGTGTGCGAAACCCGTGAGATCGTGGCATCGCTATGCAGACGGATCGATTCTCTGGAAAAGATCATACGGGAGCAAGATCTAAAAATTAGCGAATTGTTGACAACCGCGAAGCAGACGACGCGAGAGACACCTAGCAACGCGCTTTCTGAGACATATGCACAAGTTGTAGCATCTTCTCCATCCAAACCATGCACGAAACAACAATCGAGGAACGGTCCGAACATCAACTCCACGTCCCGGCTTTCCAAAAAGGATGAATTAGATCTCAAGTCATCGCGTTCGAAAAGTGAAAAGGTCAAAGCGCCGGTTTCGTCACCAAGCGGCGCAATTTCTGCTGATGACGTCATCAATAAGGAATGCGGAAATGTTGTCATTTTCCACGATTCGGTGCTGGCAGGCGTGAAGGAGAAGAGACTGGGTCAATCTTATGGTTTTGAGGCCAAGAAGGTGTTTGCGCCTCTCATCAGTGACCTGGTTCCTGCCTTCACGTCGGTCAAAGATCATCCACCGCCCGATGTGATCATCGTTCATTGCGGCATCAACAATTTGAAGAAACAAGATGCCAAATCAGCGAGTCATCAGTTTGTCGAGGCCGTCGAGACGATTGTTTCCAGCAGCCCGACATCCAAGATCGTCGTGAGCAAGGTCGCCCCGGTGCTGAACTTCAACCTTAACAGTAAGAAAGAGTTGTTCAACGCGATGTTGATGACCCAACTGGCAGACCACAAGAACATCTCATTTGTCAACAACGACAACGTGCCCTTTTATGCCATGCGCGATGGTGTCCATCCTACAAGGAGAGGCTCCAGTACTCTAGCGGGGAACATTGGCCGCCAAGTTGAGCGACTGTTGTGGAAGAAACCGCGGAATTCTGCCCGGCGCTTCAACCGGTCTGCAGATCCCTTTCCTGGATTTTTTGATTGGAGAGGTAACTTTTTTCCACACAGCCATCTTCCATTCCCTGCCTGGCAGTGCTGAGGTCATCAGGACGATTAGTTGTGATCAGTCATAACAGAGTAGTTCCTATACAAAGAGCTGAAAATATATTACTCTTTATTTGATGTTTTGGTTTAATAAACTTTAGTTTTTCTTAATCTATTAATGAGATACGAAAAGTTTACTGTTTTTCAATGGAATTGTCGTTCTGTATCTACTAACTTACAATATTTGCAACAGCATCTGTCTGAGAAAGATTATCACGCCTTGGCTTTACAGTCTTTGAACGTTAGCAACAGAAAGTTGCCTAAACTTAAGGGTTTTTACTACCCA
Organism: Oncomelania hupensis; assembly: GCA_036898135.1. NCBI lineage: Eukaryota > Metazoa > Mollusca > Gastropoda > Littorinimorpha > Pomatiopsidae > Oncomelania > Oncomelania hupensis. Next base: position 7,606,529 of record CM072525.1, on the reverse strand, counting down.
CCTGTTATAAACACTGACACTAATAAAGTTCAAGCTGCGGTGTATGTCCGTCATGATTTGGAGTATATCATTCAATCAACGTCCTTTATTCAACATCAAGATGTTCATTCTGCAGCAATCAAAGTAAAACTTAACAAAGATACATGTATTAACATTTTAAGTGTTTATTTTCCAAAAGGAACGAACAACACAAACACTGACTGGCTGAAAAGTTTTGACTCATCTGAGTCGTGGTTTGTGTGTGGTGACTTTAACACACATTCTCCTTTATGGGATAAAGGTTGCAATTCAAGTACAAATAATATTTTTTGTGACAACGTCATCGATTCTAATTTGTTGATTTTAAATGACGGTCGTATCACTCGGATTCCGGATGTATCAACACATCGGCCTTCCGCTATAGACTTAACTTTTACCACACCAGACCTTTATTCGGACTGTATGTGGGAAGTGGAATCTGACTCATTAGGCAGTGATCATTTGCCATTGATAATAATATGTGACAGCAGTGTTGAAATTGATATTGCAGAGGATCCAGTGCCAAAATATATTTATAGCCGCGCAAATTGGCAAGATTTTCAAAACGTTTTATTATCATATGACACAAACTTTGTTAATGATGATGATATAAATGTTACATATAATACATTTGTAAAACATATTCATAATGCAGCTTCAAAATCTATACCCAAAAAACGTGTATACAATAAAAAGGTCCGAGCTGGTAATATATGGTGGAATGATATTTGCAAAAAAGCAGTAGATGAAAAAAAGGAGGCTTATAAAACGTGGTTAAAAAATCGAACATCACAATCCTTTACAGAGATGAAAAGAGCTAAAATTAATTGCAACAAAGTAATTGCCTCAGAGAAACAAGCTTTCTGGTCAAATTACTGCAATTCTGAAATAAGTAGTTGTAAGGATTCATCAAAAGTATGGAAAAAAACTCTCTGAAATGCAAAATGGGTATAGACTTCCCCAATGTCCTCTGAAGATAGATAGCAATAATTTTCCCACACCGCAAGAAAAATCAGAAGCATTTGTGAAACATTTTGTTACGATAAGTCATTCATCAAGTCTACCTTCTAACATTAAAGAAGAAAGAGAACGAGAAGAAAAGAGTACAAAGTATGAGCCGCCACCACCTGATAACAATATGTACTTTAATTCTGAAATTACCTTAAAAGAATTACAAAATGTCATTTTGGAACTTAGTCGAAAAAATTCAGCGGTTGGTTTAGATGGTATTTCGTATAAAATGCTTTCACATCTGCCTGAACAATGGCTGAATGTACTACATATTATAATACAAAAGGCTTGGATGTCAGGAAATTTACCCGACTTCTGGAATTCCTCTCTTATAATCCCTATTCTAAAATCAGGTAAGCCTCGTGGTGTAGTTTCTAGTTATAGGCCTATTGCCTTAACCTCTCACACATGTAAAGTTATGGAAAAGATAGTATTGGAAAGATTATTGCATTTTTGTAATAAGACAAGTGTAATTCCAATTAACCAAGCTGGTTTTCAAAAGGGAAGATCAACTACTGATCATCTTGTGAAACTTACAACGAATATAAAGAAACAATTTGCCAGACGAAAAGGGGTATTAGCTACCTTTTTTGACATCAATAAAGCGTACGACAGAGTGTGGCACACTCGTTTATTGTACAAGTTAAAAAGTATAGGAATTTCAGGTAACATGTACTCTTACATTAAAAGTCTTCTATCTAATAGGAAGATAAAGGTTAAAGTAGGTAATTCCTATTCATCTAGTCAAAACACAGATATAGGAATTCCTCAGGGGGCAATCATCTCACCTGTATTGTTCAATATATTAATTCATGATCTACCTAAAGTGATAGGCAAAAATGTTTCTCTTGCTCAATATGCTGATGATATAGCACTATGGATGAATGTAAATCTAAAAAGAAAAACGTCCCTATTTGACATTAAACACGTGACAAATTGTTACCAACGGGAAATAAATATAATAAGTTCTTTTATGATTAAAAATGGGTTAGAACTTTCAAAAGAAAAAACTAATTTAATATTGTTTAGTAATGGACAAGAGCCTAGATTGCTTCCTAAAATCGTGATTGACAACACTGAACTTAAGTATGTGAAAGTAGTAAAATTTCTTGGAGTTTATCTTACAACAAAATTGAACTGGAAAAGGCACATTGATTATCTCACTCAAAAAGCACTTAAAATTTATAATCTTCTAAAAATAATCAGTAGAAAACCTTGGGGACAGGATTCAAAAACATTAATACATCTAGCTTGTTCTCTGATGAGATCTAAGTTAACGTATGGGCAAGAGGTTTACTTTTCGGCTCCGAAATCGTATTTAAAAAAGTTACAAAGCCTAGATAGCAAAGCTATAAAATTAGCTCTAGGATTATCAGTCCATACACGTACTGAAAAAGTCTATACATTAGCAGGGATAATGCCTTTACTTGATTGGAGAAAATTGGCTTGCGCAAAGTACATTGTGAGAGCAAAAGCAGTCCTGAATTATAATAAAGAAGAGATATTGTTAAGATCTGACACAGACTTCCCTAAACATGCAAAAAAAGTTTCTTCTTTTGAAACAATTGCAACATATACAAAAGATCTTATGCAAACTGTTCAAGAAGACTTCGTAGCTCTCGATCCAATTTCCTATACGTCTCCATTCTCACCGTGGGAACTTAAAACAGCCTATTTTGATATTCATTATTGTACAGAAAATAAATCTAATAATGCAGCCATACTGGCCACAAAGGCTCAAATACACCTGGAAAGCAAATATCAACATTTAAAAATTTATACAAATGGTTCTGTGCTAGAATCATCCGATGCAGGAGCGGCATATGTTATACCAGAATTCAATGTAAAAGAATCTTTTTATTTAGGTAAGGGGATTTCGATTTTCACTGCAGAATTAGTAGCAGTTTTAATGGCGCTAAGCAAAATTGAAAGTCTGTCAACAAATATTTTACAAATTGTTGTGTGTGTAGATTCAATGACCGTCCTGGAGGCTTTGCAATCAAACAAGTCTAAGGAAAGAAAAGAAATTGTTATTGAAATAAAGCATAAAATCAACAATTTAATTGTTAACGGAACAGATGTAAGTTTCTGCTGGATACCGTCACATAGTGGGTTTCTCTATAATGACTGGGCAGATAGGGGGGCAAAACAGGGTGCTTCAAATTTGAACTCCAAGGTTATTGCATTGAAGAAATCCCCTATAGAAATACAACATCATATTGAACAATTTTTACTTCGACAAATTATATTTGACACACATTTTGAAGAGCAGAGTAAAGTCTCAAGAGCTATTTCCTCAATGGCAAATCGAATATGGCTCAATGCAATAAGACCGAAATATTGTAAAAATGTTTTATGTGCCTGTGACAGACCTTTGTCTTTAGAACACATGTTGTTTGCATGCTCTACTATTGCCCCTATTTTACCGCTGGAGATGAACGACAAAACTTCCTTAAAAGAACTTAATTATCCTTTGTGTATTACCTTAGCGAAAATACTCTTTGATTCACCTGTTGCAAGATTAATATAATCGTTTAATTTTTATTTTATTTTATTTTATTTTATTTATTATTATTATTATTATTATTATTATTATTATTATTATTATTATTATTATTATTATTTTAAATTTATTTCTTATTTCTTTCTTTCTTTCTTTATTTATTTATTATTATTATTATTATTTTATTTTATTTTATTTTTATTTTATTTTATTTTATTTTTTGTCTTATCATCTTGATGAATTAAGACAATAAAAATCAACAACAACAACAACTACTACTACTACTCTTTCCCCTCCATTGGACCACCTCAGCGACATGGCGATGGGGGACTGGCTGCATGGGTAACAGCCAGTCTTTCATACTTAGCTAACCAGGTTTTGCTCACTGGAAGATAGCACAACTCCACGGTCTCCTGAGACCGATGGATGCCTACTACTATTATTATTATTGTTGTTGTTGTTATTATTAATTGTATTATTATTATTATTATTATTATTATTATTATTATTATTATTATTATTATTATTATTATTATTATTAAAACAAGATATTTTAAATACTGTGGTCAATTTGACAAGTTCATATATGTAAAGTGTGTGTGTGTGTGTGTGTGTGTGTGTGGGTGTTTTTGAACCTACGCCGTCGTAAGGACTTTGCCATGTTGCACACCCACGTTGTGAGGACTTTTTCCGCTCTGAGGACTTACAACCATAGTCCTCACAATTTTATTGCAAAAACGCTGTCTACGTGAGGCCTAGACTATTTTGGCTAAGTTTGAGCATAGTCCTTACCAAGATGCAATTATAAACTTGACTGTGCGTGTGCGTATTGGGCTAAACACATTTTTACTAAGAAGGAGAGAGAGGGAGTCCAACTTGACAGATTTCCGCACTCATATCTTGAAGACGATTGGTCACACGTAGCGTCACATGACCATGTCGCCGAGTGTGTCGCGTTGGATCGCGCAACTAGAGACCTGACTCCACCCCTATGGCTTTGCGAGCGACATAGACTCCACCCTACATCTTGGCGAGCCTGCAATTGGCTCACCACTGCATTAATGAATTGTGACATGAACTATTCTGCCCAATAAGGTGTTCAAGGGCTCCACCCCTCCAGCTTGCGACCCTCGCATTGTCTCACTTCACACATACATTGTGGCTTCAACTATTCTGAGCTATGGAGGCTGCTTTCGTCAATTTTTTTCTTTCCTCTTGCCTATGTAAGGCTAAATCGTATGTCCTTGTGAGCTGTAGCAACATAATTATAAGTTCATCTTTCCTATTCACACAGGTGGGAGGGGGGGGGAGGAGGGGCAAAGCCGTAGCTCAAGTGGTAGAGGGTTAGCCTGGCACACCGATGACCCAGGTTCGAATCCCGTGGTGGGCGATATAAAATGTGGCCATTTTCACTGTCCATTTTAGCAGTATGATGGCTCTTGTGGTTCAGTATTGATTTAGGGCCCTACCCCTCTGTCCCTGGGATGGTTATCCCCGTCTGCCATATCGCCAATTGTGGGTGTAGACGTTAAACCTCAATGTTCATTCATTCATTCATTCATTCACACAGGTGATGTAGTGACAGTAAAACTGTTGACAAAGTGAAGTAGAATATATACATACTAGTGGTTTTTGTACCCTGGCAAGCCAACAGGTTGCTGTTTGAAATGTAGACAGAGACAACTGTTGTGAGCGAGTTTCATTTGGACGATGATACCTCCCCATATCCCCCTTGATACCTCACCATACCCACCCCCTCTGATATCTCCTAGTCTCCCCCCCACTCCATGATGCCTCACCATACCCCCTTGATACCTCCCGAACCCACTTGATACCTCCCCATACCCCCTTGATACCTTCCGTACCCCCCTTGTAACCTACCTGTACCCTCCTTGATACTTCCCCGTTGATCGTTTCGCAGGTATGGATGAAAGGAATCGAGTTAGTTAGTTAGTTATATAGATTAACGTCCCCGGACACATAGGCGTATAGGGGACCATCACCATACCCCCTTATATATACCCATATCCCCGTTGTTTGTAGATTATAGTCACACGACACTTTCGCATATAGGTGACTACTGGACCGATTTATACTGACACCAGCGGGCCAGTTGTTGGTAAAGGGGAAAATAATATGATCACACGTTGACCAATCCGGGATTCGAACCAGCGACCTTTCGGTTACTAGCAAGACGCTCTTACCAACTGAGCTACCCGGCCCCACGTATCCCCGTTATGCCTACCCATGCCCTTTTAAACCTACCCGTAGCCCCCTTTTACCTACACGTACCACCCCATCCCGATCCTTGGTAATAATACTAATACTAATAATAATACTAATACTAATACTTATACTAATAATAATAATATTGAATATACAGGGGCGTCGCACGGTCCAAAATATTGGGGGGGGAGGGGCAACCCTGTCGACAGGGAGGTGGGGGGGGGGGGGGGGGCTGACAAGCGGGACGTCATTTTGTCTACAAACACCAGAGATCTTTTTACAGACCAAAAAAGGAGCCAAAGGTCAGGTTTTGTCCTTTTTGACCTAGCTGTGACCTTGGATTTTGGGAAGGATCGAGATGATCTTACTAGTAGTCCATGAACAAAATCTCAGCTAGTTCAGTCCACAAACATCGGAGATCTATTCGCGGACACATAAACAAACAAAACAAACAAACAAACAAACCAACCAAGTGAAACCTATAATGGGTAGTGGGGGGTGGGGGTGGTGGTGTAATAATCAAAGCAGTCAAGACCACGTTATCTGTCCCCAGAAAAGCGAACGGGTCCTTTTTTTTCCCCTTTTGCGATCAAAGCACGTGCACGTGTAGGCCTATCAACAAACTAAATCTAAATTAAAAAATATCGCGCACCTCAACTATTTATTGACACTTGCACATTCACCCTTGCCTTACTCATTTTACAGACTAAAGTAAATAATTGATATCAACAAACCTGGAAAACAGACGATTCCATTGTTTTGTTAATTTTGCTCTTTGCGTGATGAAATGACACTTCTTTCAAACAGCGAAAGCCAGCTCTGCTGCCCGGTGATTGCGTTAGGGCCACGAAATATTTTGTTGTGAAACACAGGCACATGCTAATAGGTTTAAAAATATGGTGATTTTTTTAATTATTGATTCTTCCTGCCTTCCTCTATCGTTTGAAATCTTCTTCTTCTTCTTCTTCTTCTTCTTCTTCTTCTTCTTCTTCTTCTTCTTACTTCTTCTTTTCTTCTTTCTCTCTCTCTCTTTCTTTTTTTTTTGGGCCAAATTATTGGGGGGCGGGTGCCCCCCTGCCCCCCTGCCCCCCCCCCCCCCCCCGTGTGCGACGCCCCTGATATAGAATAATACAAATAGAAATATAAAAAACCCACCAAGGTTTTAAAAGAAAATTTGATATAAGATATAATAATAGTAATAGTAATAATAATAATAATAGTTTATTATTATTAGTGAATAATAATAATAATAATAATAATAATAATAATAATAATAATAATAATAATAATAATAATAATAATAATAAATTAAAGGTAAAAAGCCTATATTAAAAAGAAAAATATCCATATTGTAGTGTAAAAAAAAATACGGTCCGCGTGAGGTTTGAACTTGGGTCGTCCTGCACGGTAGGCGGAAGTTTAACTAACTAAGCTATCAACGGCATCACTGGGCGAAAGTCTTCTACACAGAAGTCACCGGCCAGGGCGGAGGAACCTCACGTTACTACAGGTTCAACGACCACGTGCTCAGGGCCAAGGCGAGCCACACTGTATTCGTGGATTTCGGCTGTGGCCAACAGCCTGGAGAGGATTGGGCCCTGCCAGGTCTTTTTTTTGCCCAAGACACAACACATGATGAGGCTATCCACTAATTCCATACCGGATCGGTCGTCGCCCGGAACAAGGACCGCGCCTTCCGTTGGCCACCAGGACGGAGGTGAAAAGTATGCCACTGATGGACAAATTAGCAAGGTCCGCACGAGAAACAACATCGTCATAGAAACCTGGAATGTCAGGACCCTAACTGCGGAAGGAAAATTAGAAGAACTGGCCCACGAGCTGGACCACTATCGATGGAACGTTCTAGGTATCAGCGAACTGCGCTGGAAAGGCCTAGGTGAAACAACGAATGACAAAGGCCACAAGCTCTATTTCAGCGGTAGAGATGACAGGCACGAACACGGCGTTGGATTCTTGGTCCACAAGAACATTCTAGCCACTGTCATGGGTTGCCGCCCAGTATCCAGTAGACTCATTAGCATCCGTCTGAGAGCAACCCCTTTCAACATTACCATTATCCAGGCCTATGCCCCAACATCAGACTATGAAGACAGCGAAGTGGAGGATTTTTATGAAAATATACAGGCGGTCCTTGACCAAGTGCCGAAGAAGGACATAGTCATAGTGCAAGGCGACTGGAATGCCAAGGTTGGCCAAGATGCGCACCACAACTGGGGAGACACATGTGGACCCCACTGCAACAACGAGACAAATGACAGGGGTCTGAGGCTATTGGAGTTTGCCAGATACAACAATCTGGTACTGGCAAACACGCTTGGTCTCCACAAAAAATCCAGACGATGGACATGGCACAGTCCCGGCGGGGAACATCACAACCAGATCGACTACGTCATGGTCAAGAAACGCTTCAGATCAAGCATCAACATTGGCAGGACACGCACTTTTCCAGGAGCAGACATTAGAAGGGACCACGATCTCGTGATGATGTCTTTCCGGCTCCATTTGAAGAGAGTAAATACAGCAAAGTGCACTAGGCTGAAGTTCGACCTGGACAAACTGCAAGACCCGGAGGTGGCAAAAATATTTCAGGCCACAATTGGAGGGAAATTTGCACCACTGCTTATTTTGGGGGCAGGCGAAGTAGATGTCAACACCATGACCAATACCTTCAACTCAGCTGTAACAGATGCCGCCACTGAGATCCTTGGCAAGCACCGACCAAAGAAGAAGCCGTGGATCACACCTGAACTTTTGGATCTGTGTGATAAACGAAGAGAGTTAAAAAAGAAAAAGAACACCTCACAGGGAGCTGATGTCTACCGAAAAATCAACAATGACATCCGAAAAGGCATGCGCACAGCAAAGGAGAACTGGATAGAAGATCAATGCCAGGAAATAGAGAACAATCTGAACAAGAACAACAGCAAGAAGGCCTACCAGACTGTGAAGCGGCTGACAAGTGTTAAACAGCCCAAAGTCTCCACTATCCAAAGCAAGTCTGGCATATGCCTTACAGAAGAACAAGAAGTCTTGGACAGATGGACAGAGTACTGCTCTGACCTTTACAACCATACACCAAATGGAGACCCATCAGTTCTAGCATGTCCCGAGAGCAGAGAAGAAGAAATCCTCCCAATTCTCCGGGAAGAAGTTGAGGCAGCAGTGCAATCGCTGAAGAAAGGGAAGTCAGCGGGAGTGGACAACATACCAGCGGAACTGCTACAAGCAGGAGGAGAAGCAATGACTGATGCTCTCACCATTATCTGTAACAAGATCAAGCAGAGTGGGGAGTGGCCTACACCATGGACCCAGTCGCTTGTCATCACTCTTCCCAAAAAAGGTAACCTTCAGGAGTGTGAAAATTACCGCACCATCAGCCTCATCAGCCATCCCAGCAAGGTCCTCCTGAAAATAATACTCAACAGGTTGAAACCACAAGCTGAACAAATCATAGCTGAAGAACAAGCAGGATTCATGGCAGGGCGAAGTACCACTGAACAGATTTTCAACCTCAGAATAATCTGTGAGAAATACCTACAGCACCAACAACATCTATATCATGTGTTCATAGACTTCAAGAAGGCATTTGACCGAGTCTGGCATGCAGCTCTATGGGCAACCATGAAAGTGTACAACATCAGCCCTAAAATTATAGAAGTCATCAAAAGCCTGTATGACAAGGCTACCAGTGCAGTCCTCCATAACAGCGTCATCGGGAACTGGTTCAGAACAACAATCGGTGTGCGTCAAGGATGCCTACTCTCTCCAACACTCTTCAACATCTTCCTAGAGCGCATCATGTCAGATGCTCTTGCAGATCACGAAGGCACAGTCAGCATAGGGGGCAGAGCAATCTCCAATCTTCGTTTTGCGGATGATATTGATGGATTGGCTGGAGAGGAACAAGAACTTGAACAGCTTGTACAGAGGCTTGACACCACCTCCAGAGCTTATGGAATGGAAATAAGTGCAGAGAAGACCAAAATGATGACCAACAACACCAATGGCATCAACACGGACATCAAAGTACAAGGCCAATCCCTCAACACAGTGCACAGCTTCAAATATTTAGGAGCCATTGTGTCAGACAATGGGTCTCGACAGGAAGTCCTCTCCAGGATCGCACAAACAACTGCTGCCCTGACAAGGTTGAAGCCCATTTGGAAAGACAGAACCATCAGTCTACATTCCAAAGTAAGACTGCTGCGCTCTCTGGTCATCTCCATCTTCCTATATGCTTGCGAAGCATGGACCCTCACAGCAGATCTCCAACGAAGAATACAAAGCATGGAGATGAGGTGCTACAGAAGACTTCTGTGCATTTCCTATACCCAACACATCACCAACGACGAAGTCCGACAGACCATCACACCAGCCATTGGACAACACGATGACCTGCTCACAGTGGTGAAGAAACGGAAACTCCGATGGTATGGCCACGTCACCAGATCATCAGGTCTTGCAAAGACCATTCTGCAAGGCACAGTGCAAGGAGGTAGAAGAAGGGGGAGACCGAAAAAGAGGTGGGAGGACAACATTCGAGAATGGACTGGTTTGACACTGAGCTAAGCCATGAGGGCTGCTGAGGACAGAGAAAGATGGAGTATGCTGGTTAAGCGATCATCTGTGGTGCCCCTACGACCTTCGGGTTATGGGACAGGATAGGATAGGATAGCTATCAAGGCTTCCTAGAAAGACCATCAATTTTTTGGTCTATATGGGAAAACAGACACAGCTCGAGACCATGGAGTTAGTTTTTGTGAGCCAAACATGACATTATTTTTTAGGTGCACGGGTAGCCCGTGATCAAAACTGGTAAACATGATCAAAATCGGTGCAGGGGTTCCCGAGATATAGAATTTATACGACGCGAATCGCGCAACTAGTCTAAACTGTGTTTATATCACCAATATCATAACTCGCAGACCGTTGGGGCTGTTTTCTTGTTTTGGGGGGATACGCGGCAGCTGCATTAGAAAAAGCTATCCCATCCCCCATACCATCACTCGGGGGGGGGGGGGGGGGGTCTTATCTCATCACCCACCTCATGGGGGCACCCCCACCCCACCTACCCCCCACCGAGGTGATGTGTTTTTAACCACCATCTGTCTTGGCAGATGGAGCTGATCATTTTGCAACAAACCCGATTGATTGATTGATTGATTGATTGATTGATTGATTGATTGATTGATTGATTGATGCATGCTTTAGGTCCAGCGGACTCTTCCGAGCCAAATCAGGACCGGATCACAAACCCGATTAAAATTGGTCAAGAATTAGGGGTACTTGACTCCTTTGTTATCCTATATCTCCGTTGTATCGGTGTGCGTCAAGGATGCCTACTCTCTCCAACACTCTTCAATATCTTCCTAGAGCGCATCATGTCAGATGCTCTTGCAGATCACGAAGGCACAGTCAGCATAGGGGGCAGAGCAATCTCCAATCTTCGTTTTGCGGATGATATTGATGGATTGGCTGGAGAGGAACAAGAACTTGAACAGCTTGTACAGAGGCTTGACACCACCTCCAGAGCTTATGGAATGGAAATAAGTGCAGAGAAGACCAAAATGATGACCAACAACACCAATGGCATCAACACGGACATCAAAGTACAAGGCCAATCCCTCAACACAGTGCACAGCTTCAAATATTTAGGAGCCATTGTGTCAGACAATGGGTCTCGACAGGAAGTCCTCTCCAGGATCGCACAAACAACTGCTGCCCTGACAAGGTTGAAGCCCATTTGGAAAGACAGAACCATCAGTCTACATTCCAAAGTAAGACTGCTGCGCTCTCTGGTCATCTCCATCTTCCTATATGCTTGCGAAGCATGGACCCTCACAGCAGATCTCCAACGAAGAATACAAAGCATGGAGATGAGGTGCTACAGAAGACTTCTGTGCATTTCCTATACCCAACACATCACCAACGACGAAGTCCGACAGACCATCACACCAGCCATTGGACAACACGATGACCTGCTCACAGTGGTGAAGAAACGGAAACTCCGATGGTATGGCCACGTCACCAGATCATCAGGTCTTGCAAAGACCATTCTGCAAGGCACAGTGCAAGGAGGTAGAAGAAGGGGGAGACCGAAAAAGAGGTGGGAGGACAACATTCGAGAATGGACTGGTTTGACATTGAGCGAAGCCATGAGGGCTGCTGAGGACAGAGAAAGATGGAGTATGCTGGTTAAGCGATCATCTGTGGTGCCCCTACGACCTTCGGGTTATGGGACAGGATAGGATAGGATAGCTATCAAGGCTTCCTAGAAAGACCATCAATTTTTTGGTCTATATGGGAAAACAGACACAGCTCGAGACCATGGAGTTAGTTTTTGTGAGCCAAACATGACATTATTTTTTAGGTGCACGGGTAGCCCGTGATCAAAACTGGTAAACATGATCAAAATCGGTGCAGGGGTTCCCGAGATATAGAATTTATACGACGCGAATCGCGCAACTAGTCTAAACTGTGTTTATATCACCAATATCATAACTCGCAGACCGTTGGGGCTGTTTTCTTGTTTTGGGGGGATACGCGGCAGCTGCATTAGAAAAAGCTATCCCATCCCCCATACCATCACTCGGGGGGGGGGGGGGGGGGGTCTTATCTCATCACCCACCTCATGGGGGCACCCCCACCCCACCTACCCCCCACCGAGGTGATGTGTTTTTAACCACCATCTGTCTTGGCAGATGGAGCTGATCATTTTGCAACAAACCCGATTGATTGATTGATTGATTGATTGATTGATTGATTGATTGATTGATTGATGCATGCTTTAGGTCCAGCGGACTCTTCCGAGCCAAATCAGGACCGGATCACAAACCCGATTAAAATTGGTCAAGAATTAGGGGTACTTGACTCCTTTGTTATCCTATATCTCCGTTGTATCGGTGTGCGTCAAGGATGCCTACTCTCTCCAACACTCTTCAATATCTTCCTAGAGCGCATCATGTCAGATGCTCTTGCAGATCACGAAGGCACAGTCAGCATAGGGGGCAGAGCAATCTCCAATCTTCGTTTTGCGGATGATATTGATGGATTGGCTGGAGAGGAACAAGAACTTGAACAGCTTGTACAGAGGCTTGACACCACCTCCAGAGCTTATGGAATGGAAATAAGTGCAGAGAAGACCAAAATGATGACCAACAACACCAATGGCATCAACACGGACATCAAAGTACAAGGCCAATCCCTCAACACAGTGCACAGCTTCAAATATTTAGGAGCCATTGTGTCAGACAATGGGTCTCGACAGGAAGTCCTCTCCAGGATCGCACAAACAACTGCTGCCCTGACAAGGTTGAAGCCCATTTGGAAAGACAGAACCATCAGTCTACATTCCAAAGTAAGACTGCTGCGCTCTCTGGTCATCTCCATCTTCCTATATGCTTGCGAAGCATGGACCCTCACAGCAGATCTCCAACGAAGAATACAAAGCATGGAGATGAGGTGCTACAGAAGACTTCTGTGCATTTCCTATACCCAACACATCACCAACGACGAAGTCCGACAGACCATCACACCAGCCATTGGACAACACGATGACCTGCTCACAGTGGTGAAGAAACGGAAACTCCGATGGTATGGCCACGTCACCAGATCATCAGGTCTTGCAAAGACCATTCTGCAAGGCACAGTGCAAGGAGGTAGAAGAAGGGGGAGACCGAAAAAGAGGTGGGAGGACAACATTCGAGAATGGACTGGTTTGACATTGAGCGAAGCCATGAGGGCTGCTGAGGACAGAGAAAGATGGAGTATGCTGGTTAAGCGATCATCTGTGGTGCCCCTACGACCTTCGGGTTATGGGACAGGATAGGATAGGATAGCTATCAAGGCTTCCTAGAAAGACCATCAATTTTTTGGTCTATATGGGAAAACAGACACAGCTCGAGACCATGGAGTTAGTTTTTGTGAGCCAAACATGACATTATTTTTTAGGTGCACGGGTAGCCCGTGATCAAAACTGGTAAACATGATCAAAATCGGTGCAGAGGTTCCCGAGATATAGAATTTATACGACGCGAATCGCGCAACTAGTCTAAACTGTGTTTATATCACCAATATCATAACTCGCAGACCGTTGGGGCTGTTTTCTTGTTTTGGGGGGATACGCGGCAGCTGCATTAGAAAAAGCTATCCCATCCCCCATACCATCACTCGGGGGGGGGGGGGGGGTCTTATCTCATCACCCACCTCATGGGGGCACCCCCACCCCACCTACCCCCCACCGAGGTGATGTGTTTTTAACCACCATCTGTCTTGGCAGATGGAGCTGATCATTTTGCAACAAACCCGATTGATTGATTGATTGATTGATTGATTGATTGATTGATGCATGCTTTAGGTCCAGCGGACTCTTCCGAGCCAAATCAGGACCGGATCACAAACCCGATTAAAATTGGTCAAGAATTAGGGGTACTTGACTCCTTTGTTATCCTATATCTCCGTTGTATCGGTGTGCGTCAAGGATGCCTACTCTCTCCAACACTCTTCAACATCTTCCTAGGGCGCATCATGTCAGATGCTCTTGCAGATCACGAAGGCACAGTCAGCATAGGGGGCAGAGCAATCTCCAATCTTCGTTTTGCGGATGATATTGATGGATTGGCTGGAGAGGAACAAGAACTTGAACAGCTTGTACAGAGGCTTGACACCACCTCCAGAGCTTATGGAATGGAAATAAGTGCAGAGAAGACCAAAATGATGACCAACAACACCAATGGCATCAACACGGACATCAAAGTCCAAGGCCAATCCCTCAACACAGTGCACAGCTTCAAATATTTAGGAGCCATTGTGTCAGACAATGGGTCTCGACAGGAAGTCCTCTCCAGGATCGCACAAACAACTGCTGCCCTGACAAGGTTGAAGCCCATTTGGAAAGACAGAACCATCAGTCTACATTCTAAAGTAAGACTGCTGCGCTCTCTGGTCATCTCCATCTTCCTATATGCTTGCGAAGCATGGACCCTCACAGCAGATCTCCAACGAAGAATACAAAGCATGGAGATGAGGTGCTACAGAAGACTTCTGTGCATTTCCTATACCCAACACATCACCAACGACGAAGTCCGACAGACCATCACACCAGCCATTGGACAACACGATGACCTGCTCACAGTGGTGAAGAAACGGAAACTCCGATGGTATGGCCACGTCACCAGATCATCAGGTCTTGCAAAGACCATTCTGCAAGGCACAGTGCAAGGAGGTAGAAGAAGGGGGAGACCGAAAAAGAGGTGGGAGGACAACATTCGAGAATGGACTGGTTTGACACTGAGCGAAGCCATGAGGGCTGCTGAGGACAGAGAAAGATGGAGTATGCTGGTTAAGCGATCATCTGTGGTGCCCCTACGACCTTCGGGTTATGGGACAGGATAGGATAGGATAGGATCCCAAAAAAATTTTCACTGAAAAATGTTCGCGCTATTGAGCTGATTGATCATTTGGCAACAAACCCGATTAAAATTGGTCTAGAATTACGGGTAGGGCATTCAAAAACATGTATCAGCTACAATCGGACCTAAATTGAAAAATGACTGAAAAGGAATCGCGCTATCGATCTGATCATTTTGACACCATCCGCACTAAAATCGGTTAAGAATTATTGGTTCTATGAGTGTTTTAGTAGTTTTTGTATCTGTTTATCTGGTATCTTTATGGAGGCACTGTGGTCTAATGGTAGTGCTTCGGCTTGCGGATCGGAAGGTCCCGCCATCATAACGGACTTTAAAGATCCTGACGCTCATGTCCTAGACGGGTGAGTGCCGGTGACAAGAAAACACCCAGCATGCACCTAGGTCCTTCTCCCCCATCCCTGGCTGCCCAGGATTGTGCTCAGTTGTCCGGGCGTCAGACCATGCGCCCAAAGGCTGCGGGTGGGCGTCTCGGGCGCCTTGAGTTAGATCCTGTATCGGCCAGAGCTTTGAGCAGCTCTTGAGCTGGAAAAGCGCTATATAAGAACGATTAAATAAATAAATAAATAATAAATATGTCTGTAACCCTTCATACGGTCAACATTTTAGTGTCAATGCTCAGCGTGTTTTAACCAGAAACATAGCTAAACTATCGCTCTTTAATTGGAAAAGGAACAGGTACTCTGTGGCAGGATAGGACAGTCGAAGACTCCCTACTGTGACGCTCACTTATAGCTGTGATTGTATGTGTGCGAACGTGAAAACAGCCTAAGCTGAAGATTGTGTGTGTGTGTGCGTGTGGCTGCAGATACACACACACTGGTAACAAATTGCGCACATCAAAGCGGTTTTGGAAAGCCGCAACTCAAAACCTTGGCCAAATATTTGTTAGAGTAGGCTTATTTGAGCAAACGAAATGGAGTCTAGCTATTGTTGTTGAATCAAATTTTATTCACAATTGTATTCATCAGAATAAAATTTGATACATTTGCCACTAACCCTAACCCTACTAGTGTGCGAAATTAAAAGGAAATCGTAGCTACCGTTTTTGAACAAATCTCCAAAAGGTGGTTTAGGAGACATGTTCTTTTGGGGGGTTGGATCACTAAAACAGTCACTCTGAACTCAATAATTGAGCTATGCCAATGATTTTGATCTCCTAACCTAACGCACTACCATTAGACCATCGTGCAATAGGGTTATCTGTGGTGAGGGTGGCTAAAGGGCGGCGATCTGAACCAACATACACGCTCACCTGTCTCATCTACAGGTGATGTAGTGATATGATATGGATGGGGTAAAGTGTTAGTATAAGGGTAAGAGTGGGGGAGGAGGGGGCCCAACCACCTCTAGTTATGGGATGGTTAATAGGATAGCTTGATCTCTATTGATAGATAGATGTCCAGTAAGAATATAAAGTGCACACAGAGTAGGGTCCATGTGTTATGGGTTGTGTGTATTGATCCAGTTCATGTCTCACAGTCAGATAATAAAGCTCTGTCGTATCTTGTATCTGGTATCCCTTGATGCTGAGTCCTATACACATCCTATAGTACGCCAAGAAACAAAACCAGCCCCAAGTTAGGGGAGGGGTGATACGATAGGAGCTCCCAAAGTGATGATGGCATGGGTTGATAGAGGAAAGTGTGTACAATCGTTGCGCGATTTGCGTCGTATAAGTTCAATAACTCAAGAACCACTTCACCCAGTCTGTTCCCATTTACCAGTTATGTTCTAGCCCCAACCCTGCATATAGTCCCCCCAACACGGAAAGAATGAAAGAACGCGTTGGGGAGAGGTGACTGTTTGATTGATCTGACCGTCCTGAAATCCTTGTACAAAATGACCTAATACTTTCGATCCAAAGTGGCCACCTCATGGGGATGAATTTGGCTGCTTTTCCAACATTGTTCGGTCAGGGTATGTGTGCTGTACCCACTTCGTGCACCTAAACGGTGCCTTTGGCAGTATTTTGGGCGCCAGACGGTTTCCCGCCCAAATGTCCGGTCGTTATTGGGAGATTGGAACCCTTTCAAAGTACAGACCTCTAAGAACCTGAAGTTTCTCCTCAACCCATCCATTCAGGCGGTCCATATTGGGCTCATCCCCAAGAGGACCCCCTGAATGCTTCACCTATCTCAAGAAGAGTTGATGGATCACAACCCAAACCCCTAACCCTAAAGCAGCATCACAGCCACTGTCCACATAGGAATAAGCAATAGCCTAGCTCTTTGGGTTGAGGCAGAGGTGACTGTTTGATTAAGATTAAGATAGTTAGGGGGATGGGGGATGGGATACGACCCCCGAGGTATGGGACTGGTGATAGCTTGATCTGTATTGATAGATAGAGGTCCAGGAACAATGTAAAGTGCAACCAGAGTAGGGTCCATGTGTTATGGGTTGTGTGTATTGATCAAGTTCATGTCTCACAGTCAGATAATAAAGCTCTGTTGTATCTTGTATCTGGTATCCCTTGATGCTGAGTCCTAGACACATCCTATAGTACGCCAAGAAACAAAACCAGCCCCAAGTTAGGGGAGGGGTGATACGATAGGAGCTCCCAAAGTGATGATGGCATGGGTTGATAGAGGAAAGTGTGTACAATCGTTGCGCGATTTGCGTCGTATAAGTTCCATACCTCAAGAACCACTTCACCCAGTCTGTTCCCATTTACCAGGTATGTTCTAGCCCCAACCCTGCATATAGTCCCCCCAACACGGAAAGAATGAAAGAACGCGTTGGGGAGAGGTGACTGTTTGATTGATCTGACCGTCCTGAAATCCTTGTACAAAATGACCCAATACTTTCGATCCAAAGTGGCCACCTCATGGGGATGAATTTGGCTGCTTTTCCAACATTGTTCGGTCAGGGTATGTGTGCTGTACCCACTTCGTGCACCTAAACGGTGCCTTTGGCAGTATTTTGGGCGCCAGACGGTTTCCCGCCCAAATGTCCGGTCGTTATTGGGAGATTGGAACCCTTTCAAAGTACAGACCTCTAAGAACCTGAAGTTTCTCCTCAACCCATCCAGTCAGGCGGTCCATATTGGGCTCATCCCCAAGAGGACCCCCTGAATGCTTCACCTATCTCAAGAAGAGTTGATGGATCACAACCCAAACCCCTAACCCTAAAGCAGCATCACAGCCACTGTCCACATAGGAATAAGCAATAGCCTAGCTCTTTGGGTTGAGGCAGAGGTGACTGTTTGATTAAGATTAAGATAGTTAGGGGGATGGGGGATGGGATACGACCCCCGAGGTATGGGACTGGTGATAGCTTGATCTGTATTGATAGATAGAGGTCCAGGAACAATGTAAAGTGCAACCAGAGTAGGGTCCATGTGTTATGGGTTGTGTGTATTGATCAAGTTCATGTCTCACAGTCAGATAATAAAGCTCTGTTGTATCTGGTATCCCTTGATGCTGAGTCCTAGACACATCCTATAGTACGCCAAGAAACAAAACCAGCCCCAAGTTAGGGGAGTGGTGATACGATAGGAGCTCCCAAAGTGATGATGGCATGGGTTGATAGAGGAAAGTGTGTACAATCGTTGCGCGATTTGCGTCGTATAAGTTCCATACCTCAAGAACCACTTCACCCAGTCTGTTCCCATTTACCAGTTATGTTCTAGCCCCAACCCTGCATATAGTCCCCCCAACACGGAAAGAATGAAAGAACGCGTTGGGGAGAGGTGACTGTTTGATTGATCTGACCGTCCTGAAATCCTTGTACAAAATGACCCAATACTTTCGATCCAAAGTGGCCACCTCATGGGGATGAATTTGGCTGCTTTTCCAACATTGTTCGGTCAGGGTATGTGTGCTGTACCCACTTCGTGCACCTAAACGGTGCCTTTGGCAGTATTTTGGGCGCCAGACGGTTTCCCGCCCAAATGTCCGGTCGTTATTGGGAGATTGGAACCCTTTCAAAGTACAGACCTCTAAGAACCTGAAGTTTCTCCTCAACCCATCCAGTCAGGCGGTCCATATTGGGCTCATCCCCAAGAGGACCCCCTGAATGCTTCACCTATCTCAAGAAGAGTTGATGGATCACAACCCAAACCCCTAACCCTAAAGCAGCATCACAGCCACTGTCCACATAGGAATAAGCAATAGCCTAGCTCTTTGGGTTGAGGCAGAGGTGACTGTTTGATTAAGATTAAGATAGTTAGGGGGATGGGGGATGGGATACGACCCCCGAGGTATGGGACTGGTGATAGCTTGATCTGTATTGATAGATAGAGGTCCAGGAACAATGTAAAGTGCAACCAGAGTAGGGTCCATGTGTTATGGGTTGTGTGTATTGATCAAGTTCATGTCTCACAGTCAGATAATAAAGCTCTGTTGTATCTGGTATCCCTTGATGCTGAGTCCTAGACACATCCTATAGTACGCCAAGAAACAAAACCAGCCCCAAGTTAGGGGAGTGGTGATACGATAGGAGCTCCCAAAGTGATGATGGCATGGGTTGATAGAGGAAAGTGTGTACAATCGTTGCGCGATTTGCGTCGTATAAGTTCCATACCTCAAGAACCACTTCACCCAGTCTGTTCCCATTTACCAGTTATGTTCTAGCCCCAACCCTGCATATAGTCCCCCCAACACGGAAAGAATGAAAGAACGCGTTGGGGAGAGGTGACTGTTTGATTGATCTGACCGTCCTGAAATCCGTGTACAAAATGACCCAATACTTTCGATCCAAAGTGGCCACCTCATGGGGATGAATTTGGCTGCTTTTCCAACATTGTTCGGTCAGGGTATGTGTGCTGTACCCACTTCGTGCACCTAAACGGTGCCTTTGGCAGTATTTTGGGCGCCAGACGGTTTCCCGCCCAAATGTCCGGTCGTTATTGGGAGATTGGAACCCTTTCAAAGTACAGACCTCTAAGAACCTGAAGTTTCTCCTCAACCCATCCAGTCAGGCGGTCCATATTGGGCTCATCCCCAAGAGGACCCCCTGAATGCTTCACCTATCTCAAGAAGAGTTGATGGATCACAACCCAAACCCCTAACCCTAAAGCAGCATCACAGCCACTGTCCACATAGGAATAAGCAATAGCCTAGCTCTTTGGGTTGAGGCAGAGGTGACTGTTTGATTAAGATTAAGATAGTTAGGGGGATGGGGGATGGGATACGACCCCCGAGGTATGGGACTGGTGATAGCTTGATCTGTATTGATAGATAGAGGTCCAGGAACAGGTGAGCGTGTATGTTGGTATAGATCGCCGCGCTTTGAGCCTGATTGATTTGGGAAATGGCGTGTATATAGCATCCTGTATTATTATTATTATTATTATTATTATTATTATTATTATTATTATTATTATTATTATTATTATTATTATTATTATCATAATGCACTTTATTATTATTATTATTATTATTATTATTATTATTATTATTATTATTATTATTATTATTATTATCATAATGCACTTTATTCCATTCAACATTCATCTTGAGGACTTGCTAACGGTCCTGAAAACGTTGGTCTAGAATCATGGTCCTCGGTCTTAATACGGTTTAAGAGTGTGTAAGCAAGTGTGTATGGAAGTCCTCAACATGATTGCTATTTGTGAATGTGTGTATTAGGTCCTCACAATACACCCCCGCATCATGGTCCTCGGTCTTAATACGGTTTAAGAGTGTGTAAGCAAGTGTGTACGAAGTCCTCAACATGAATGCTATTTGTGAATGTGTGTATTTAGTCCTCACAAAACATTCCCGCCAGTCTTCACTTATCACGCAACATACCAAGTCTAATAGCTCAAAGAGCAGTTACTATTTTGAAACGTACGACCCCTGGCGCTGCTTTCGGGAGCCAATAGACAATGCTTGCAGTATCGAATCTCAAAAATACCTATTCTTTCTAATAGTCCCCACAACCGAGGTCTAGAATCATAGTCCTCAGACTGTGTAAGCGTTCGAGTATGTGTGTGTGTGTGTGTGTGTGTGTGTTCTGATTTGGTATTTCATTATTTGCTTTCACTTTTTATTTTACTTTGCTGTAAAGCGCACTATGACCTCTAGTGAGCTCTAGCAGTACAATTGTTTATTATTATTATTATTATTATTATTATTATTATTATTATTATTATTATTATTATTATTATTATTATATGTCTATCCAATATTTTGAGAGCCAATGTTTGTGCAAGGAGGCAGAAGAAGAGGGAGACCGAAAAAGAGGTGGGAGGACAACATTTGAGAATGGACTGGCTTGACATTGAGCGAAGCCATCAGGGTTGCTGAGGACAGATAAAGATGGAGTATGCTGGTTAAATAATCATCTGTGGCGCCCCAACGACCTCAAAGTTACGGGATAGGATAGGAATGTTTGTGTGTTGCTGAGACTCAGATTTATTATTTATTGATAAAGCAGTAAATAGTAAAATGCTTTTTGATGAGTTTTGATCAACTGTATTGAAACCTTGTCTTGCATCGACAACATCTCAGAAATGTTTCCTCATCTTCATGCACAAACTCTCGGTGAACAGTGATTTTATTAGAGGCCGACCATGGCAGAATCATCAAAAAAGGCATGCAACAATTATTCCTGACTTGAAGACTGATGTATTAGTAATGGTAAGATGACTCTAAATGTGGTATTTGAAATATCTCTTTTACACACAATTCCCTTTCTTTTTTGTCCAGACTTGATATGGATCTGCATAAAAACCTGTGACCTGGACCCTCTTCCTACTACACATAACTAAAAGGCCAGACTTGGTCTGACCAATATGTATGATGAGGGCCTTACAGCCCAATTTTATTGTCCTTAACTTTATTAAAATATAGGACGTAAAGCTTCGCTTTTGCTTGCTTGCTCTTCCTACTCAGCTTTATTCCGACTGCCTGCCCTCTCTCCTTCCTTCCATTCTTGACATCATCAACACATCCCTCTTGGCTGGCACTTTTCCAAACTCCTTCAAAACTGCCATTGTCAAACCACTTCTAAAGAAACCAACTCTCGACCCTAACACTCTCAATAATTACAGACCTGTCTCGAATCTGTCTCTTGTCTCAAAACTTCTTGAACGTGTTGTTCTCAATCAGCTGAATTCCCACCTCTCATCTAACAACCTCCTGTCGCCTCTCCAGTCAGCATATCGCCCTAACCATTCCACTGAAACTGCTTTACTCAAGATAACTAATGATCTTCTCTCTGCCACAGATCAAGGTGAAATTTCTGTACTTGCTCTGCTGGATCTCTCGGCAGCGTTTGACACTGTTGACCACTCCATCCTCCTAAACCGACTTAGTACCACCTTTGGCATTCATGGCTCTGCTCTATCCTGGTTTCGCTCCTATCTCACTGACAGGTTCCAGACAGTATCCATCGATGGTCGCACTTCGGAACCCGTGGGACTCCAATTTGGAGTTCCGCAGGGTTCTGTTCTGGGGCCTGTTCTTTTCTCCCTTTACACTCAACCACTTGACCACATCTTTAACAAACACGAACTGCATCATCATTCCTTCGCCGATGACTCTCAACTGCATAAAAGCTCCTCTCCTGACCAGACTGACAACTCACTCCAGACTGTCTCCCGCTGCATAGACGATGTCCAAGACTGGATGACAGAAAACAAACTACAACTCAACAGCAACAAAACGGAAGCAATCCTTATTGGCTCTTCTCGCTCAACAAAACTAGCACCTTCCTCTTCCAATTGTCTTCAGCTCACCTCTGCTACCATTCCGCTTTCATCTGAAGTTAAAAATCTTGGCGTGACCCTTGATAGTACACTCAGCATGGACAAAAACATTTCTTCTATCTGCCGTACCTGCTACCTCCAACTCCGTCGAATCTCCTCTATTAGAAACTACCTTACAACAGATGCAACCGCCAAACTCGTAACCTCAACCATACTCTCTCGTATTGACTACTGCAACTCACTCCTTGCTGGTCTTCCCTCCACATCCATCTCTAAACTGCAACGCATTCAAAACAGTTCAGCCCGCCTTGTTCTTCGGAAAAAAAGACGAGACCACATCACTCCACTCTTAAAACAACTACATTGGCTTCCTGTTGCAGACCGCATTAAGTACAAGATCAACCTCCTTACATACAAATGCATTCACGGAATAGCTCCTGTTTATCTGTCTGACCTAATCACTCTGTACAGCCCATCAAGAAATCTCCGCTCTGCTGACGACCGCCTCAGACTCAAAGTGCCTCGAACCAGACTCGTGTCCGCCGGTCAGCGCTCTTTCTCCTACCAAGCTCCCGTCAACTGGAATTCACTACCTCTTTCACTCCGCCAGAAGCCGTCTGTACCTTCTTTCAAAATTGCCCTCAAAACCCATTTGTTCCCCAGTAGTAGCTACCTTGATCTCACTAGCGCTGATCGGCATGCACAACGTCTACTGACCTATCACAATTTATGTGTTGCACGTGTGTGTATATGTGTATATGTATATATGTGTGTGTATGTATATATATATGTGTGTATGTATGTGTGTGTATATATATGTGAATGTTTAAATTGATTTGTTTGTTTGTTTGTTGTTTGTATGTTTAATTTTTATTAGACACCATTGTTTCGTCACTTTTCTATGTACAATTTTCTATTATATGTATGAATGCGTGAGAATGCGCCTTGAATCACTCTTGTTTGTGTGAGATATGTGCGCTATATAAATTCATGTATTATTATTATTATTATTATTATTATTATTATTATTATTATTATTATTGTTATAAGAGTACGTGTAGTACTAGTAGTAAATAGAGGCTTGTTGTAGGCCTCACGTCCTATTCTACGCCTCTTCTTTCAGCGTTCATGAGTGATTAACGCGTGGGTCACGCTAGCGCAATTTGACAATAACATATCTAATCGTCCTATTCTTTCTTTAAATAGATGTACACATTTTAGGTTGCTGCTCAGAAGATTCTTGAACGAGTTAATGTTGTTTGCAAAATTTACACTCACTAGCTGGGAGAGCTGGGAGAGTTGCACAAATAAAACTTCAACCCATGGGATTTATATTTAGGATTACTATAGGAATAGGAACTATAGGATTACTTCCATCGAATGTCAACTAAGTATTAACTAGGGTCAGCATTGCCTAACGCAAGAATTTGACCACTGGGTTACAGCTGCCCTATGTAATAGAATATAGGTTAAGGCATTAGCCCTGAAGATAAACCATTTTGATGCCAATTACATAATGGCATTAATATCTTTTCAGGATCTCTGCGCATGGACTGCATCCCACCTGCCACATGACAAGTCCATCTCACTGGAGAAAAAGATGCTGGCCACTTTGTGGATTTTGGGAAACCAGGAGAGCTACAGGGCTGCCGTGATTTGACAAAACCGAGTAAGTCCACCTAAGGTCGAAAATGAGTTTTTTTCGCCATCAAACTTGCAAGAGAATGACGCATCTTACCTGTAAAAATCAAATCCGAACTATGTTTAGATTTGGAGATATCATAGAGTAAGTCCTTGTTAAAAAAAATTTAAGTGGGGGAATAAACTGATAAAACCAAGCAAGTCCCCTGCGATTTTGTTTTGGCGATCCTCTGGCTGATGCTCGAGTTGGCATGATGACGTCATTTTCTACAATAACCTGACAAAGAAAAGTAAGTCCTCCCGACCAATGAGAAAGCGCCTTAAGATGAAGTGGACCAGTGAGAATCCATGTTATTGCTGCTGTGCAATATTATTTTCCTGTGAAAATGATGACGAAATTTCGGTCAGCAAAGGACGTGTTCGGCTTTTTGAAAAAGAGTTTTCTTCATGTACTTTCCTGCCCACCATGAAGGATCCTGTAGATCTTCCGCCTACGCGGCAACTTCCACGAGGTGTGGAAATAAACAAACAAACTATCCTATCCTATCCTATCCTATCCTATCCTATCCTGTCCCGTAACCCTGAGGTCGTAGGGGCACCACAGATGATCGTTTAACCAGCATACTCCATCTCTCTCTGTCCTCAGCAGCCCTGATGGCTTCGTCAGTGTCAAACCAGTCCATTCTCGAATGTTGTCCTCCCACCTCTTTTTCGGTCTCCCTCTTCTTCTACCTCCTTGCACTGTGCCTTGCAGAATAGTCTTTGCAAGGCCTGATGATCTGGTGACGTGGCCATACCATCGGAGTTTCCGTTTCTTCACCACTGTGAGCAGGTCATCGTGTTGTCAAATGGCTTGTGTGATGGTCTGTCTGTCGGACTTCGTCGTTGGTGATGTGTTGTGTATAGGAAATGCCCAGAAGTCTTCTGTAGCACCTCATCTCCATGCTTTGTATTCTTCGTTGTAGATCTGCTGTGAGGGTCCATGCTTCGCAAGCATATAGGAAGATGGAGATGACAAGGGAGCGCAGCAGTCTTACTTTGGAATGTAGAATGATGGTCCTGTCTTTCCAAATGGCTTCAACCTTGTCAGGGCAGCAGTTGTTTGTGCGATCCTGGAGAGGACTTCCTGTCGGGACCCATTGTCTGATACAATGGCTCCTAAATATTTGAAGCTATGCACTGTGTTGAGGGATTGGCCTTGGACTTTGATGTCCGTGTTGATGCCATTGGTGTTGTTGGTCATCATTTCGGTCTTCTCTGCACTTATTTCAATTCCACAAGCTTTGGAGGTGGTGTCAAGCCTCTGTACCAGCTGTTCAAGTTCTTGTTCCTCTCCAGCCAATCCATCAATGTCATCCGCAAAACGAAGATTGGAGATTGCTCTACCCCCTATGCTGACTGTGCCTTCGTGATCTGCAAGAGCATCTGACATGATGCGCTCTAGGAAGATGTTGAAGGGTGTTGGAGAGAGTAGGCATCCTTGACGCACACCGATTGTTGTTCTGAACCAGTTCCCGATGGCGCTGTTGTGGAGGACTGCACTGGTAGCCTTGTCATACAGGTTTTTGATGACTTCAATAATTTTAGGTCTGATGTTGTACGCTTTCATTGTTGCCCATAGAGCTGCATGCCAGACTCGGTCAAACGTTTTCTTGAAGTCTATGAACACATGATATAGATGTTGTTGGTGCTGTAGGTATTTCTCACAGATTATTCTGAGGTTGAAAATCTGTTCAGTGGTACTTCGCCCTGCCCTGAATCCTGCTTGTTCTTCAGCTATGATTTGTTCAGCTTGGGGTTTCAACCTGTTGAGTAATATTTTTAATATTTTAACGAAAACAATACAACTTATGTTAATCTGATGAATAAAAATTGATGCAACAACAAGTAATATTTTCAGGAGGACCTTGCTGGGATGGATGATGAGGCTGACGGTGCGGTAATTTTCACACTCCTGAAGGTTACCTTTTTTGGGAAGAGTGATGACAAGCGACTGGGCCCATGGTATAGGCCACTCTCCACTCTGCAGATCTTGTTACAGATAATGGTGAGGGCATCAATCATCGCTTCTCCTCCTGCTTGTAGCAGTTCCGCGGGTATGTTGTCCACTCCCGCTGACTTCCCTTTCTTTAGCGATTGCACTGCTGCCTCAACTTCTTCCCGGAGAATTGGGAGGATTTCTTTCTCTGTTCTCGGGACATGCTAGAACTGATGGGTCTCCATTTGGTGTATGGTTGTAAAGGTCAGAGCAGTACTCTGTCCATCTGTCCAAGACTTCTTGTTCTTCTGTAAGGCATATGCCAGACTTGCTTTGGATCGTGGAGACTTTGGGCTGTTTGAAACTTGTCAGCCGCTTTACAGTCTGGTAGGCCTTCTTGCTGTTGTTCTTGTTCAGACTGTTCTCTATTTCCTGGCATTGATCTTCTATCCAGTTATCCCTTTGCTGTGCGCATGCCTTTTCGGATGTCATTGTTGATTTTTCGGTAGACATCAGCTCCCTGTGAGGTGTTCTTTTTCTTTCTTTTTTAAATCTCTCTTCGTTTATCACACAGATCCAAAAGTTCAGGTGTGATCCACGGCTTCTTCTTTGGTCGGTGCTTGCCAAGGATCTCAGTGGCGGCATCTGTCACAGCTGAGTTGAAGGTGGTGGTCATGGTGTTGACATCTACTTCACCAGCCCCCAAAATGAGCAGTGGTGCAAATTTCCCTTCAATTGTGGCCTGAAATAGTTCTGCCACCTCCGGGTCTTGCAGTTTGTCCAGGTCGAACTTCAGTCTAGTGCAGTATTTACTCTCTTCAAGTGGAGCCGGAAAGACATCATCAAGAGATCGTGGTCACTTCCGATGTCTGCTCCTGGAAAAGTGCGTGTCCTGCCAATGTTGATGCTTGATCTGAAGCGTTTCTTGACCATGATGTAGTCTATTTGGTTGTGATGCTCCCCCCTGGGACTGTGCCATGTCCATCGTCTGGAGTTTTTGTGGAGACCAAGCGTGTTTGCCAGTACCAGATTGTTGTATCTGGCAAACTCCAAGAATCTCAGACCCCTGTCATTTGTCTCGTTGTTGCAGTGGGGTCCACATGTGTCTCCCCAGTTGTGGTGCGCATCTTGGCCAACCTTGGCATTCCAGTCGCCTTGCACTATGACTATGTCCTTCTTCGGCACTTGGTCAAGGACCGCCTGTAGATTTTCATAAAAATCCTCCACTTCGCTGTCGTCATAGTCTGATGTTGGGGCATAGGTCTGGATGATGGTGATGTTGAAAGGGGCTGCTCTCAGGCGGATGGTAATGAGTCTACTGGGCGGCAACCCATGACAGTGGCTAGAATGTTCTTGTGGACCAAGAATCCAACGCCGTGTTCGTGCCTGTCATCTCTACCGCTGAAATAGAGCTTGTGGCCTTTGTCTGTCGTTGTTTCACCTAGGCCTTTCCAGCGCAGTTCGCTAATGCCTAGAACGTTCCATCGATAGCGGTCCAACTCGTGGGCCAGTTTTTCTAATTTGCCTTCCGCAGTTAGGGTCCTGACATTCCAGGTTCCTATGACGATGTTGTTTCTCGTGCGGATCTTGCTAAATTGTCCATCAGTAGCATACTTAACACCTCCGTCCTGTTGGCCAACGGAAGGCGCGGTCCTTGAGCCGGGTGACGACCTATCCGGTATATAATTAGTGGATAGTGTCATCATGCATGTAGTGTGTCTTGGGCAAAAAAGGACCTGGCGGTGCCCAATCCTCTCCAGGCTGTTGGGCACAGCCGAAATCCACGAATACAGTGTGGCTCGCCTTGGCCCCGAGCACGTGGTCGTTGAACCTGTAGCAACGTGAGGTTCCTCGCCACGGCCGGTGACTTCTGTGTAGAAGACTTTCGCCTAGTGATGCCGTGCTAACACTACCCCTGTTAGTCGCCTCTTACGACACGCCGGGAAACGTTGGGCCTATTCTATTCAGTGCCCGAACCCACAAACAAACAGCAACAAATATATTACAGACACACAACAAGGGCAACAAAATACAAGACATACACGTGGTGTAAAGGCAGGAAGATCGCTACAATAGGAAACTGAAAGGAAAATAGTTTTGTATTTTTAAAATTAAATTGGCTGCATCTAATATTAATTTGAAGGGAGAGCAAAAAAACCCATGACTCCTGCATACCAACCCAGGAATATTAAGTGAAGAATGGCTAAAAACAATAAACAGGCACACATATACACTCACTGTAACTGCCGCACCCACATCTTACAAAACCCAACTTATGTGACTCATCTCGTCAGACTTTTTAACAAAGAAACGAAACGGCCTATGGGACTTACTTGGTTTGGTGAATTTTGAAAACAAGGATTTACTTAATAATAAACTGACAAAATCAAGCGGATTTGACTTACTTGGTTTTGTGAATTTTTTTTAACAAGGATTTAATTCAATAATAAACTGACAAAACCAAGCGGGTGACTTGCTTGGTTTTGTCATGTTCTCAACAAAGATCTATCTCAAGAATAATCTGACAAAACAAAGCAAGTCCACAAATAGTCTTAAAACATCAAATCTATCAAACATTTCTTTAACATTCAAGGTATGCACTCTTAAATCGAGGAATTGCATTATAATATGCCCTTAAACTTCCAGAAACGATCGCGTAATATAGCGCAACACAAAACGTCGATTTTCTCGAAAGTAGGTTTTGTGGACTTGCTCGGTTTTGTCAGTTCACGGCAGAGGGGTGTGGCTGATCGGTTTGGCATGTACAAAGGCACCTTGCACAAAATTATTATGCTTGTGTCAAATGTGTTGACTGACCTAAGACAGAGAAGAAATCATAGTATGGCCTTCAGTACAGCAACTGACATGGAATGCTGAGGAATTCAGTGAAAGATGTGAGTTTCATGGTGTTGTTGGCATTGTAGATGGCACTCTGTTACGTTGAAACGCGCATGATAGTACGTGTGAGACGCGCATGATAGTACGTGTGAGACGCGCACGATAGATGTGGTCGTTTTGTTTTACAAAGCATTCTATAACAGAGTGTATTTACCTTTGATTTGGTTTTGCGTTGTTATTAGAAGAAGCTTATTATAATGTTGATAATTTTCGTTGGTCGATATTATTCAGGCTGCAGAACTCTCTGCGGATCCGCGATTTTCAAAGTAAGAATTAAAAAAAAAAACCGAGAGAAAAAAAGTCCCAAGAATATTTTTTTTCCCAGTACCGATCTACATTTTTATGTCGTCTTATTGACAGAGAGGTGCGCCGCCCGCTAATACTGCTTCACTGTTATAGGCTACAACTTTAGCGGGCGCCTCTTATGCTGTACATTTCGTGCGTATTGTTGACCTACTGAAAGAAAGGTGCACCGCCCGCGTATGCTATTCTCCGAGTTTCTCTTTTAGTCTATGCGCTAAGTCTGTGAACATCAACGGAGACATTGTAGAACTGTGATTGAAATTTTGTGAGTTAGACTAAGCTGCTTCTTCTGTGATGAACATGCTTCATTACCTTTTTTTTCAAAATGTCGTGTGCTCCTAGAATTGTCAATTGTGGCGAGACATTTAATGAAAGCAACATCCAGAACAAATGGAAATGGGAATCAGGCTTCCATTTTAAAACAGGCGCACAGGCAAACACTGGAAAAAGCGGCATCTATAGAGTCTGAAATGAGCACACAACGCAGTTCTTCAGCAGGAAGAAAACGGCCCTGCACAGCTGTGGCTCATGAGACGGCTGCTTAAAGAAAGCGTGCAACAGATATAGTTTCTCGTGAGGACCTCCAAGTCCAAGCAAAGCAAACATCCATTTTCTCATTTTTTAAGAAGTAAAACCTAATCAAAATCTTTCAGCTGTGCCAACAAACAATTATCTGAGATGTTCATTGTTTTGTTACAAATAACTTTTAACATAACTAACTATTCATTATTCATTATTTTGATTCAGAAAATACACAAAATAGTATATGAAAGTGACAATTTTCCCATAAATGTGTACATAAAAGGAATACAGCTGAACTGGTTATAACTTTTTTGATGTTGAAACATCTGAAGGTGTCATAAATGATTTAAAATTAAAATCATTTTGCTTATTTTCCCCACCTGTTCATAGTTCTGTTAATTTTTTTTCCAAAACATTTTTTTCAGTATTTTGATTCAGAAAATACAACAAAATGGCATTTAAAAGAGGCATTTTCTCCTATTAAGTGTAAGTAAAACAAATGAAACTTGTTATAACTTTTTTGTATGTGAAGTATTCTTTTGATGTGAAGTTTTTTTCCTCTATCCTCAATATTTTGATTCAGGAAATACAGGAAAATGACCTTTAAAAGTGCCAGTTTTTTTTTCTTATTAAGTGTAAAACAATTGAAATAACTTTACTTTTTTCACCTGTGCTTAAAAATAAACTTTTTTTTTTCGAAAACATAAATTTTTCAGATTTTTTAATTCAAAAGTCACAAGTGCCAATTATTTTATAACTTATTTTGATGTGAGGTATTCAAGAAAAAATTTGATGGTGTCAATAAATGATTTTAAATTTAGAAAAATTTGCACCTTTTTTTTTTAACCTGTTCATACTTAACACAAACTTTTTTTCCCCCAAAAACATAGCTATACATTTTTCAGTATTTCCATTCAGGAAATACAACAAAATGGCCTTTAAAAATGCCATTTTTTCTTTTCCGTTTCCGAACCCGGGACTTTCAGATCCGCAGGCCAAAGCACTACCATAAGACCACCATGCCTCCACAAGTTCTGGAGTACTGTATAGAGAGACTATATATAGTGCCGCATTGTTTCAAAAAGAAGTTGAAAGTTGAAGGTAGAGAATTGTAAAAAGAGAGTAAAGAGTGGAAAAAGCGATTGTATGCAGTTGTTGACATACGCTGAATAAAGTTGGAAAACTTCATACGACGACTCCTGCCTTGTTGCTGAGTGAACAGGTTGCGTGGATAAACGAATCAGAGTTACACTTATCAGGATTCAAGCATTGGGGCTGAATCAACTACTGATAAAACCAACGAGTGTAACACACTCATATTACAATATCCCAGGCCCATCTGAATGTAGGAGAGAGAGAGAATTGTTGGTATATAGTGTGCATTTATCAACCTATTTTGATTAGTCATGTTTTAGATAAATTGTTGATTCCCAATATGCTAGTCTTATTGTATTTTGAAAATTAAGCGCAACCACTTATAATTAGATTTTGACCTGCACCTCACAGGCTGCAAAACAAACCGCTTCCTTTTTGTTGGTAGGGGCGCGGTGCATTGTTCATTTTCTCACCATTATTGTCTCCCGGGAGGAGGCCGCCTTTGTCTGAGCGTGTGACCGAGAAACCTTATATTTTTAATCCTAACAGGCACGTTGTTGGGCGGGCGATACCTGCGTTTTCGCCAAGGCGCTGTAGAAGTTCCCCCGCTAGTTTGTGAGTGCCCTGACAGTTGAAGCAGTAGCAGCAACTAGCATAGCCTACAGTTTATTTATGTTGAAGTGTAATCTTGTAAAATAAGTTATTATAGATAGGCAGCCAGGTTGGCACAATACAGTAGTTAGTCATTTTCTTCTGGTTCAAGTCACACTAACTGGGCTTGCTTTCTAAGAACTAAAGTAGACTGAAGCCCGTAGATGAAGTTGTTGACGAAGATGATGTTGGTGAAAATGGTGGTAATGACAACAAATTAAAATCATTGCCAGTCACTGTAAACATTGTGACTTTGCTTCCTGATGAGCAAGAACCCTCACTGAGTGCTGGTGAACTTTCTCATGTCCACCCTCACTTTCACCACCCTGCTACATGAATTCAGAGACTCATATATCGATAGAACTGGAAACCCAAGTGTGCATTTACAGGTTGTGTGTAATGCCAGACTGCTTTTTACAGACCTTGTGACGGGATGGCCAGGATCAGTGCATGATGCTCGTGTGTTTAGAAACTCACCCTTGAAAAGAAAACTGGACAATGGACTACTCCCAGCACATACTTGGAGATTCTGCCTACCCTCTGTTACAATATCTCATTGTGCCATTTCGGGACAATGGACATTTGACCCCTTTAGAAAAGACCTTTAATAAGAAGCATTCATCCACCCGAGTTGAGGTTGAGAGAGCAATAGGGCTCCTCAAAGGGAAGTGGAGACACATGCAATTCCTAGACATGGTCTGTGTTAAAGACATACCTCATGTTATCACTGCTGCATGCGTTCTTCATAATTTTAATAAAATGAAGAACGGTATTGACGAGGATGACATTGAAATAAATGTGAATGATGAGCAGTGCAATTCTGATGGTGATGTTTTGACGGGGTTGGAGACCCATCTCTTTATTAAATGTTACCTATAAAATTGGGTCATCGTGTATAGCTAACAGAATTAAAAAAGTTTTACCTAATTTGATCAGTGAAAATCAAACAGGGTTTGTAGCAGGAAGGTATATTGCAGACAACTTGCGCCTCATTTATAATGTTATTCATCATCTAAATATTAATAATAAACCAGGATTATTAATATTACTTGACTTTAGTTTAAGAAAGCCTTTGATTCAGTGAGCTGGAAATATATGCATAATGTTCTAAAAGAGTCTGGATTTAAAGAGAGTATTTCTCGTTGGATATTCACACTTTTCTGCTATCCTATGCACCAACGGGAATCCCCTCAATGAAACATACTTCCGGTTTCTTTCTCGCCGTTTTAGTGAGTTATTTCCAAATATTCAAGAATAATAACATGTGTCACTGGCCACAAGTATCGTACCCTCACTTTTTTTTTTGTGTGCTGCAGTTTATTATCCCTTTCTATCCCTAAACCCTACCTACCTAACATTATTTGTGAATTTTTGAAAAATATTCGGAAAAACATAACGCCCAGATGCTGGCTCGAACCCACACCTGTCAGGCTCCATTGATTTCTGGCTTGTGGACAAGGCAAGTTAGTCCCGCCTTAGCCCACTTGGCCACAACGCTCGCCTAACATAGTCAACTACTTCGTGTTTTGTGAAGGTTGCGACGGCGAAGCTATGGAAAACTACAACAGTCTTCAGGTCCTGTTTCACTTTCTGTCGATGATCGACGCACCTCCGAAGTCGCCACAAATACAGGCCTCTACGATTGTTTTTTGCATCCTTTCACTGAGCATGTACTTCCTCCACCGTTTTTATACTTATCCCACTCGTTTTTCTGGCTCTAACAATCGTCGTTTTCGGCAATTTGCCATATTTAAAAGTCACGCATCAAGCTTTGATAAAAGCAAAACAAGCCAGACTGGAACTTGGTTTCATTCTAACCTCGTTTTAATTTATAATGGCGATACCCACGAGTTTTTATGAGAGGTGCCGGAAAGTTGTGAATTAGCTTTGTACAAAAATATAAAGTCATCAATAACAGTTAACGGAATGACTTCTAGACAATTCCATGTAGGCCGAGGCTATTGTCAAGGTGATCCAATTTCACCGTATTTGTTTATTTTGTGTGCAGAGGGTATAGCATGTAGAATAAGAGAAGAGAAAGAAATCAAAGGAATACAAATTTCAGACGTTGAATGAAAAATCACACAGTTTGCAAAATGGAGATAAACAGTCGAATGATAAATTGTTTAAAATTATAGAATCATTTGAAAACATTTTGGGTATAAAATTGAATTATGAAAAGACATTAAATGTCTGGCTAGGAAGCAAAAAAAAATTCTAATGTTACATTTGAAAGTCATATTACTATGGAATGGAACCCTAAAAAGTTTAAACTTTTAGGCCTCTGGTTTAACAATGACTTAGAAGGCATGGCAGAATTAAATTATACAGAGAAAATGAAAGAAACCAAAATCTTGTTCAAGACGTGGCTAAAACGAACAAGTACACCTTTGGACAGAGTAGCAGTTTTGAAATCTTTAATTTTATCCACATTAATTTACTTATGGTTGATGCTTCCATATCCTCCAAATGATCTAATAAAAGAGCTTCAACTTTTGTGCTTCGAGTTTGTTTGGGACAAAAAGCAGGATAAAATAAATAGGACTGCAGTTATTCGAAATGTTGAACAAAGTGGTCTTGGTGTGCCCTATCTAAAAGCCTTTATATTCTCATTGAATCTTATTTGGATTAAAAAAATTAAATAGAGACAAACCAAAGTGGTACTACACCCTTTTAGCTGATAACACTGAAATTGAACTTGTACATAAGGTTGGACCACAATTTATTTGTAACAAAATCACTAACCCATTTTGGAGAAATCAAATGCATTCAACAGTTACAGATAATTTTTTTAATAATGTTAATTTAACAGAATGAAATGAAGTTTTACAGGAACTGATCTTCTGTAATAATAAATTTAAAAAGGACAAAGATACGTTTTATTACCAAGGATGGTTGGAAAAAGATATTTATTTAGTAAAGGACCTTGTCAATGCTAAAGGAGAATTCATAACATTTGAACAATTTAGGACAACATTTGATACAGAAATACATTTTCTACAGTATTATAGTTGTATTACTATTAGTTCCATAAAACATTACTTAGCAGCACATGACATTAAAGACGACAAGCCAGTTCAATTCAATGCAACCAAAGCGTTAACTTTAATATTGAATGCACCAAGTGGAACAAAAGAGTTTTTTTATAGCACATTTGTCCAAAAGACAGATCGAACTTTCAACTACAGTAAAACCGTTTTACGACCTTTAAATTGCCATTAATACGATGTCTTAAATTGGAGGGGTCTTAAAAAGGAGGTAGGACATTTTCCAAAAAGACATTTAGAAAATTAATTAAGTAAAATAAATACATGTACAAAAAGTACACATACCATTAAGTAAATGGAACATCTACCATCCTTCAGAAATATAGATTAAACTCTGTCTCACAACCAATACAGTCAATTTCCTGTTCCTCATTATTTACAAATTAAAAAAATCAATGTTGGTATGATAGTTGTTTAAAAGTGTATAAGTGCTGAGTGCATGTTTGGAGTTATAACTATTTATAAGATAACCCCATTAATATTGCTGTAATTATTTTTATTCAATCATTGAATAGTTTTGTTTTTTTATTTTTAATTTTTAAAGAAAGCAGTTATTTATGTTTGTTTGCATAATCCCCCCACCCGTGCATGTTCTCTTAGTATGTTACTTTGAACACCAGACATGGTGTCGGCAAGATCTGACAGGCCCCTGCTGAGGGCAAATCTGGTCAGCTCCTTAGAGTATTTCAAGCTGCTTTAATGCATCGTCTGCTGTTAAAAGTTGTAAACGAAACTGTTTTCTTCAAAATATATATATAGATAAAAAATACAAATATAGTATTGCTTTGGAATCTGAATTTTTCAGATGCTAGGTCGTAAAATTTAATTATTTCAAAGTCGCAAGTCGCGTTTTAGAGGTAGTCGTTTAAGAGAGATCGTTTATATAGTACAAAGCATCGGTGAATTTTTTTCTGGTCGTATGTTGGAGGAAGTCGTTTAAGAGAGGGTCTCAAAATGGAGGTTTTACTGTACTTGCAAAAATTGGGACTCTAAACTGGGAAAAAGCATTGATTGGAATCAAGTTTTCAAAACTACCAAAAAGATTTCTGAGATACGCCAGAAATGGTTTCAAACAAAAATTAATTATCGACTATTGGTAAACAATGTATTGTTGAAAGAAATGGGTGTACGAAATAATGAGAAATGTTCTTTTTGTAACCAGTCAAGAGACTCTCTATCATTATTTATGGGATTGTTCACATACTCGGAAATTTTTTAAATGAGTTTGAAAGGCATTTGAAAAGCGTCTGTGGGAACTGTGATCGTTTAAACAAGAGTGACTGTTTGGTCCTGTTTGGCTGTGAAAACAATGTACAAACTGATATTTTTTGACTTCATTCTTTTAAATGCAAAGTTTTTTGTAAACAGATGTTGAATTACCAAAAGAAGACCATTGCTTTGTGTATTTATATACAGATACAAGATTGAAGAATATTGTTGTAAAATTGAAATGGATTCTGAAATTTTTTTTTTTTTATAAATTGGCTACCATACAGGCATCTGATTGACTCATAATTCCTTGCTGTTACCCCCGTTGGGGTGCCGGGGGTTTCAGTATAAATAGTATCCCCACTTTCTGGAAATTAAGTGCTTTAAATTCCCACTGTCGCTGTCTTTCCCATTTGCTCTTTCTCATTCCTGATCTGTTCTATCAATCTGCTATACTATCTTCTTCTTCGCTAGACCAGTCACCTACCTTTTTTCTTGAAAACTCTTCCGGGACAAAACTCCTTATTTGTGTATGAGGTCTGTTGGATCAGCTTGGGAATATTGGACGCTTTCTGCCAGGTGGTCACTATGGCTTCCTATGATATTATTATTTAGCAATGTAGGCATTTTATAGGTATGTGTTTTGTTCATAATTTATAATGATATTTGTATTTTCTTTTGTTTTTGTAAACGCGGGTTCGATAAATTAGAGTACAGCCTCAGCGTCCCTTGCATGAGATGTCTTTATTGTAAGGTGACTGCCTGGTGGAGAGCTTTCAGTTTTACCACTAGGGTTGTTTCAGCAGATCTTTTATGCGGATCAGGGGTTGTCCGGTCCTGATTTGGCTCGAAAGAGTCCACTGGACCTAAAGCAATAATCATATAATGTAATATAATTCCTTGCTGTTGACTGGTAAATGTGCTGTTCTAGTTTAGAGGTGCACTTTACTGTGAAACTGCTTTGCCATGCTTTATACTTGACACAGTTTGTTAAAATGTGACACTGAATGAACTTGTTGATTTTCTCATGACTCCATTCTGTTATTTTTCGCCTCATTCTGATTCATCGCTGTAAAAATTCAACTAACAAAGAAAAAACAAAAACAAATAAGTAGAAGTAGGCTAGATATTTATTTGTACTACGCTGGCAGGCATAACTCGTGGGATAAGAGTTCGGCAGCCTTTGCCAACAGCTCACTAGTACATTAACGACACGTCGAAACCAAGAATGAGGAGGTCTGCTTTCTGCCTGTAAAACTGCATTGTTCCTTCCACGTCCATGCCTACCCTCAATTTGAAGTTTCCGTATTAGCTTTTTCAAATTTCAGTATTACTATTACGATTTCTGTATTTACTTTTACTACCTATTTTTTTGCACTCATCCTTTTTGATATTATGCGAAGAATCCAGTGATAGATTGATTTGCTGCAACTATCTTCTTTTTCTCAGGCATGCTACAGGCAAAATTAAGATTTCTCTGAAATTCTGTCGAGTGGCGAAGCAGGGACGCGATGCTAGGGGGTCCAACATTTGTGAAAAGATGGTTAAAATCTATGCATTCTGAGCCTTATTTTATGGGGTCAGATCAGTTGTTTTTTTGGTACTAAAATGCTGTTGTTAGCTCTCCACAGCTTAACACATAATGAATTTATTTCAAACATCAGTTAAGCCTTGTCAAACATTCCTATTGACTGCAGACAAGAATGGTTTTAATACAATGACAAGACAAGGCTTTACCAATGCACATATTGCATGGGTGCCACCAAGAAATTTTCAAAAATCTGATGGCAGGGGTCCGGGGCCGCCCAGGCCCCGATGGGGTCCCGGCGCAACGCCCTGGTACATAAAAAGACCAGGGCCTAAAATTGGCAAAAAGACTAAGTCCCCAGACTTAGTCAATGCAAATGGGAAACACATATGAACAATCAGAAGCATAGTTAAGATTGTTTAAACATTGTGTGAATGTGTATAAGAGGTGAGAGAAAGAAAAGCAAAACACACACAAATATACACAAGAACAAAAAGCATTGGGTTTTTTTTTCCAAACTAATTTCACTATTGACCAACTGTATGCATTTGCAGAAATACAATGTAGCTGTATTCTACTGACTATTCTTATCTTCACACTTGGCACATCTTTACAGCACAACAACAACAGAGTATTTATAGAAAACACTTTTCTCTCTAACGCTTTTTTCTTTCCAGTATCGGTATTTTCCTCTAAAAACGGCATGATTGGAACACAAAGTCACAATATCCACGCTTCAGTCTCAGACCGGCAGGAAGTCATCAACCGGATACGCGGGTTATGCCCCTTTCAGCTGTGCATCTTTACACAAATCTGATACAAATCTTGTTTCATTTACTTCTATATAATTTTTTTTAACGATTTTCTTTTTCGAAAAATCGGATTTCCGATTGTAGGCTTCAGCAAAAATCTGATTTTCCGAACA
Organism: Oncomelania hupensis; assembly: GCA_036898135.1. NCBI lineage: Eukaryota > Metazoa > Mollusca > Gastropoda > Littorinimorpha > Pomatiopsidae > Oncomelania > Oncomelania hupensis. Next base: position 7,567,871 of record CM072525.1, on the reverse strand, counting down.
TAGTCGGAAAGGTGGCACCCATGCATATTGTCCAAAACAGAGTTGTAGTCAAAAGGGTAGAATGAAAAATGGAGCGGAAACCAAAAGTGGTTGTCGCGGAAATCCGCGAAATCGCGGAAAATTAGCATGCCTGTTTCTTCTCCAAAGCCTCGTAATACTGTAACGCGTTGCTGTGTGCGTTAACTTATGAAAGGTAACCTAACTAAACTACTTCCCTATCTGTACGTGGGATCGGGCCTTAACTCAATATAATTACAGTCTATAAAACATATAAAACAGAGCCAGTCTCACTGCCGTCCAAAGACACTCTCATGCGACCAAAGAAATAACAGTGAATTCCAGATTGCATCCATTTTTACTATCTTTTAATACCCTAGACTCAATACACTACAATCATGAAACATAAAACTGGCATGCACATATACAACTAACAAAAGAAAGAATTGTCAATAAGTTTGTTGGTTCATACCTCATCTTCGAACTTCCTTTCACAACACTTCCTACTTCTTGAAATATCTACTTTTACACTAAGACTTCAGTTGTACCTAGCAGGATAAAACTGAGAAAGAGAGCCAACGAGAGAGCCAGAGAGAGCCCCATGCAGACTATTTTCCGGGTCTTTTATACACATAACCCCTTTTCCCCTATCCAATCATATCCTCTTGGAGATCACTGTCCTCTCCACAAAAGGCGATCTACTGACTATATCCCTATTATGCTCTGAACTGGCCACCCTCTTCAACGAAGTATCCTCTCCTGATCTGACCATCCTTTTCTCCGAAGCATCCCTTTCTGAACGGACAACCTTTTTCAATGAAGTATCCCTTTCTGATATGACCACTTATTCAGAGAAATGGCCTCTGTTGAGCTGGCTGCTTGTTTGACCGAAGTAGCCTCCCCTACTAACCTCTTGACTGAAGTGTCTTCTGTGTGTCTTGTGTACGAGTAAGTACTGATCTCGTCAAGACTGGGTGAACACGACTCTACCACACGTGCTTTCCCTTTGTTATGCACACCAGAACCCATATAAGCATGGCAGATTTCTGAATCTAAATCTTGAATCGACTTTTTGTTTGAACATTTCTAAGTTCTTGCAATTTCCTATCAGTGAAGTGCTCAGTGATTGTTTCCACAGCGCTTTTCAAGATTGTGTTCTCAGGGTCTTCAACATTCAAGCCTGATGAGAGTTGCTCTGTTGAGTCTTGGTGCGAAGAGTGCTGGTAGTCAGAACCAGCCCTTGTGTTCACACTGGTGTTGTTCAGAGACCTCCTGTGTGAGGCAGGGGTGAGTTGGTACTTGCTGTCCAGCTTGAACCACGAGTCAAAGCTGTGAGATCGAGTCTGCGACTGCAGGCTGATGTGACCAGAAGCTGACTCGCTGATGACGTCATTCTGACGAGACATGGACTGCGGAGGTAAGGCAGTCCATCTAAGACAGAGCAAAAGGAGACCATGTACGACATGTAGAAGAAAAAAAGATTAGGGGGGATGGTAGGGGGTGGGGGAGATAGTGGAAAGTGAAGAGGAGGGGGGGGGGGCGGGGAGAGGAGGGGGCTAGTTGAAGGGTAAGAAGGTTTGGCGAGTTTAGGAGGGGGTTGTGAGAAAGAATCTCCATCGTAAAGTCAGACAAAGGCTACAGAAGCCATGGTGTGTGCAATAAGCCTATACGAAGAGCAACGGCAACTGACCTTGTGAGGGCAGGCTGTCCAGAGAGGCGATGGTGCTGTCACTGACCGCTGTTGTCAGACACGGCATAAGTTGTCTCACCACACCACTCCGCTGTCAATCCATCCTATCCATGCAACAACACAGCAAATTCGATGTCAGTTCAGCAACATGCCACAGAACGCAACCCATTAAAACTGGAACTGAGAAATTATTTCATTTTATGAACAGAATAACATTTTACACATATTTAGGAATGAACTGAGAAATGGAATTAGCAAAAATGTTGATTATGTCAAATCAGAACCAGAGCATGGAATTACCCCTGTTAAAAAAAGAGGAAATACCATCCCCCCTAAAAGGGTCTGGAACATGCTCCCCCGCAAAATTGTTAAAATATATATTAAAATCTGTGCAATCTGGTGCATTTTAGAGAGAAACTTAGCAGTTTAACCCCATAAAAATTTTGCCCTTTTTTCCTTTAAAAAAATAATTAAGAAATAAATATTTATTAACTTTTTCTTCAAGATCTGATTATACAGGTGAAAACTAGGATTTTTCTTTCTCTGGTCACCGAATTATAAAAAAGGTTGAATAGAGTTCAAAATAAGTTGATTACACTTGACTGGAAATACATTTTAATGAATTTATTCATAAATAAAATAAAGAGCATTTTAACAATATATCTATATACACAGTTTATGTGTGTGAATTCCAGTTTATTTGAAAAATAAGAGCTATGAATTCTGCTTCTTTTTTGTGGGGACTGGTGACTGGCTGGCAGCATGAGCACAATCTGTTTCCACGCTGAGAGTAGTTAATTTCGCAGCGGCAAAGTTCACAAAATGCCAGCCCACATTGCTGTAACTTTCTAATGTGAAATGAAAGCAGCTCTTCTTCGACTTTTACTTCTAACCAAGCCCACCTCCACCCATTTCTAGCAGTGTCATCCACGAAAACCTCACCACGATTCACAATTCGCCTCTCCGCCATCTTTGACAACTAAAGCTACCCAGCTACACCAGTGTGAATCGCGCTTTTTGAAATCGGCAACCCGTTTAGAGATTCACTGGATCAGAACAAGAAAAAAATCGGTTAGCTGTCACACCTCCATACAGATTTTTTCCGCGGTTAAAAGAATTCCGCGAAAAGCAAGGCCCTTTACTGCGGAAACACTGAGAATTCCTTGCTCTGCAGAACAGTTTAATCAAAAGCAGATGACAATGTTTTAAAAAAAAAAAGAAAAAGCAGAAGATGACCCGCTTTTTGTGTGTGGTCTATAATTGTAAACTATATATTATTTGGTGACTTGAGCCTCATCCTAACCGAAAAGACTACGCCCCAAGTCACGAAGCTGGTGAGGCAAGCGTATTAACCTGTTGACGACAACGAACACAAGAGCAGGGAAAGCCCAGTAACAGCTGTGTCTGCAGTTCGTCTTCAGCACTCAAACTGTGATCCTCCAGCAGACGACGCATTGCTCTCGTCATGCGCTGCTGCATGCCGCGGTAATTTCCAGGCAGCTTTTTGAATGCGGCGAACAGCGTGGCCCAGTCTGGTGGTAAGTGGTGGCTGCAGCTTCGTCTGGAACAAGCAGTAATGTCGCTAGGCAAAGTCTACTCTAAATTGTACTACTACTTTGGCTATTATTATACATACATATCAAGTTTACGCTTATTCACCAAAAATACCCCACCCCCACATCCCCCTGTTTGGGTGCCGGGGGTTTCAGTATAAATAGTATCCCCGCTTTCTGGAAATTTAGTGCTTTAAATTCCCACTGTCACTGTCTTTTTCTTTAATCTTTCTTATTTATACTCTGTTCTATCAATCTACTATATTAACTTCTTCGCTAGACCAGTCACCTACCTTTTTTCTTGAAAACTCTTCTGGGACAAAACTCCTCAATTGTGTGTGAGGTCTGTTGGATCAGCTTTGGAATATTGGACGCTTTCTGCCAGGTGGTCACTGGGGCTCCCTATGATGTTACTATTTGGCAATGTAGGCATTTTATATGTATGTGTTTTGTTGATATTTTATAATGATATTTGTATTCTATTTTGTTTTTTGTAAACGGGGGTTCGATAAATTACGAGTATGGCCTCAGCGTCCCCTGCGTGGGATGTCTGTATTGTGAAGTGACTGGCTGGTGGAGTGCCTTCAGTGTTACCACTGGGGTTGTTTCGGCAGATTTTTTATGCGTATCAGGGGTGAGTCCTCTTTTAGCGAAGTTGTGGTCTTGATTTTGTGGTCCCAATTCAGCTCTTTAAAGTCCGCTGGACCCTGTAAGCAATGAATGAACAACTAACTAACTATTCACCAGCTAGATCTTGACAAAATTAAATCGACCTCTTCTCGTTCATTCCCTTCAGAGATATTAGAAATGTTTCTTCAGAGATATTAGAAATGTCTTGAAATTGCATTGTTTCTACCAGTTCCTACCTGTGGGTCTGTGGCTGCAGCAGACCGAATCATAAGAGGATGTCGCTAATGTCAGCAGGACGGACACGCCCCTTGATGGCGCAGCGGATACACTTAGCCCATCCGTCCTGCGGGGTGTACCGCTGTCTGTCATGGCTGGATGGTTGTGGAATGGCTCTTGTGACTGGATCCTTGGAGACAGATTCCTTGTGGACTGGCTGTGTGGTTGGCTGTGTGGTTGGCTGTGTGGTTGGTGGTTGGCTGTGTAGTTGGCTGTGTGGTTGGCTGTGTGGTTGGCTGTGTGGTTGGCTGTGTGGTTGGCTCCTGTGTGAGGGAAGAGCCAGAAGACATCCGGAATGATGAACCAGTAGTACTGACACACAGGCAGCAACACATGTGATACGAACTTCTTCCTGTCGATGCTCCATAGAATCTCCCACAGGTGCCTGTAAGAGTGAAACAAAGAGGCGCTTGAAACAAAAAGCACTAATAGACACACAGACACACACACACAGCCGAGGGTACACAGTACTATTATGACTTTCCTGAAACACCACATACGTTGTGCTAACAATGGGTCATATTTCATCCCCTTTTTTAAGTACTTTTAAGTGTTCGAACACTAAGCCTAACACTAACGGATCATTGTTCTGATGTCAAAACAAGTAGGTCTGTCAAAACAAGTTATGTAGATGTTCACTGGTTTGTCCAGATAACACCACATAAACATGCCCACACACACACAATTTTAAAAGTTCACCTTTTTAAAGAGTTGTGGTAAGGACAGATAATTACGAGTCATTGTATCAGACAATGGGTCCCGACAGGAAGTCCACTCCTAGATCGCACAAACAACTGCTGCCATGACAAGGTGGAAAGACAGGACCATAGGTCTACATTCCAAGGTAAGGCTGCTACGCTACTGTGTCATCTCCAACTTTTTATAGGCTTGCGAAACATGGACCCTCACAGCAGATCTACAAGGAAGAATACAAAGCATGGAGATGAGGTGCTACAGAAGACTTCTGGGCATTTCCTATACTCAGCACATCACCAATGACACAAAGTCTGACAGACCATCACACAAGCCATTGGACAACATGATGACATGTTCAGTGGTAAAGAAACGGAAACCTTGCCAACCTTGGCATTCCAGTGGCCTTGCACTATTACTATGTCCTTCTTTGGCACTTGGTCAAGCCAAGGACAACCTGTAGATGTTCATAGAAATCCTCCACTTCGCTGTTGTCATAGTCTGATGTTGAGGCATAGGCCTGGATGATGGTGATGTTGAAAGGAGCTGCTCTCAGATGGATGGTAATGAGTCTAATGGAGACTGGGGGGCAACCCATGACAGTGGCTAGAATGTCTCCGTGGACCAAGAATCCAACACCGTGTTCTTGCCTGTCTTCTCTCCCGCTGAAATAAATCTTGTGACCTTTGTTGGTCATTGTTTCACGCAGGCCTTTCCAGCGCAGTTCACTGATATCTAAAATGTTCCATCGGTAGTGGTCCAGCTCATGGACCTCATGGGTCTAATTTTCCCTCCGCAGTTAGGGTTCTGACATTCCAGGTTTCTATGACAATGTTGTCTCTCGTGCGGATCTTGCTAAGTTGTCCATCAGTAGCACATTATCATATAATATATCATGTAATATATCATATATCAGTGTCCAGAGATCAATTACATAAGCAAATGGATGGATAAATATATATCAGTGTCCAGAGATCAATCATTATCAATGGATGTAAATTCCATGACTTACTGCATACGTAACTAGAGTTATTAGGGAGTTTATCTCAAGACACCCCACCAGGCAAACACTTTCTCTGTCTACCGCTGACAGAGTACTACTATCACCCACACTTATTACGATACAGATTCCAGACTGATATGGAGACAGATATATATAAACACATTTTAATAAAGAAAACAAAAACAATAAAAGAAACATTTTTAAAACACACACCCGCACACACACACACACTCACGACAACACACAATAATTTAACAAATACAAATTACAACACCTTACCCGGTGGTTTCAACTCGGAGGGGCGGAAACTGCTGGTAATTTTAGCAGCATGTCTATGTAGCCGTGCTGGCTACGAGTATTTCTGACCATACGATATGTGGGCCTAATTTTGTTCTCTGTTATGTTTAAACTAACTGTATGAAATAACTTGATATACATTTTTCAGATCCTTTAAAGCATATAACCATTAGACGCAGCGTTAAATTCTCTATTAGAATATATAAACTTTATTTGTGATTTATGTAGCAATTTTGAATTAGAGCGCGATGTTTAGGATAGCGCGATGCATATCATGTTGATAAAGACACCGCGCTGTTGTATGCCCAGATGCCGCTGAAGTCGGTTTCGCCGGCTATAACGGACCTTCCCGCTCGCCTACAAAACATGATAAGATTATAAATTGTGTATGATGCTAGTGTAGCAAAGATTCTCCACTGTAACACCTTAGTGTGATATTTTCCGATGTCTTAGTTTATTCTCTATTAATTTATAGTAGATACTTAAATAAAATATTAGTTTTATAGGGACCTACACATTGAAAGGGAAACAGTGAGAAGCTGTCAGAAGGCTATAAAGGTAACTGTAAGTTGTTGTGTTAGATGTTTTCTAGTTTAGCTCGCTATAGTCGGAACACCAAATAGTAACCATGCCATATTGTATATCATTGAAAAGAGGAGACGTTGTTCTTTCTTTGTCATTACTATTATTATTTATAATTGTATTAAATTGAAGAGTTATTATGAGTTTAGAGTCGTGACATTCTTAGGAGCAGCAGCCAACTCCCTCTTAAATTGCGTATTATTTTTATTTTGAAGCAGATAGGTCCGACATTGTTATAACAGAAGAAAGGTTGTATTTTTGCGTTTCCGTCAATATATAATTTGCATAGTATTCGTTTGCGTTTCTAGCCTTATGCGTCAAAGTAAGTTTAGTTACTAACACAAACTTAGCCAGCGAGCCTAGATTTTGGGGCGGGTGGGAAATGCTTAAGCAGCACGGCCGCTGCGGCTGACGGTCCGTAATAAAAGCAAAACACAAACATCGGCATGGGGAGAGCACACCGCACAACGCAGCGGAGCACACCGCACAACGCAGCAGATAAGGGTTGTTCCACTCCAGCAATGCCTTTGCTCTTAGTAGAATGATGTACTTCGAATAAAATCATTTTTTCAACGGTCATCAACGAACTGGCGTTGGGGAGAGAGAGAGAGAGAATGTGTGCAAGAAATTCTTCACCATAGCCTCCATAACACCATCTTCTCTCCAAACTCCAACACCACCAACACCACTACATCTATTTACTGGATTGTCTCCCATGGTTTGCGTACCTCGGCAATGGGATCTAGCATGCCTAATGACAGGAGGCACAGGAACAGTCAGTCACAACATTTTTCTGAAGGATGAATCTTCTGCTGGGACAATGCTGCACACAATTCATTACATGTAATAATTATTCTGCGAAATGTGAAGCCGAAGGGGACACAATGTCTATGTAAAAATAAGTGAATAACAATTTAAAAAAAACAAAAAAAAACACCAAAAAAAACGATCAACAAACAAACTTTTGATCGGCCAGTCCCATGCCAGCAGTTTTGCCAAGAGGCAGTACAAGGAAAGAATAACAGTGGTGGGATTGAAACGACTGCCTCTGTCAATCACGAAACGGACTGTACCGTGTACGCATACAGAAAAAGCATGAAAAATTTGAAAGTTGTTGATGCTTCCCAATGTTCTGAATTCTTTTTATACATGGTTTGAGATGAATGATTTTTTCAGCTTAAAAAAAAAACTTTCTGAATAGAATCCTATCCTATCATAATCCTATCCTATCCCTTAACTCAGAGGTCGTATAGAAACAATCTCTTATCGTTTACGTCTGATGGCAGCATTGAAAATTGTCAGTGTGCAGTGATGGACTTCGGTACGTGGTGCAATATATACAATTTACCAAGTTTAACTATTTCTCTCACCTGTTCAGGCTGTTGTAAAGGTTTTCTTTGAACAGTCAGAGTATCCACAGAATCCTGAAGAAGACGACCTGAGTCTTGGCGACGCCAGCCCACAACCGTGACTTATTTATACTAGAATCATCCCATGTGCAGTCCTTTTTATCGGGCATGACACGTATGAGTGGCTTAATGGCCACCCGTCCTTTTGCATCCGGGTAAGCGTGACCCGCTTAGAAACGACCTTTACGTTTACGTTACATGGTTGTTGCTTGCTAATGAAGATGTCTTTCTAGCTATTACTATCTTTTCCAAAACAATGGACTGTGCTTTGGTTTTACAAATAACGGTTCGTCTGTCATCTGATTGACCCATTTTGATCCGAACCAAACATGTTAAATAGGCCTCTTCTTCTCTTGTCAGTGGTGCTGCTAGCTGGTTAAGAGGCCGGATTGAGTTTGTTTGTGTTTGCTCACAGTCCGTTTGTGATGCAGAGTCTGCTGTGCTTGTGTGTTGCACAGGTGTGGTAGTGACAGATGAGCTGGATGTGCAAGTAGCTGTTGCTTGTCTGTCTCTACCAGAGGTCACTCCCTTCTTTACCAAGAAGTCTAGAAGTCGCATTTTTACATTGACTCGTACGGGAGTAGATGCAACTGTTGGCTGGAAACTAGTGTCAGTGGAAGTGACAGTCAAGTTATGCGTAGCAGTTTTAGCTTTAGCGCATCCATATTTTTCAGGTTTCTTCTTTATGCGTCTTTCCATTGCATTCCTGTACACATATTTATACTGACTACAAACTGCACAGTCACTGACTTGTATGTTGGGATTGTAAACTGACCACAGATGCTGTGAACTCTCAATTTGCTTTGCAGCTATATGACGCAACAACCTCGAATCAGACCGTGATTTGATTTTTCGTGTGCGCTGTCGACATGTGAGGCATAATGTATTTGGATATATTATACCATCAGTCTCAACAGAATACTGCAAACCATAGATGTCCAAAAGTTCAGATGCCACGGTTTTACAGAATCTATTTTTTTGTATGTTTTCTCTCCTCCTTTTCGATTTTTCTCCACACAATCTGCATAATGAGTTTAACTTATCTCTGTGATACTGTTCTGTATGAGCTATTTGAGATCCACTATCCATTTTAATGTGATATGTGTTACCTCCGGGAGTAGATGTAACTGTTGGCTGGAAACTAGTGTCAGTGTAAGTGTCAGTGGAGGTCTCAGTGGAAGTGACAGTCGAGTTATGCGTAGCAGTTTTAGCTTTAGCGCATCCATATTTTTCAACTTTCTTCTTTGTGCGTCTTTCCATTGCGTTCCTGTACACATATTTATACTGACTACAAACTGCACAGTCACTGACCTGTATGTTGGGATTGTAAACTGACCACAGATGCTGTGAACCCTCAAGTTGCTTTGCAGCTATATGACGCAACAACCTCGAATCAGACCGTGATTTGATTTTTCGTGTGCGCTGTCGACATGTGATGCATAATGTACTCGGATATATTATACCATCAGTCTCAACAGAATACTGCAAACCATAGATGTCCAAAAGTTCAGATGCCACAGTTTTACAGAATCTATTATTTTGTATGTTTTCTCTCGTCCTTTTCGATTTTTCTCCACACAATCTGCATAATGAGTTTAACTTATCTCTGTGATACTGTTCTGTATGAGCTATTTGAGATCCACTATCCATTTTAATGTGATCCTCCTACTTCTTCCGTATATGCAATAAACTAAAAGCTAACTGAAACTTTCCAGTGCAACATAAACTAGGTCTTCCACATGAATTAAAGACAAAACTGCAGTGAACTGTTAAGGAATTGGGCGCCTGTTGCACACAATTTGCCGGTAACGTTCCACAGTAGTAAAACGCACAAAAAACACAATTCCACTTTCCAGAAGATAATTGTCAAATATCACGTCAACTTGAAGTACACATATTAAATTTTTTTTCACATAAAAAACCACACACACTGCGACTAATACCTTGACTATCCCAAATCGAACACAGAACAAACCTTAGTCAAAATACTTAAAGTTAAAATACAGTTAATTTGGCATTTGCAATCACTGCAACTAGGCTAGCAAAGGAACAAAATAATCATACACCAAAAACTAACGGTTGAAAATCCATGAAACTTCGTTACAATATAGTTGAAGCAATAGCGACAAACATCACCAAATTTCAGCACCTTGTAAGTTCAAGTTCGTGAGCAAATAACAAATATATGCGACAACAAACACCACACTGCTAAACAGTGCAAGCTTCGCGCGGCCCTTGGCTTCCTTTGTCTGGTAAAGAGGAGCAAAAATTCTGATTTCCGGTTCCTGCGAAAGTAAAAGGAGGGAGGCTGTGTATCAGTACAACCATGGACCAACAATAACCATGGACCAACAATAAGTTATTGTTGGTCCATGGTTCAACATATGTTAATCTGATGAATAAAATTTGATACAACAACAACAAGGCTGTGTGATTTATTGTTATGTTATGTTATGTTATGTTATGTTATGTTATGTTATGTTATGTTATGTTCTTCTTCCAGGACTTTGTGGAGGATTGTCCCTTGTCCGGTTATTGTAGCAATCACTTGTTCAATCACTTGACTTATTTTATGGGCTGGCCTTAGTGGGTGGCATACCTTAGTTTTAAACTTGTGACCTCTAAAAACTTTGTCAATCTTATTTGTAAAACTGTTCATTGACGAGGCGTCTGCAATGTAGCTGTGGAGCATGTTCCATGTGTCTACCACTCGGTTCATAAAGAAATGGCGTCGCAGATCTGTTCTACTCACTTAGATCAGTGAGTCAAAACAGCCTGGCAAATAATTCACAGTCAACGTTGATCTTCTTCATTGGACCTCAACTGATTTTCAACACCCTTCTTTTGTATTAGAGCCAGAACAAGTTATCTGCAAATACACTTTTGTCACATTAAGAGAACAAGAACTTTTTACCACCAAGAAAAATTATATATTTTACATGAATATAAAACCAAATCAGTACAATCGCTAACAATTTAATATTAACTCTGTTTGTCACTGAAAAGTGCTTGTGGTCTGAATAATAGGTGGTCTGAATATTGTGTGACAAATTATATGGATGCTTTCACTGTTAGACCAAATAAAAACAAAATAGCTTTGATTAAGGGTGACATAACACCTCCCTCCTCATCCCCTCCCCCCCAAAGGGTTGGTCGTTTTTTTTTTTTAACTTACTTCCCTTTGTTTTGGAATGGCACAAAATTTATAATTGTTTTCATAAGAAAATAGAAAAAAAAGGTTTTACGGTCGGCGGAAAACAGTCAGGTTGCTCAAATCCAACTTTCTGTTTTGTTTTGGCAGTAACAATAATTTGAGTTTTTCTCTCATCCGTCATAGCAAAAAAAAAAAAAAAAAAGAGAGAGGGCCCGATCAGTAACTATCAAAGGCAAATGAGCAAAAAATTTCAATCTCGACCAGAAATGACTAAGGAGCACTCAGCAATAAAAACAACAACAATCCAATACCAAATTGTCAATCACATTAAGATCCGGCCTAATTTTCATTCTACTGATACAGTATCTCCTGTCGCAACAAATTACAACTACCAAGCGACAGTGTTGGTCAAAGCGGCAGCCCAATGACAATAATTTCTACAACCACACTAAAGTAAAATGGTATATAATTCCTTACATAAAGAGATATGATCCAAATCCCACAATTTTAAAGTCCACATCTGCATGCAGTCAAAACAGCCTGGCATTTAGTTTGAACTAATCCAGAGCCAGTCAACGCTTGATCTTCGGATCTTCACTGGACTTGTGCTGATTTCAACATCAACCTTTCTTTTGGCTGCAACATTACCTCTGGGTTGAAATGTCAGAGCTGGGCTTCTCTGAGTGGCCAGCTTGTTTTCATTGTAATCAAACCTCCACAGATTTGGATTTTATCGTATTTTTGCCCAAGCCCTCGTTGACGTCCAAAGTGTTGTTCTATTGGATCTTGGCAGAACCTATTGCTTAGGACATGTATACTCCACGCCACTTCTCAGAAGGTATCGAATGCACTCAGGAAATGCTTTCAATGTTGTGCACAGGCCTTTGAACGTTTGTTGACTGAGAAACATTTTGTTCCTTTCAGTCTGACTGAAGTTTCCCTCGCGCCTTTGCACCGCTTCTTTCCAAGCCACCAGATAGCTGTGGAGTTCTTCAAAAAATGCAAATCTCTCATCCATCACATTTCTATACAATGCAATGTTTGACTTGGTTTTTTGCTGAGCTTCTGTCAAACTACGTGAATTCATGCAGTCAAAAAATCTGTCCATCAGCAATATGAATTTGGCAGTTTTGAATTTGGCAGTTTGTTCCATTTCTGGCCTCCCCATTTCCAGCATAATCTTTCCAACCCGCTCACTCAACACTTGGGATGCCAGCTTGACATTCATGACAGATTGTGCAGTCAAGTAAATGTGATCAGCTGTTTTTCGCGTTCGTCTTAGCACCTGGGCACAGTCACTGTTGTACACAGCCACAATATGCTGCCAAAGAAGATGACAACCATTGTGCCACAGGAATCGAGTGTTCTTGCCTGATCCTCAACAGCTCAAATTGTTTCGCACTGTCTTTACAAGATGTAGTGCATCTGAAAAGAAATATATTTACTGACCCAGACACTTGTCATCACTTTTCTCAAAAAAGGTAACCTTCAGGATTGTGAAAATTACCGCACCACCAGCTTCATCAGCCATCCCAGCAAGGTCCTCCTGAAAATAATACTCAACAGGTTGAAACCCCAAGCTGAACAAACCATAGCTAAAAAAAAAAAAAAAAAAAAAAAAAAAAAAAAGAAGCAGGATTCAATGCAGGGCGGAGTACCACTTAACAGATTTTCAACCCCAGAATAATCTGCGAGAAATACCTACAGCACCAACAACATCTATATCATGTGTTTGTAGACTTCAAGAAAGCGTTTGACCGAGTCTGGCATGCAGCTCTGTGGGCAACCATGAGAGTGTACAACATCAGCTCTAAAATTATTGATGTCACCAAAAGCCTGTATGACAAGGCTACCAGTGCAGTCCTCCACAACAGCGCCATCGAAAAATGGTTCAGAACAACAATCGGTGTGCGTTAAGGATGTCTACTCTGTCTAACACTCTTCAACATCTTCCTAGGGCACATCATGTCAGATGCACTTGCAGATCACGAAGGCAGTCAGCATAGGTGGTAAAGCAACCTCCAACCTCCGTTTTGCGGATAACATTGATAGATTGGCTGCAGAGGAACAAGAACTTGAACAGCTGGTACAGAAGCTTAGCACCACCTCCAGAGCCTATGGAATGGAAATAAGTGCAGAAAATACTAAAATGATGACCAACAACACCAATGGCATCAACATGGACACCAAAGTTCAAGGCCAATCCCTCAACACAATGCATAGCTTCAAATATTTAGGAGCCATTGTATCAGACAATGGGTCCCGACAGGAAGTCCTCTCCTGGATCGCACAAAACAACTGCTGCACCATCAGTCTACATTCCAAGGTAAGGCTGCTGCGCTCCCTTGTCATCTCCATCTTCCTATACGCTTGCGAAACATGGATCCTCACAGCCTATATACAACAAAGAATACAAAGCATGGAGATGAGGTGCTACAGAAGACTTCTGGGCATTTCCTATACCCAGCACATCACCAACGACGAAGTCCGACAGACCATCACACAAGCCATTGGACAACCCATGCAATGAATGACATGCTCACAGTGGTGAAAAAACGAAAACTCCGAAGGTATGGCCACCTCACCAGAGCATTTGGCTTTGCAAAGACCATCCTGCAAAGCACGGTGCAAGGAGGCAGAAGAAGAGGTGGGAAGACAACATTGGAGAATGGACTGGCTAGACACTGAGCGAAGCCATGATGGTTGCTGAGGACAGAGAAAGATGGAGTACGCTGATTAAACGATCATCTGTGGTGCCCCTACGACCTTCGAGTTACGGGGTAGGATATGACAGGATAGGACACACTGATCTAAAAGAAATGGATATACCGCGGCTGGCTCTGTATGAAGCTGCAATATGTCACCATATTGGAACTCGTATTCTAGTTTACTTTCGCTATTGTCGCTAGAAGCCCTGTACTTAATCACAATTACTGAATTATTCTTGCAGTTTGTACAGTGTACAGGACTGTCCGTAGCTTAATACTTTGTCCCCTGGATATTCAATTCAACATACCTGTAGTACCCATCATAGGAATTGCCTACGGCAAATTGGGTCGCAAAACTCCTCATTTGTGTGGGGTCTGTTGGATCAGCTTGGGAATATTGGACGCTTTCTACCAGATGGTCACTGGGGCTTCCTATGATGTTATTATTTGGCAATGTAGGCATTTTATAATATGTACGTGTTTTGTTGAAATTTTATAATGATGTTTATATTCTATTTTGTTTGTGTAAACGGGGGTTCGATAAATTAGAGTATAGCCTCAGCGTCACCTGCGCGCATGGGATGTCTTTATTGTAAAGTGATCGACTGGTGGAGTGCCTTCAGTGTTGCCACTAGGGTTGTTTTGGCAGCTAGATCTTTTATGCGGAGCAGGGGCGAGTCCTCTTTCAGCGAAATTGTGGTCTTGAGTTTGTGGTCCAGATTCGGCTCTTTGCAGACTGCTGGATCCTGTAAGCAATGAATAACTAATTTGCGTCGCATTGATCAACGTACAATCCTCTCTCTCTCTCTCTCTCTCTCTCTCTCTCTCTCTCTCTCTCTCTCTCTCTCTCTCTCTCTCTCTCTCTCTCTCTCTCTCTCTCTCTCTCTCTTACATATTATACATTCATTCAGAAGTTTGTAACTGATAACAAATGTATATCTATAAACACAAACTACTAACATTTGAATTAAAATCACACACACGCACACAGTCTCTCTCTCTGTCTCTCTCTCGCAGAACACACGCCCACCCACGAGCACGCCAATGCATAATATTTACATTTCACGCATTCTGAAGTTCGGGAATAATTTTAAAAAATCTTATACATGAACATAAATATAAAACATTTTAATGAACATGCACACACACACACATACACGCACCCACCCACACACACACACGCGCGTTTAAAAAGGCGTTAAATAATAATAACAATTATAAATAATTTATTTTATAAAGCTCAAATTCACACTTTGAGTTTGCTCAAAGCGTTCACACCCCCCCCCCCCCACACACACACACAAACGCACATATTTGCCCACACGTACACACACACACCTACACACACACACACGCGCGCGCACACACACACACCTATACATCTACACACACAATCCAAACACACTAACAAGGCATAAACCCAAAGTGAGTGAAATGAGAGAGAGAGAGAGAGAGAGAGAGAGAGAGAGAGAGAGAGAGAGAGAGAGATCGCCACAACTCCACTCCTAGCTATCGCCAATCATCCTACAAAATATCAATTTAAATAATATTTAAAGCGCTAAAATATTACGTCTCAGCTACATAATCAGAGTCAGAAATATGCTTAAAAACATTCTCTTAACACAGTCAACCTCGAAAATGTATTTTATGTTTAACCCGAGATAAAGGCTCCTACCTTGGCCTGCCAAAACAACTCTCTTTCTCTTTCTCCAAGAGCTTCTTCTACTGGAGTTGGGTCTCCTATTTAAATCTGTCAATCGAAACGACCACCAAGAATGATACTGTTTACATTTTGCGGTCTTTCCAAGCAGGGTATCACTTTTGTGATTTGTCCATCTCTGTCTGAGATGAACAGTTGAGTCTACATAAAACCATTTAGGATGACATTTGCACATCAAATAAACCACGTTTTGGAGTAGTGCATGTTAAAAAAATAATTATATTTCTTTCTTCTTGCAGACTGCAAGGCAGTCGTCAATATACCCATGAGTAAGATTGGCTCGCGCAAGTATAAAACGACAGGTTTTTCTTTTTCATTTTTTTCCCTCCATTGATGAATCGGTACTTTGCACTGTCCGTGCAGGCAGTGGTTCCAACCTGGTTGACGTCCTGGGGCATCGAAAGCAAATGACATGACCCTGAGACCCTGCGACCCTAAGGGGTTCAATGCTTCACGTCCTATTGCTTGCTGCCGTTAAGGAAAAGTGGTCTGATGGGTGTTGTGCCCACTTGTCGGACGCCAAATAGATTAAGCGTACGCCACTAGGTGTCATAGACGCCCTGGTTGTAGAAGTGGCATGGGCGTCAAGTCATTAGACGTCAGCCTTTGCTTTCCTACTCCTTCGGATGAGAGTATAAACCGAGGTTTAGTATGTGCACGCAAGGTTGTGCTGATCGGATGTCGGGCGTCATACGCTGCACATCAAAGGCTAGATATGAGCGCTTTGGACAGATTGAGTTAGATTAGGTTTTCGGTGGACGCCTTGGGCGGCTCTTGAGCTGGAGAGCTGGAAATAGCACTATAATATGACTTATTCGGAAATGGGAGGTAACTTGTTTGTTTGTTTTGTTTTACGTTACCTAGAGTTAGATAGATAGATAGATAGATAGATAGATAGATAGATAGATAGATAGATAGATAGATAGATAGATAGATAGATAGATAGATAGATAGATAGATACATATTCAATGTTTATAGGGTCCAGCGGACTGCCAAGAGCCGAATCAGGACCGAACAAAACTAAGCAAAATCAGACCACACTGCCAATATTCAAATATGGCAAAAGATGTAAATAAAACCAGTCTTAGTAATAAAACGTAACCAAGAACACAAACAAGACCACATGACCAACACGCGACAATAAAACCACCATCATGCAAAACTGCATTAAAAGGTATCGAACCAAAATATCCCCCTACCCCATCAACCAGATCAGCACATTCAGACATAAGACGGCGGAAGGAAAAAGGTTTTTCACATGCAAAGCATCACGGTGGTTTTTCTCCTTTTAAAAGGAAACCGCGGGTGACATAAGTATGCCCAACACGAAGGCGATCCAAAACAGCATCCTCCCCGCAAGTGGACGCAAAGCTAGGCAAAGAAACACACAAATCTAGAAGAACCTGAACCAACTTATTATTGATTTGATTAGGCCATTCGGCCTGCCACAGCCGTCCACAACAAATCAGCCACCTGCTTATTGTCAGTGATAGCCTGTCCATGTTTTTTCAGACCTTGGATCACAGCTCTGGAATTTTTTCCTTTAATTCTTTTTATTATTTTCCAGACTTTTTGGAAGAGGTTTTGATATGAAGTTTTGAACAAAATGTTTTCCAGGATTGACGCCTGTTTTGTTTAAAGAGATACCTAGTTTTGGCCCGCAGCCTCATATTTTCAGCAGTTACCTAGTTATCCGGGCGGAGCTCTCGTCTCAGAACACTATGAAAGCTACCCCGAGCTGCACGCCTTTCTTCGGCAGTGCAAGGCCGATCTAGCTACGATTGGTTTGATGGAGGTTTTGATTTATTGTTGCTTTAGGTCCAGCGGACTCTTCCGAGCCAAATCAGGACCGGTTTGATGGAGGACAGAGCAGAAATTGTAGGCGAGATATTGTGTTCGTTTGCAAATGATGTCCGCTCCAATGTTAGACAACTCTGGCACAACATGCGGGCCAACGGCCAAAGTTGTTTCCCCTCGTATTTTAGAGTATGGTCTATTATAAGAACCGTTCAATCAGTGGCGACTGTTTGTGGGTGCATTTGTGTTAGGCATGGCCGTGTACAACGATTACACCAATCAACTGCTCAACATGTACGTGGACACGGAGAGCACTTTGATAGCCGATGGCGTGGCCACCTTCTATGGACGTGCCAAGACGGACAGGACCGGCAAGTCGGACAACATCGTGGTGAACTATTACGCCATGCGCAGCTTCCCCGATAGCTGGGCCATGATGTTGAGCTCGAAGTTCAGCCCCCAGGCCGACAGGCTGGAGTACGTCCTGCTCACCAACGACAACTGCAACCAGGTGAGAATAAATAACATACGTACATATTTACCTTCCTACCTATCTACCTACATAGTGTCTACCTACATATGTACCTATTTACCTACCTACCTACCTACATACACATATACTCATACATAAATATATACAAACGTACATATACATACATTTTTTTTTAAACCAACGCGAAGTCATGACCATTGTACAAATGCTGTGCAGTGCCGAGCAACGTTCCGCCTAACGGCGAGCAGAATGTCGGCGACGTCCAACACCTGGACGTTCAAGTTCTGGGTGCAGCTGATGAAAATGAGTGGCTTGACCCAAGTGAACCAGGAACAGGCTGAGATCACCGCCACCATCGACGTCCCCAACACCGTCAGTACTAGGCACAACCTGGATCCCACACTTGCTGGCGAAGCAGAGATGGGCGAAGCCATTTCGTCGCCACGGTGGTGTGAGATGCGACGTAATAGCCTCGGCCATCTCTGGAACGCATTGTGCCTTGCTTCCATTCAACACAGAAGAAAATGTGTTATCTCCCATCATTAAATTTCTATTTCTTTCTTTCTTTTATTCTTTCTTTCTTAATTTCTTTTTCCTTTCTTAATTTTATTCATTCATAAATTCTTTTATTCTTATTTTATTCTTACTTACTTTTAAAAAAAACACGTATTCTTACTTTCTTTGCATTGCATCGTTTTGTCTTGTCTTCGTCGAATTTAGCATTCCTTGACTGTTATGTACACATGTTTCTCATTAGTACTGCATTGTGTTGTATTATTGTAACTCGTGCAGAACCAGTTCACAAGTGTGGTGGTGAAGGTACAGAGAGAGAAGACGCAAGGGGACTCGTACAAGGCTGTGATGAGCGGCACGGTCACCACCCCCAACCCCTCCCAGCCCAACACCAACATCATTCGGCAGTTCTCCACCGTCATCATCACCAACAGTGAGTCTGCGCGCCGAGGCATTATAGTGGATCGCATAGCGGGTAGTAAATCCTTCGATCACACAGCGATAGTGGATCCTCGATCGCACAGCTGTAGTGGTTCTTTGATAGCACAGCAGTAGTGGATCCTTGATAGCACAGCGCACAGGCGCTCATGTCGTGATACGTGAGCGGAGTATGGTCTCTTTTTCTACATAACTAGTAATAATATTAATAGTACACAGGCGGCGGAAGCTGCTCAGGATTGGGGCACACACACATTTTATTCACTGACATGAGGGCCGGACCTTGGAAAAGTCGAGAGGGGAGGGGGGTGGCGGGGGTTACAGATTCAGCGAAGGCGCGAAGCGCCGAGCCTTCTAGGGGGGTCCGGGGGCATGGTCCCCCGGAATTTTTTTTTTCAAGGATGCAAAATGGTGCAATCTGGTGCAATCTGAACCTTGAAAAAGCCATTTGTGATGGTCTGGGACATTGAGCTTTTTGAACAATTGAACTGACAAACTCTGGGGTACAAAAATTATCCTCTGCCCCTCCCTTAAAAAAACAACAACACTCACACACACAAACATTTATTTATCAGCAGAGATGTTTTGTATACTATTATTATTAACTACTTTTTGTTGATCGTTAACGGTATAAAGCTTTACCTTGTAGTTTATGAACATCATCGCCCTACTTTCACTTAATTCTGTCTTGCTGCAATAGGTTCC